>MU226915.1:1834388-1858079 GCA_018584345.1 Thuja plicata | reverse complement strand
AGTTTATGAATTTTAAGTTTTTATGTATTTTGGCAATGTTATGCAAATTCCTTTCACTCATGCCTACAATCTGAGGTGTCTATGTTAGTATATTCCCTTCTCTACTAAATGCTCTGAGTTTCTTGCAGGCAAATATTGTGACTGTCATTATCCAATGCCTCCCTCTTATTTAAGCCTATGATACACATTGTTTGTGATAGACAACAAACAATTTGGGCATATAATTTTCTGGGGCTAAAAAATCCTGTATGGTTGCTCCTTAGATTCCACATGGCTGCCCAATCAATATTCTCCTTTCCTATTCCCCCTGACAAAACTTATATATTTGAAGGAATGATCACCATTGATGAAATCAAGTGTTGTCCTCTTGATCTCCCTTGTAACGATGAGCAAAGACCTTGTCCCATAGGTCAAGAGAAGCCATTTGTTGATCTGGTGATTCACCACAACTCACTTCTCAATCTAATCATCAAGTCCCTGTTACAGAGGAGGAGTCTCTCTGATCCTCAATCCATTGATCAAGTGCAAACTATCATCCCTTTTAGTGGTTTGCATATTATTTCTCACCCTCACCCAAGCATTCTAAACGTCTAAAAAGGTCCCTCATCCTCCCAACATCATGCTTATTCTAATGGACAATTGTGTTCCTTACATTGGTTGAATGCATAGTCTACTATATATGTGATATGACTGATGATTGGATCATGTATATAGTAAATGGTAAAAGATGGCATAGCACTCAACCATAAGGGTTGGGGTATTCCACATACAAAAGGCTGAACCAACAAGAAAGGACTCCCCCAACAAAGAAGAGGGAGGATTTCAGGGCCTTGACTTGCAGGTTAAGTTCGAAGCAACTATGAGTAAGGGGAGCAGTCAACCAATACAAGAGGACTAAACTACGGTCAAGGGAAACCACCCATACTAGGTAGAAGTCATCCAAAAAAGCTTGACCATTGAGACAGCTCTTGATTGAACTCAAATGATCAAGGAGGGACATGTATTTAGGCTGATGGAACAGAGAAGGAGGACTCCACCAAAAGAATTTAGTTAGTTGGGCTGCTAATGCTATTCAAAGCTGGTCGAAAGGATATTTAGAAATTATATGCGGTTCTTTTCTTCATTCCTGAATGCAAAAGCAAACGATAACTTGGCATGAAGCTTGTAAGGCACTGGGTGTAAAAAAATAGAGAATTAGCATGGGTTGGTTGACTAGCCTTGAATACATTCGCGGTGTTGGTGTAGAAATAAACCAAGTCCTTGGTATTTGGTCCATCATATAGTGTATGAAGTGGCATTGAGAGTTAGAAGGGAAGTTTGATGGTCATAGCTGGGCAACAAAAAGGTTTCTGAGCATTCACAGAAGTCAAAAGTGGACTCTCCAAGTCTGTTGCAGAATGCAGACTTGTGCACCATTCATTGTTGCACTTTTTAATTTCAAACTTCTAGTTTCAAGTAATGACCAACAAATGTTCATGCTAACAATATAAGGTTGGTTTGTAATTTATTATTTTATAAATTGCTGCTCAGAATATCAATATGCAGTCAAACAATATCCTCCTTTGTACATCAGTTTATGTTTTGTGATAACAAAAATTTGTTACTTGAAGATTGAGTATCAATATCAATAAATTCCTTGTGTTCCTTCATTTCTATGAATGAATATCAATATCAATAAATCTGCTGAAATGAAGTTTGTAGTATCAGAAAAACATAACTGTCAAAGAAAAACCCTTCATTCTCACATGCATACCAAATGTTTGACAAAATACTCAATTGAAATAAGTGAAAAATAATTGGTTCAAACTCATAGGGGATATTACAATGTCTTCATAAAATATAGGTTACAAAAGTTAGGCAACATAGTTGTCTGAGTTTAATTAACAATAAGTAACTTGTCATGCCTGAATAAAATCTTGTTAGTATTTTACTTTTCCAAATACATTACTCTTGTATGAATCTTGCTATAGGTATAGAATATTCTTATGTTTCCTTTCTTTTTGTCACTCATATCTTATTTCTTTCACTTCATCTTCCTCTACCTTCATAATAATAACAAGTCCTTCAAAAAATAAACTCAACATGTCTCATATAAAACTTGAAGTCTACACTATACTACTTATTTGTTTATAATTACTCAAAATATTAATGTTGATTTATGGATTCTACATTATAGTTCTTATATTGAACTTCTCTTATTTTTCTAATTCAGGAGGTTGACGTGACATAAATTCAACCTCTAAGGTGTGAATGTGATGATTGGTACATTCCTTGTACTCACCCCTCCCCCTGCATCCCCGATGTCCCCTCTCTCTTGCATGATATTGTGGATGTGTGTATCAGCTCGTCTCAGTAATATTGGTTAAAGTTGAATACATCATATGAGGAAAATATTATCAATCCACAAAGAAATCAAAGAGTTTTCTGATAACTAAGTTACACGTTTGTTTCATTTTCCCCCATACAACAATTCTTATTTTAAAAAACATAATATGTAACAATTCTATCTCCGGAAGGAAAAGAATGAAGATGAGCACCACAAATTTTGCAGGTCACACAACGGGAAAATTTTCAACTAGGACAGAGCCATGAAGCTCAAAGGTACATTAAAATCTAAGGATCAAGGCACAAGAAGACTAGGTATGCCCCCCACAAGATGAAGCCTCCCACACCCCCAACAAAGTTTACAAATAAGAATACTTTCTTTACGTGAATGTTTTGGTAAAAATATTGGCAACTTGCTTGGCTGTTGGGCAATAGTAGACTGATGACTTGTCCATGAATGAGATCCCTAATGTAGTGTATTTGGATGTCAATATGCTTGGTCCTTTGATGATGGATTGGGATACATGAGATTTGAGTAGCACATTGATTGTCTCAAAATATGATTGATGGTTGTTTAGATTGAATACCAAACTCAATGAGAAAATTCTAAAACCAAATAGCCTCAGTTTTGGTACTCGGCTTCAATAGAAGATGGACCAATAACAAATTGCTTCTTTCTCTCTAAAAAGAAAGTCTTGAACCAAGTGAGAAGCTATAAGTTGAAGTCGTGAACTTATAGCTTCTCACTTGGTTCAAGACTTGTTTTTTAGAGAGCAAGAAGAAATTTGTTATTGGTCCATCTTCTATTGAAGCTGAGTACCAAAACTGAGGCTATTTGGTTTCAGAATTTGTTTTTTTTAAATTCAATTTTTGTCAAAATTTTGACATTAATTGGTCAAAAGCTTGCGTCGTGGGTTTGGCATTCTGGTCAAAACAGAAAGAGTTTGGTTGAAATTTTTTGACCATTCTATAACAAAAGCTTGCATCGTGGGTTTGGCATCTTGGTCAAAATAGAAAGATTTTAGTCGAAATGTTTCGACCATTCTGTGTCAAAAATTTTCAAACATTTCGACTAAATTTGGTCAAAACTTTTTAAACATTTCGATAAACGTTGGGCACAGTTTTGACAAATAATGTGGGCGTTTGAATATGCTAATTTCAACAAAGTTTGTGTAGAAATTTTGATGTTAACAAGAATGTGTCGATCTTTCGACGATAAAAATACTGACAAAGCAATTTGTGGGTCTTTCGACCAATCTGCGTAGATAATTCAACCAATTTTCGTTGAAAATAGGGGCCATTTTTAGTAGTGTCTCACTTGACATTCTCTGCAAGAACTATCATCCAATTTGGTTAATCTTGGTAGATCTCTCACTATCATTTCCAAACTAATCTTCACTAAATTTTCACTATAGAGGTGAATCATCCTTTGATACCACTGACAATTCTCATCAAATTTAGATATCAAGAACTTTCTTGTAGAATCATCCAATTGATACATATTTCTTCTAGTCTTTTTTCCTGCAATAATAACATTTCTGGATCCCTTCCAAATATTATAGCCACCATTTTGAAAAAAAACATTGTAACCATTTTTGCATATCTATCCAACAGTTAAAAGACCATGATGCAATCCTTTCACATAGTACACATTGTCAATATTATGCCTCCCATAAAAAGTAATAGAACCTATTCCAATGATCTGTGTAGTTTGATTATCTCCAAATAGAACAGAACCGCCATCATATTTTTCAAGTTTTACAAATTTACTTTTTGATATGTAACATCACCTAAGTTAAAGGAGGAAATCATATGAATAGTGGAAGAAAGGGGAAATAATGTACACTCAGAGAATAAATAGTATACATGTACATATACATACACTATACCGATGCACACAGTAAGGGAGAGTCATATTATGACAAGAATATAAACATGGTGTAATAATTTCAGTATTATGCACATATTAGTTTTTGATAGTAATGTCAAAGGGGGAGATTGAAGGCATTATATTTTTCCATTAGTATACTTAGAGAAAAATATGATCTGCACCATTAGTTTATTCTACACCGACAGACAGGGCACAACACTATCCAATGCCAATGTTACCCGACAAACATTGTTAAAATATTACCCGATGACAAAAAGGTAAATGATACCCGACGAGTAACAACAGTGTTACCCGACAGATACAGGGAACTGATTAAGTCACTAGGGGACAACTTTGAGTCTATAATGTTTGCATACTTCCTTGAGTTCAAGGAAAAGATGATGGAAAGAACCAGGATTACTGAGCAACTGGTTGAAAAGAACAAAGATGAAATATGTTTCATGGCAGACACAGACTTCATACACATCAAACCAATTGTACCAAGAACTGCTTGGTTATCATCATTAGACTATGAGATCAATATTAATCTAGCTACAAGTGTAATTGAGGCACTACTCAATGAGCCCATTGATAAGAAACAACCAAGGTTTGGTACATATGAGGAGGCCAAATCTAAGATAAAACATGGCCTAGAAGTCAAGAAGAATGGAAACTACATCAAGAACTTGGAAAACAATGGCAACTACATCAAGAACTGCAAAGTTAAAGAATGAAAAGAAGAATGTGGTAAAATTAATCAAGAACATCACGTGTAGAAACTAAATATAAGATCTGTCTAGAGATTGCATCAAAACCTGATGAAGCCAACGCATTTTCAAAAATCCCACCTAGGGTTTTTCTCATAGAAGACATTAGGTCTTACATTCACTGCAAGATTGCAGAGATAGGTGGTTTAGAAATGGATGAAGCTTATAAGAAGCTATGTGATGCCGAAGGAAAACTGAAAGAAGAACATAAACATTTAGAGGTCAAAGGGTTAACAAATGCCCTACATTTCCTGAGAGAATTCAAGACAGATTGGATTAAGATAGTCTTGAGTAGGATGCATGACAACAAACTATGGATAGACCAACCCAAGCAAATAACAAAGGATGTTCTTCATGATGTCATTGGTTATCCAATAACTGACAAGCCTAGGGCACACAAGCATCCATCCATGAAAAAAGTTACAAAACTCACAAATTCAGAAGGAGACAACAGAGGTCTCAAAGTGAACACTATCACTAAAAAAGAGTTAAATTTTGGTGCATGTGTTATTGGTTACAAAATTTTTTAGGCCAGCAGAATGAACAACATTTCTGCAATATCAGTAAGCGTAGCTTACAAGATTATAAGAAAGGGAATTCAGATGGATCTGTGTGAGATCCTATTGAAACAACTAGATGAAAATATGATCAAAATCAAGTCTTCAAAGAGAAACACATGTAAGTTTGGATCACTTATTATGTGTATATTTTTCTATTTTCAAGAATAATTTCCTTCAGTAGGAAAAGTTGTATGGGAATCTACCAAACCGGTAACCCAACACATTAGTGAACTGATTAAGTAACTAGGGGAAAAATTTGAGTTTGTAATTTCTGCATACTTCCTTGAGTTCAAGGAAAAGATGATGGAAAGAACCAGGATTCCTGAGCAACTGGTTGAAAAGCACAAAGATGAAATATGTTTCATGGCTGACACGAAATTCACACACACCAAACCAGTTGTACCAAGAACTTCTTGGTTATCATCATTAGACTATGAGATCAATATTGATCTAGCTACAAGTGCATTTGAGGCACTACTCAATGAGCCCATTGATAAGAAACAACCAAGGTTTGGTACATATGAGGAGGCCAAATCTAAGATAAAACATGGCCTAGAAGTCAAGAATACTATAAACAAGAAAGATAAAATGGTCAAGAATCTCAAGAAGATTCTATCAGTTACTGAAGAGGAAGAGCAGGATCAACAGGAGGAAACTGATGAACATGGGAACATCGGTGAAGAACTGGAAGAAAGGAAATTAGATACAAAGGCTACTTAATCTGATGCACCTCCATCTCCACCTCCTACTAAGAAGAAAAGAACACGAAGTCAAACTGATGCTACCGATACCACACCACTTAAGAAAGGTCAAGTCAGGACCTATATAAGGAAGCAACTAGCAAAAAGAACAAGACATCAACCTGTCAAAACCACACCACCAAAGAAGAGAAAAAGGTTTGTCAGGACACAGGCTGACTTGGACGACACCAAAGATGATGAACCAGATGTAGTAAATAAGAACTTCAGAAACCAAACGGTAGATGAAGCTACCTAATCTATTGCTACTCATGGCACAATGACTGATAAAAGGATCAGGCAGTGGGGTACACTGAATCCAGAGGATCAGAATAAAATATAGGAAGCAGTCATAAAATCAATGATTAAAAACAAGTATGCCCCAACTGAATCTGTAAATCAAATACCTGAAGGGCTAGGTAAAAGGATATACCAACAGTGGTCATATGCCTTACAAATAGAAAGAGAAGCAAGAGAAAGAATTATTGTGAGATTGATGCCTCCTGAATCCAAATTTGAAGAAATACAAGAAGTACTAAAGAAACACTCAAGTAAATTTGTAGCCAAAATAAGGGCTTACAAAGTACTAGAGAGCAAGTTCATAGAATTGGATTCTATGACAGAGACAAAATGGAGACATCTCCTGGATCTACCAGCAGAGTCAACAAGTGTTGAGAAGAAATTACTTCTCACAAACACACCTCATAGAGAGGAGGAGACAGATAATGCAAGTCCTCAGTATATTGATTTGGACAATCAAGAAAGTGATGATGAGCCTATCAACTTAGATACAGGTGTGGATGATAATATCCAAGATATCACTCACTATGATTTCGACATTGATCCAAAGAAGAAAGATGATGTGATATTTACCACACTCAAGGATCAACAAAGCCATCAAGTACTGAAAACATCAGATGGAAAGATAGTTGAAATTGTTGATGAACAAATGCAGGACACATCACTCATGCACCCAATAGTGCAAGACCCTACACAAGATATACAGAAGGATGAGGATGTCACTGCTGACAAGGCACTAACCAACGAGTAGGACATCAATGTTGACAAAGCCCAAACAACAACTCAAAGTAACATCCCTATCCTAATGAAGGAAATAAATATACCAGAGGGAAATAAGGGATCAAATGAGAAAGAAACAAGCACACCCAAAGACAAGGGTGATGAAGAAGCCAAAGGGACAACAAATACTATTGCAGAGAAAGCTGCCACCGATGATCAGAAGAATGCATCTACTGATCAAAATAAGGAAAAAACTCAAAAAGAAATAGGGGACAAGCTTTCAGAGAAAGGTGAAGAAGGAAAGAAGGATGAGATTGAAAAGAAAACCGAAGCACATTCTACAGAAACACCCAAGGTTAATTAAGAGATGTCTTCACACAATCGACAGTTTCCCACAGAGCAGAAAATACTAGATGCTTCATCAACAAAACCTTCCCCAAGCAATTCAGAGTGAATAGATGAACTAGCTATGGTAGCTCATACATCTACATCCCCTCAAATCTCAAAGAAGAAGAAAGGAAAGAATAAAAATCTAGTAACTCTGGATGAAATCATTGAGATTCCAGTCTGTGATCCAAGAACGTTGGATCCGACAGTGTTGACTAAATATGCAAAGCTATGTGAGAGAAAATCCATTCAAGACAAGATGAAGAGAGCAACAAAAGAGGCCAAGGTACTAGAAGTGCAAGAAATATACTTCAAGAAATTGTACCAGACATAAATATTGATCAACAAACTCCAATCATTGATCAACTAGTCATGCTCACAGATGCAATAACATCTCAGGATATAGATGCTGAGAAAACAATGGAAGAGAGACTTGAAAAAAAGTATGAATTCAAGCTTGCAGAAAAGATAAGTCAGGAAGTTGCACTGAAAAAGGTCAAGCTAGCTAAAATGATAAGTACAATTGATCCAATTTTATCAGAAGTTGTTACCTTAATCAATAAATTATGCACTTTAGATCAACTCACTAAGGAGTATACTGACAAGATAGCAAAAATAGATGTTGATCTTCAGTTGAGTGCACAAAATCTAGCCACCACCGAAGAAGCACTAAAATTGTACAATCAAAAGATCATACATGCTAGGAAACAGAAACAAGACATTCAATTTGTAGAGATGAAATATAGAGATGAGGTCCATGAGCTACAAGTTAAGCTCTTATCGACACTTTCACTCCTACAATAAAATATGACACAGGCAAGTACTCTAATTGCCACCCCTGAAATGTCTGTACTAGACAACATTTATGATATGCACGCCAGACTAGAGCTGCAACACATGGCCCTAGAACAGTTGAGAGAACATTGGGAGAAGCTAATGGAAGATATCAAAGTTACCCATTCTAATGTCTTTGACACACTGTAAGTTACACATTTTTGTCACAATTTTGGCATATTGTAAGTTGTACATTTTTGTCATCAGTATCAAAGAAAGGGGGAATTTGATATGTAAAATCACCGAAGTTAAAGGAGGAAATCATATGAATAGTGGAAGAAAGTGGAAATAATGTACACTGAGAGAATAAATATTATACATGTACATATACATACACTATACTGATGCACATAGTAAGGGGGAGTCATATTATGACAAGAATATAAACATGGTGTAATAATTTCAGTATTATGCACATATAAGTTTTTGATACTAATGTCAAAGGGGGAGATTGAAGGCATTATATTTTTCCATTAGTATACTTAGAGAAAAACATGATCTGCACCATCAATTTATTCTACACCAACAGACAGGGCACAACACTATCCGATGCCAATGTTACCCGACAAACACTGTTAAAATATTACCCGATGAAAAAAAGGTAAATGATACCCGATGAGTAACAATAGTGCTACCCAAAAGATACAGGGAACCCAACGAACAGTTCAGTCAAGGAACGCCGACAAACTGCATGTTCAAATCGACAACCAAGAACCGACAGTTAGTTACATCCCACAAAAGTGGATCTGACTTTCCACGTCAGATAAATCACTGAAGTTGTATTTATAACTTCTTGATTTTCTTTTAAATCCATTATGTGTGGAGGAAGCAATGTAATCTTTATTGTTACAAATCGTTTTACTGTTTTAAAACATGCAAACTAAAGATCAAGGTCAAGTTGTAAACCTTAGATTTGAGAGTTAACATTGTAGATTGTGAATTCTAAGATAGGTCAATACTTGTATAAATAGGTGCTCAATTCATTGAGAATAGTAGCTATTCAATGAATATAGTAGCCACCAAGAGAAACTAAAGACCAGACAGAGAATTCATGCAGAAGAACAGAAACAGATTCAAATCAGTTTATAAGAACAGAACAGAGGCTACTAACAAGCAGAGAAAAGGTATTCATTAATCACTTAAGGTGATATTATTATTGTAAAGGTTTTAATGGATCTATAAATCAACAATAGTAGATTGCATACAGTCAGGTCAACATTTGTACTCATTCTAACAAGTGTAGTATGCTAATAAAATCCTTTCAAGAAAGGTGGGCATAACCGTCCTATTGTAAATCTCATAACTGAGTGCACACTTAAAATAGTGTTTCTAAAGCTCTTAACATAGTAGATCTTAATAGGTCTCCACCTTAATACTCTTAACAGGGTAGATCATCAGAAGTGATCAAATTGTAAGCCTTAACCAGCTCCCTTCCATTTTGCAAATAGTGAAGTTTTGTGGGTGCCATCCCCACCGCAGTTTTACTTCCTAACAGGAGTTTTCTATGATACCATATCTTGTGTTATGTGTTTGTCAAATTCATGAATTTTTCTATGAATGATTGAAAACTATTAAATATTGTGAACAAACCATATATGCATAAAAAAGAATAACAACAATGGTTGGTAAATCAGAATTGAATGATCATTAATTGTGAATTGAGTAAAGTGTTAAAAGTTTTAGAGGCACTGATTCATCCCTCCCCTCTCAGTACTACTTCCCATTAAGTCCAACAACTTTTGTCATTAGTGATATGATTAGATCAATCATTATCAATCAACTATTCATTCTTTTTAGTAGAACCACTTTCAATATTTATTTATGGAGATATTAAATTACTAGCTTTAGGTTCATGTTCAACTTCTTCAATATAAAATAAATATTTTCCTTCTTTTGATTTATTATTAGAGATACTATCATCTTCATTAACATAATAGGCCTTCTTATTGAGTTTCAGTTTTTTTCTTGTTCCTTTTTCTGTACATCTAGCAGCAATACGACCAACCTTTCACACCTAAAATATTTAAGAGGTAAGATACCTATTTATCGGTTCCTGTCTTCAACCTCCTTACAATTTTTTCTTCTTCTTCATCTGTGCTTTCATCATTAAGTTCTTCATTAGCCACTATCGCTTTGAAATTAGTCTCAGATCTAAGTTTTTCTTTTCCAAACTTTATCATTTAGAATGTGCTCAAAGTGGTAAACAACTGTTCTCTGGTGAATTTTTCTAGATCATAAGTCTCTTCAATTGTTGAAACCCTCTCACTGTAGCTTTCCGGTAGAGTCTTCAAAATTCTATCTATCACATCTTTATCATCTAGAGTGCTTCCAAGATTTATGATCTCATTTAAAACTTTGTCAATTTTTTGAAAGTAGCTTTCTATATCTTCTCCTTATTCCCTCCTCAAGTTCTCATTTCTTCCTTTAGCAGTCTGCATCTTAGCTATTTTAACCTGATCATTCCCTTCATAGATGTTTTTAAGTTATTCCCTAACTTCATAAGCATTTTCTAAAGCAACAACCTTCACCAATTTAGTTTTAGATAATGCACTAAAAATGGCATACCTTTCTCTTTCATTTTGTTCATATGCATCAATCTCATCCGGAGTAATAGGTCCATTTGTGAGTACAATACATTTCTTCTCCATATATTTCCAAGTCTTGTAACTTAAATAAATTAGATATCCTCTCATCTCCACTTTCCAAAAACCATATTCAGATCCATCAAAAGTAGGAATAGTAACTTTTTGTGCCATCAGATATCCCCGAGCAGTTAGGCTCATTGTTAGGGGACCAAAGCTCTGATACCAATTGTTGAATGTCCTGGACAATTGAGAGGGAAGGAGAATTAGTTGTAGATTAAAATTTTATGAGTTTCAATATAGATTTGGATCCAAATAATTAATTCTTTAACCACTCAATCAAATAAGATGTTAACATGAATAACAACACATAAATCATACACAATGAACACAAGATTTTTATGTGGAAAACCCAAGATGCTATAAATTCTCATGAGTAAAAACATTGGTTAAGGTAATTTTTACAAAAGGTGTCTCATTGCCAAAATCTTGACTTTGGGTGGGCTCACTGCCCAAAAGGGGTTAGTGCCTTGAGAAAGGAGAGAGAAAAAAGAGATTCACCTCTGAAGTACAACTACCAGAAGAAAACTTTGGCTCACTACCCATGTTGTCTAATAGAAATAGCACACACACATGCTTCAAGTAAAACCCAACTTCACAACTTCACATAGTACTTGAAAAATCTTATTTCCAACCACTTTTTTGCTTATCCATCAAAATCACTCTTATTTCTATTGATCTTTTAAATATGAAATCATCAAGTTAACCAATAAAACATTATTTTATATAGGTCAAGAATAAACATTCCTATGGTGGGGAGGAATGAAAAGTTGACCACACCACACACACTGCCTCAACCAAACCACACATTATCCATATGTCATAAATGACAGAGCCCAAGAAGAAATGATAGTGTTAGCAACCACACATCCAAACTGCATCAACATGACCCAAACATAGAATATTAAAAATTAAAGCTATGAAAGATACTAAACCAAGAAAACAATACCATATCTAAAACAACAGAGAATTCAAAACTGGTCAAACATGAACATCACTGAAAAACTCACTAAAACACATTTTCTGAAGCACCGACCATCCATAGAACCAACGTCTAGACCAAAAGATCCAAAAAATCACATCTTTAACATACAAACCAATGACAAAACAATTATGTTTCCATCAATGACAACCATATTAAAACAATAACAACATCAAAAACTCTGCAACATCAACAATAATAACCATACTAATCATTGCAACATCAACAAATCTACAAAGACATTAGATATGCAACAAACTCCCCCTTCAATAGAGATCCAACATAATGAAAAATGATTTGGTTCTTGCCATAAATTCTTAAATCTTATCCCTCTTACCAAAAGTGGGGGCTTTGACATCATGTAACCCATGTAGGCTCTCCACAATCAGTTGTAGAACCTTCTTTAGTATGCTAAAATTATAGGGTGCTACAAGAGATGTTATTATTATTATCTGACTATGACAAGAAGCAAGTACAAGTATCACCTCTTCACAAGTATGTTCCAATAATATATACTAAACCAAAGAAAGCATTAGGGGATTCATAGCCCTATTTAGAAGTCTCCAATCTAACTAATCTAGCTTAGAAAAATATGAGTCAGCCCAATTAAGAAGTATCCAATCTAACTAATCTGCTTTAGATAAATATGAGTCTAATTCCTCCAACTTAGAAAGAACACCATAAGGAAATTTCATGGACTCTCATTATAATCCAATTAAAAAGATCCAATTTACTACTTACTTTTCTTTTTGCAAGTCCCTTAGTTGATCACCCTTAAATGTACATCATTGAATTATTTTGAGAAAAGGTCACTTTTTTAATTTGGCCTTGTCTTCATTTTTCTTACTAGACCCTTCAGAATTGCAAAATACACTTGCTTTAATACGACTATAAGAACACCCCCTATTCTAGACCAATTTTTGGTCTTTCAATCCTAGTTGAAAGTCATTATGTCAAATAGATTTCTTGCAAGTCAATATAGATATTAACCTTAGTTGCAAATTGATAATGATTGTTTTCTTGTAGTTTGTTGTAATAATTTCATATAAAAAAAGGCATTCATTACATAATCAAAACATAAACACCATGTTGTTCACTATTCATGAACTCCAAATTACTTGGGAACATTGAGATTGTCATAAAATATAAGAAAGAACATTTATATTGAAAGTAACTATGGTTGAGTATCTTTAATTTGTAAGTACAAATAGGTAATGAGAATTTTTGACCTCTTTCTTACACTGTTTGTCCAATTTGTATTTATTACCAAGATACTATCTCAGAACATAAATAATGTTTTTAGCATCAATCTGGAGTTATCTTTATTTGTAGAGTTTTAGAATAATAATATTGAATTTTTTCCTGTATACAATAGAGACATGTCTTCACCAAAGAAAAAAAAAATGATAGTAAGGGGTCCAAACATTCAAGGATTTATCCCTTGAAAATATCTTGACATAGGAAGTGTCTAATAGTCACATATGCACCAAATAGGAAATCACACCTTTCATATTAAAGAAACAACTGACACTGATATTCCAATCATTATCACAACAAGCCCTTCATTCATATTCTACTAGAAACATCAAATGATACAGAAGGAAGGAAACCAAGAACTATCAACAATGAGAATTATGTTCATACTCCAAACTACTAGGCCAAGATTGTAATCCCCATGGTGAGGGAAGAATCCCATTTGAGAGGACTATCTGAAACTCTAGCCACAAAATCATATAATGCTCATGCCATAGATGAAGAATGCTCTCAACAATTAGAATAACTCGGGACCTATGGAAAAGGATCACTCATGAGATTAAGAGATTGTGCTAGGGAAGATAACTTATGCCAAAAGATCTAGGAAATCATGCCAAAGATAACATCCTTAGTCGTCCAAGAAAATAGAATCTCCGCATCCAAAAAAATAAGAATAATATACCCCTATATCTACACAAAAGTTGAACCAATATGTAACTTTATTCTTAATAGAATTAAATCTTAGAAATTTGTCTCCAAATGAGACTTCTCAAATTTATCCTATAAAATGTAGTTTTGAATTCTAAAATGAATCCACCGTCAGAGTGAAATGGGTTTTTGTCCAATGCACCAAGAAATCCTATAGGTTTTTTTCCTCAGGTTTCTTTAACCAAAGGCAAGAAGCTCTCAGAGCTCTTCAAAATAAATTAGTAAACCAAACATAATCAAAATGAGTCTCTCATTCTTCTTTTATAACCAACTGCAAAGACTTTTGGCTTTTCTTTTGTTTGACTCTTCATTTCCCTTTCTTTTATCTTTTTAATTTCCCTCTCTTTTAAATTGAACTTGGGGAAATAATAATAAAGTGAATTAATTTCAACTTAACTTAACATTAAGCCACTTTATTAAGTTAATTAAATAATTTCATCCTTATGAACTACTTTTGAGGGTTCCTATTAAATAATTAAGTTAATTACTTTTATGACCTTATTAAATATTTATTTTTCCAAGGTCACAATTAGAAGGGAACATTACATAGTTCTTATCCTGGGTTCCATGGGTAGATGTGTTTGCCCCTATCCTTGGATGATAGTATAGTGAGAATAGTGAGACTAGCTCCACTATTGCAGATGTTTACATCCCTAATCATACCTTATAATGAACTACTAAACAAGGTCATCAAGTGTTGTTCATCCACTATCCCCTTTGGGATAAGATGCAATTTGAGTGGTGTTGGAAATATTACATCATTTATAGGATGCATTTAACAAATATTTTTGAGGTTTTTTAAAACAACCTATTATATTAATGCTACAAGTTTTTACTTGGTAAAACAACTCAACATAATAAGGAAAGTAGTTCAAGAGGTTTCCTATAATATAGGATATGGAATCCTATATATATGTAATATGTATTCAATGAAAGAAAGATTCACCATAATCTCTTGAGTTTATTATTTGTTGATTCTATATTCTAGCTAAAATTTCTATTAGTTTAGTGTGGAAATAGTCTGCACCAACCTTTTCCCAATTTTCCATCTATTTTTGTCTCTACTTGGTGTTCCTTCACAACTAGCTTTTGGCTCTATGTTACTAGATTATTATGGTTCTAAAAGTGTTCACATTTTCTATAAGAGGTGCGTGAAATGTTTTTCAAAATTTTAATCTATTTTTTTCCTTCGCTTGGTGTGAATTCACAACTAGCTTTTGAATCTATGTTAGTAGCTTATTACGGTGCTAAAGGTGTTGAAATTTTCAATAAGAGGAGTGTGAATTTTTTTCTTAATTTTCCATCTTCATTTTGCCTCTATTTGGTGTGCCTTCACAACTAGCTTTTGGCTCTATGTTACAAGCTTATTATGGTGCTAAAGGTGTTGAAATTTTCTATAAGAGGTACATCAATATTTTTACCAAATTTCCATCTATTTTTTCCTATGCTTGGTGTGCCTTCCCAACTAGATTTTGGTTATATGCTACTAGATTATTATGGTGCTAAAGGTGTTGAAATTTCTTATAAGAGGTGCATGCAAAAGTTTTCCCAATTTTCCATCTATTTCTGCCTCTACTTGGTGTGTCTTCATAGATAGATTTTGGCTCTATGTTGCTATCTTATTATGGTGATAAAGGTGTTGAAATTTTCTATAAGAGAATTTTCCTAAGTTTTCATCTATTTTTGCCCCTGCTTGTGTGCCTTCACAACTAGCTTTTGGCTCTATGTTACTAGCTTATTATGGTGCTAAAGGTGTTAAAATTTTCTATAAGATGTGCACCAATGTTTTTTTCCCAATTTTATATCTATTTTGCATTTGCTTGGTGTGCCTTCACAACCAGCTTTTGGCTCTATCTTACTAGCTTATTGTGGTGCTAAAGGTGTTGAAATTTTCTATAAGATTTGCATAGAAAATTTCCCTAATTTTAAGTATATTTATAATTATGCTTGGTGTTCCTTCACTACTAGCTTTTGGCTCCATGTTACAAGCTTATTATGGTGCTAAAGGTGTTAAAAACAGGGGCATGAAATTTTTTCCTAATTTTCCATCTATTTTTTCCTCTTATTGGCGTGCCTTCATAGATAGCTTTTGGCTCTATGTTACTACTTATTTTGGTGCTAAAGGTGATGAAATTTTCTATAAGAGGTGTGTGGAAATTTGATTTGAAATTTTTCTTTGTCCACCTATGTTACTTTGTCCTCTTTTTTGCATATGTGCACTGACTTGCAAACTTTATGAAAATCACATCTCTTTTGGCATTGACTTACAATCATTATGCATCCAACTACTATTTTTCTATGTTTTTTGTAAAACCATCTAGATCTTGAGGCATACCGGCCTAATATATTGTGGAGTTATATTTGCTGGTGAAAATTTCTTGCAAGCATCAATGGTGTTTTAATTACCTATGTTGACAAATGATTTTCTCCATCTTTTTTTTTTTTTTTTAGCATTCTCATGTTGTGCAACTTCATTTTGAACTAGCTATGAGGACTATCTTTTGGGTGGAGTTTTGGTTTCAATTCAAAATTGGATTTTTATTTATTTAGTGCCTTCACTTTTGCATCACAATTTCCTTTGGGTGAGTTTTTTTGCACTACTTAGAGCAAAAATAATAATTCATATCTTTAGACGAAGATATGACATTTGCATTGGGAATTTTTATTTACATGCATTAGAATTCAAATACACCTGTATATGAATTGACCAATCCAAGATCCTTTTTAGTTTGGGCAACTTTTCCTTCATTTTCGATGGAGAAAACTGTCGGCATTCACATTAACCTCTCTTGAATTTTTGGTGAATTTTGAATTTTATTTGAAATCATGATTTAAATTTTGTATGACCATCGAATTTATCCTCATTCTTCTCATCTTGTCTTTACTCTTCATGTTTTCAAAATTTGTAGAGGCATTGCAAAATTTTATAAAGCGTATATGCACAAATCAAATTTGATGTAATTTTCTTTTGACAGCTTGAATTTTAGTGCCTTTTTTCAAAAGTGGTAATTTTAATGCCTAATTTGAGTGTCTTTTTTCAAAAGTGATTGATTTTAATTCTAACCAATGAAGATGGTGATCTGAAATCAACAGGGGATTCATTAAACAATACAAGGAAACCTGTAAATATTATAAAATCATGGATAATAACAAAAAGTAAAAAACAAGAGTTGTGTGCATCAAAAAGTTCCTATCAATTTATTTCGAATGAGTTTTTTAAAAAATGTGGAATGCCAATAGTATTAGGAAACTAACAAGTTTGAACTAAGAGATTTTTAGAGAATAAAATAATCAAAATTACAAATATTCAAAAAATTACAAAATTGGGTAGCCCAACTTAGCGGGGCCATAACTTTCTGCTCAAAACACAAAATTTGAAATCGCTTGCTTTGTTGGAAAAGTATTGAAGAGATCTCCTTTGCATTTGGAAATAATTCTAAGGAATTAGCAACACTTCTTACCCCAAATTTTACTCTGAAGACCTTCAAAAATGTGATTTTTAGGGTTTGACAAAACCGGAACAATATAAGAATAAACAGTTATACGCAGAAACAATAGAAGAAAGAAACTAAACGCAGATAACACACAGATTCAACGTGGTTCACCCAAAACTTGGGCTACGTCCACCTACACAGCCGTCCAACCTTTCTTATTATCCAACAAAAATATACACCACCATACAATGCATTATACATCTCAAACGCTTATAACATGCGTTTTAGGGCAACCTCTAAAATTGACCATTTTAGGGTTTTACAATGTCGGTCTTCTTTTTCCCGAAAAAGCAAATCTCTTTCCCAAAAAAGCACCAAAAAATTTTGGCCCTTCGGGCCGGCCTCCGGTTCGAGGCTACCGCCCCTCACCTTCGGCAACTACCAGACATGAGGCCACAATATCAACATCTACTATATGATCAGTCACCAAAATATCAACAGTGATTTACTAAAATGTAGAAAATACCAAAAAATTAGATTTTCATATTTTTTTGTTTTTTCTCTCTTGTCATCTCTAGTTTTCTCTAGACCTTTCCTAGCATGGCTTAGATCATCCTTAAACTATTGTATATATTGTTTCTCATGTTTTGGATTAGCTCCAGACGATTCACGATCACTCCCTACACATGTTGAATCATCTTCATATTGCTTTGGAATACTCCTAATATATGTTGGATCATTCCTACCCCCTTAAGAGGTCACAACCTATTGCAAAAGATGAGGAAAATGTTGTGCAATATGCTCAATGGTAAACCATTTTCCTTGGTGCATAAACTGATCTGCTTTGACAACATGATATAAATAAATTTGTGTGCCAAGAATAGTTTTCAAATTCACATCCACAATCTGGTCACTTACTAATGGGGCGGCGATTTCAGGATTCAAATCTTCAAAATGAATTCTAGCAGCAACCTTTAAAGTATCCAATAGAGGTGGAAAATATGGATGAAGTAGTTCCACATTAAAAACAAGATGAACTCCCAAAAATGGTAGAATGTTTAATTCAAAAACATTCTCTCCAACCTTCTTGAGAATATTATACGGATTGTATCACAAATGATGGAGCTTCCAGCTATGTGGCCCCTAAAGTCTCTCCTTCTAAAGATGAATCCAAACTTTTTCATCAACTTGAAAATGGTGAGGTGTACAATACTAATCATGGCCTTCCTTTTATTTTTTATTGGCCTACTACACTATCTTATGAACCTGACTTTGATGATGATGGTTTTTTTCAACAAACTTTGAAGCGCTATCTACCTCTCTTTTTGCATACAATGATGGCTCCTTTTGAGTGATTGGAAGAGAAATATCAAGAGGTGCTAAAGGTTGATAACTCAAACATACCTCAAATGGACTATGTCTAAGTAACATGTATTGCACGATTGTAGTTTTTTTGTACATATTAAAGCCTCTCATCCAAAGTGCAAGGATGGTGAGAATGATACATACAAAGAATATGAACAATCATGTTATCAACCATCTTAGTTTGCCCATCGATATATGGATGGAATGTTGCAGATTTTGTGAGATTTATATCAATCATTTCCCAATATAATGACCAAATGTTTCTAAAAAATATATTGTCCCTCTTAGATATGATACTCCATGGTAGTCTAAAATGAACGCAGACATGGGTAAAGAATAATGTGGAAGTGTCATCTGTAGAGATCCCTTTCTTGCATTTTATCATGATAGCCATTTTGGAAAACCAATCCATTACAACATCAACAAAATCATGACCATGTTTGGTAGTGGGTAAACCAAACATAAAGTCCATGGAAATATATTTCCATGGTCCATGGAATAAGAAGTGGTGTATATAATCCCCTTTTTATATTTACTAGTTTTGCAATGATACATGCTACACGTGACTGAATAAAATAAATGATATTATGTTGCATCATGGGCTAGCTAAATACCTCTAAAGCATAGTAGAAGTTTTGTAAATTCCAAAATGTCCCTTTGTACAACTATAATATGCCTCCCATATCATATTTTCTCTCTCTTTGGTAGGGACACATATATGACCCATATAATAAAGAATGTCATTTTGCAGGTAAAAATTAGAAACTTTCTTACCTTGTTGTGTAGGATTAAAACAAATTATCACCTATAGTATACATATCATGCCAATGTGTTGTTTCATGTTCACATGAGTCCAACACCATAATAAATGCACCAATTTGAGGTCTACTAAAGAAATATACAACCTTGTTATTGAAACTCTTCTCTTCTCGAATATTGATGTGGAATTGTCGCAAGTATGTAGACCACCTCTGGTGTCTATCATTCTACAACTTGCCTTGTGTTTGAAAAAATTGTAATAGTTTATGATCTATATGAATGATTATATCTTTACCTAAAATATAATGCTTCCATTGTTTTCAAGCTTGTACAATTGAATACATCTCCTTTTCATGTGTGGGATATCGAAAAACTATATTTGAAAATGTGTCACTGTGATAAGCACTGGATGAACATGTTGCATGAGAATCTCCCCAAAGGAATTAGAGGATGCATCCGTTTAAATTTCAAAAGGTTATTACAGATTAGGGTCTGCCAAGACTGGTGCTGAACACAAGCTTCTCTTCAAATTCTCAAAAGCTTGTCATTGCACCGCTATCCAAACACATTTTTCCTTTTATACACCTCGAAATACTTTATTTAGAGACCATGCTAAATGAGAGAGTCCAAGTACAAACCTTCAATATAAATTTTCCAAACCAAAGAAGATTTGAAACTCTATGATATTTGTAGGAGAAGGTAATTCCTTGATAACCCAAATCTTTTCAAGATCAACATGAACACCCCTACTTTCTATAATGTAACAGGAATATTGGATGTTTTCAAACCCAAATATTGGATGCTTTCAAACCCAAATAATAAATTTTCTCCATTGGCATAGAGTTTATACTATTGTAATGTTGAGAGTACTTTCTCAACATGTTGTGGATGTTCATCCCATGTCTTACTAAATATGAGTATGTCATCTATGTAGACCACTATAAAAAAGTCAATCAAAAGTTTAAAAATGTCATTCATCATTCTCATGAAATTAGAAGGGGCGTTTGTTAGCCCAAAAGGCATCGCCAACCATTCAAACAAACCCTCCTTGAACTTGAAGGTAGTTTTCAAAACATCCATAGGATTAATTAGTGCTTGGTGGTATCCAAATTTCAAATTAAATTTGGTGAAGAATTTGCCTCACACAGCTGATTTAAAAGATCATCAATGTGAGGAATTAGATATATATTCCTCATGGTGATCTTGTTCAAAGTAAAATAATCAATACAATCTTTTTGTTCCATCTTTATTTTGAGATAAAACAATGGGACTGCCACAAGGAGATGCACTTGTCCAGATACAAGCCTTCAAAATTAGCTCTTCAATTTGTTGTTTAATCTTATTGTTTTCCAAAATTGATATCCTATCCAAAGATCCGTTTGGTAAAGGTTTTCCTGAGATGATGTTGATTGATTGCTTCAATTTATAGTGCAAGGGAATCCTTGTTGGTGAGGTTAATATATTATGATATCTTTCCAAAATTGTCTCCATTTTCTTTTGCTAAACCAAGATGATTTCTATTATAGAATTTTTATTACTTCTAATTTTCTTTTCCTATTCTTCTTGTACCGTCAACAATGCAAAGACTCTAGAATGGGAAATAAAAAGTTTGACATTTCTTTGCACTAATTAAAGAAGCATATTTTGCATGGCTTACCTCAAGGATCCATTAATTCCACTCATCCACCTTGACAAAAATGCTACATGGCCTTGACTCATATCCACCATATAATTGATATATATATGGTTGAGCCAACAACACATTACATACATACAAAGATGCAACATCATGTTTAAATACCTTGATGGAATAGGATAAGAAACACTATTTATTTACCTATATATACATTCCTTGATTCACCCAACCCGTGGAGTATGGTTGTCAATGAGGTTTCATCTACAAGTTTAACCTCTTTACAGGTTTAGTAGAGATTAGATTATTTTGACTACCATGGTTAACTATGAAGTGTAAGGCCTTGTCATTAACCCACATATATGAATGAAATAAATGTAATTCATCTTCATGCTTTTATGAATTTTGTAGTGGCAATGGTGGTATAAAGATCTGCTTCAAAAATTGTTTCACCACTACTCTGTTTGAAATTATCTGTGGAAAATATTTTAGCTTTTAGCTCCACTTCATATGCTTCTATCATCAACATCTTTGTTGGGAAAAGTGTCAACCTAGAATTTACATGGGGTTACTATTTTTAGTAAGTTTTTATTTGAGCACAAATTTTCCATATTCTTTTCCAGAAGGTTCAAAATGGCTAGCTAAGAACTCTCATATTTTTGGTTGCGAGATCATGTCCAGTTTGGAAGATTTTTAAGTTTCCATTTGGGAAATTGTGAGGAAAAAATTATAAATAAAATTACAAAGGCTTTATAGGAATCAAAATGGGCTCAAATTATGGCTGAATGGCATAGAAATTTAGGATTTTATAGAGCATGTTTCAAGCTTTCTAATGCTTTAAATGATTTGTAAATCAAACATCTGGTTCAAACGTTATATGGCCTTCAAAAGATGGGTCTCCCAAAATAGGTAATGTAAAAGTATGTTGAACATGTAAATGAGCTTTAAAAGAGAATGTCACATGTTAGTGTGTGTTTTGACATATCATAGAGAATTTTTTTATTTTAGATAAGGTGGTCACCTCTTTATAAGTGGGTTTCAACCCATGATTTTGTAACATCATGTTATGTATGTGGAGCCTAATTAGACTCAGGTTCTTTCAGCGTGGTTTCCCCCTAGACTTATCTACAGGGGATTAGGGGTAGTGCCCCCAAGCTTGGGGTCCTAGGGCAGAGCCCCTTGCGGGGTTCTAGGGCAACACCCCAGGTGGGGTTAAGGGGTAGAGCCCCTGATGGGGTCAAGGGGTAGTGCCCCTTGTGGGGGCCGTCGACGACAACAATGACTTAATAATATTGTAAAGGGTCGACCATCAATTTTCTATTAGTCAGAGTATTTTTTCCCTATTTAGGTTATGTCAAAAATATGTGTATAAAGGGCTTAGGGTTTTGAGATTCATTTTTGTATGAGGGTTTTTTGTAGCTTCCTATGGTGGTATTGAGTTGCAGGTTTCAGATTGTAATCACTGGATAATAATAAAGACATTGGAATCACTGTTGGTGGACGTAGCCCAGGGATTGGGTGAACCACGTTAAATCTATGTGCTATTGTGTTCTCTTCTGTGTGTTAATATTTGCATTTTTCTACTTAGTATTCTAACAAGTGGTATCAGAGAGAGGTTTTTTTGTTCATTCTTTCATCTATTCTCTAAAGCAGGTCTTATGAGTTAGTGGGAGAGTCTCTCGGTTAAGTGGGAGAAATGGCAGACGAGGGTAGGCTGAAGGTTGATAAGTTTAATGGGCAGAACTTCCAGTTATGGAAGATGTAAATGGAGGAATATCTCTATCAGAAGGATCTATGGCGGCCATTAGAGGAAGTAGCCAAGAAAGAGGCAGTAATGTCTAAGGAAGATTGGGATATTTTGGATGGGAAGGCACTGGGGAGTATTTGTTTATGCCTGGCACAATCGGTGGCATTCAATATTACTAGAGCAACGACAGCTAAAGATCTAATGGAAACCCTAGTGAAGTTGTATGAAAAGCCTTCAGCTTCAAACGAGGTATTTCTTATGAAGCGTTTATTCAATATGAAAATGGTAGAAGGTGGATCAGTCACTAATCATTTGAATGAGTTTAATATAGTTACAAGTCAGTTAACTTCAGTTAAAATTACCTTTGATGAAGAGGTTAGGGCTCTCTTAATTTTGTGCTCTTTGCTAGAAAGCTGGAATGGCTTGGTAATGGCTGTTAGTAATTCTATTTCTGGTTCTAATGCCCTAAAGTTTGATGATGTTGTTGGTGTTATATTGAGTGAGGAAATTCGTAGGAAAAGCTCAGGGGCATCCACATCAGGTAGTGTATTGAACGCAGAAAGCAGAGGTAGAACAAGAGATAGAGGAAACAACTCTGGAAATCATGGAAAATCATGAGGGAAGTCAAAGGGAAAGAGGTCTCAGTCAAGAGGACCTAGCGACTGCT
>MU226915.1:1821577-1831691 GCA_018584345.1 Thuja plicata | reverse complement strand
GTGGGAGTCGTTAGCCGATATATGAGTCACCCTGGGATTGAGCATTGGAATGCAGTCAAATGGATTCTCAGATATTTGAGAGGTACATCCAATAAGTGTTTACACTTTGGGGGCTCTTCTACTACTAATTATGGCTATGTTGACTCAGATTTGGCAGGAGATATAGATACCAGATGAAATACTATAGGTTATGTATTTACTGTTGGAGGGACAACAGTGAGTTGGATTTATCAGTTACAAAAGGTGAATGCGTTATCGCTACAAAGGAAGAGTATGTTGCTTCTACAGAGGCAGCCAAGGAGATGATATGGCTTCAATTCTTCATGGAAGAATTGGGACATCCATAGACAGGTAATTATTTGTATTCAGAGAGTCAGAGTGCCATTCATCTTGCAAATAATTCTACTTTGCACTAAAAAACAAAGCACATACAATTGAGATATCATTTCATTCGGTCAGTTTTGGATGACGGACAGTTAAAGTTGGAGAAGATACATACATATGATAATCCAGCAAATATGTTTACAAAGGCAGTGACAAGGGAGAAGCTGAATTCCTCTTCAGCTTCGGTTGGTCTTCTAGACTGAACAAAATAAAAGAACAACAGAGTCCAGGGTGGTTTCTTTATTCCAGTGGGAGCTACAGGTTTGGTCGATCAGTCTCCAAGTGGGAGATTTTTATGTATGTGGAGCCTAATCAGACTCAGGTTCTTTCGTTGCGGTTTCCCCCCTGACTTATCTACAGGGGATTGGGGGCAGCGCCCCCAAGCTCGGGGTCAAGGGGCAGAGCCCCTTATGGGGTCCTGGGGCAGTGCCTCAGGCGGGGTCAAGGGGCAGCACCCCTTGCGGGGGCCCTCAATGCCAACAATGACTTAATAATATTGTAAAGGGTCGACCATCAATTTTCTATTAGTTGGAGTATTTTTTCCCTAATTAGGTTATGTCAAAAATACGTGTATAAAGGGCTTAGGGTTTTGAGATTCATTTTTGTATGAGAGATTTTTTGTAGCTTCCTGTGGTGGTATTGAGTTGTAGGTTTCAGATTGTAATCACTAGATAATAATAAAGACATTGGACTCGCTGTTGGTGGACATAGCCCAGGGATTGGGTGAACCACGTTAAATCTTTGTGCTATTGTGTTCTCTTCTATGTGTTAATATTTGCATTTTTCTGCTTATTATTCTAACACATTGTTTATTGATTTCATGTATTATATCTATTATATATTAGGCGTGTGAAATGGAGGGTGTGTGTAAGAGTCTTATAGATTTTTTGTTACCTCTATATCTCTAGTTAGTGATGTGCTTGAAAGAAAATTTCTCTACAAGTATATTGTAATCTACTATTAATTTTTGAATAATATATTAGGTGACTTTTGGAGTGTGAGGTTTTTCTCCCGAAAGGGTTTTACCCATGTAAATCACTATGTTGTGGTATGCATGTTGTTTTATGTTATTTTTGTTAAGTTTTTATAATTTTTATAAGGATTTGAGAAATTTTTTATATTACCCTCTCCTCAAGATTAGTGTAGGAAACTGTTCCGCAACTTAACTTCCTTACACGTGGTATCAGAGCCTAATCCCCTTTAGTTTCAGTTGTGGGTTATTGGATTTCTTTAACTAATTAGGTTTGAGTGGGATATTTTGTTAAATTTACTTTGTGATCATGTTGCAATAATTTTTGGATGGTTCGTTCATCAGGGAGAATAGAGGTAATAGTTTTCTGGAAATAGTTTTGAAATGTGGAAGTTGAAGATGGAGGATTTGTGGGATGTTGTTAATGATAGTTTCATGAAACCTATAGATCCATATGAGGCTGCTAAATATGTTGTTATAGATTTTAAATTAAGGGTCTAATCAAATTGTGCCTTTGAGACTCTATTTTAATCAATGTCCATGAAGATTCATCTGTGAAACAGATTTGGAAGAAGCTTGGTGAAATGTATCAATAAAAATCTTTGGTAAATAAGATTTTATCGAGGAAGAAGCTAAATTCCTTGAGAATGGAGGAGGGTGGAAAAATTATAGACTACATGGAAGTATTCAATATGTTGGTGGTTCAGTTGGCATCTGTTGGTGTAAAGATGGATGAGGAGGAGAAATGGAAATGTCAGATCTTTCTTTGTTCTTTTCCTAATACATGAGATTTTATTGTTATGGTTATTGGCTTTAATTATGTTGTTTTAAGGATGTAAGATGTGGTGTGTTCTTTTGTTTTTGAAGAGATGAGGAGAAATGTATCTATCAGTGCCAAGGAATCCCTAGTTGTTCATGGAAAACCTAGGGAAAAGGCAATAAGAATGAGAAGCGTAACAAATCCAAATCCAGAGGGAGATCCAAATCTAACTTTTGAACACGAAAATCAATGTATGGAACAATAATCTATTTCCTTGGGGTTCAAAAAATTCATATTTCATCAATATATCCTATTGTGGAAACTTCCATTAGTTGAGTCTTAAACATATCAAATACTTTAGGGACAAGAAACAATATCTTAAATTGTATTGGCGAATTGTTGTGCAAAGAATATCTCCCACAAATGAACCTTAATATTTTTTAATCTTAATAATGGAACCAATTTTTTCAATAACCAATACCCCGATTAGTAAAAGAACCATGAGGAAGTCATCCTTACTAGCATAGGTGTCAATGTTGATATCTTTTTTCCAAGAGAGTATGACATGGATTCACACCAGTGATGTAGACCATTAACCAAGGAAATAATATGGTGATCTAGCACTAATCAAAGAACATAGTATCAAACCCTTACATGGAGGAAAGGAAGACTTTATGTAGATTATACTTGTCGTGAATATGATTGGAGGTTTTTATACTTCACACAATTATATAAGCTGACAAGAATAAATATAACGATGACAATATTTGAAGAAAACCTTATGTTAATTGGCATTGAGTAGATTTTATCAGCAATTACAAGGAAATTTTTTAACACTAGTTAATATTACTAAATGGTGTGATTAAGGAGGTCACATATCTCTTGTAAAAAGGCATGTTTATCAAATTGAAATACAAGACCATAAAAAAATTGATCAAATATAGGAAAAGGAAATAGAACAATATTTATAATTGATAGTGATGTGGGAGTATATATAAGTATCGAATGAAATATAAGACAAACAAATTTATTAATCACTTGGTAGGAGGGCCAATTGGAAACTTAAAAGATCATCAAATAGGACATCACCATGTGGAATATGAGATCACTGTCGTATTGGATGACCAAGGAAGACCAAAAAAGAATAAGGAAATATATTGGATAGTCATCCATAACCTTTTCCTTATGTGTATTTTCTCTTCTAGAACAATTGCCTCTCGACATTACTGGTTGACAAAAAATTACGAACTAGTAAAAAATTACATCGTCATAGGCATCATGTGAAGGGGCATGACAAAGATTGGAATTCTAAAAACAAGGAAGATCTTAGGAAACATATGAGTTTAATCTTAATGAAGAATGTTGGTATTTAAATTAGAAGAGAATAAAAAAAATACATACACTAGATTAATGGAGGAGAACTTGTACAAAAATCATTTCTAGACTTGAGGATAAGAAGATAAGGATTTGACTATAAAATTGACTATGATATTATTGTGAAAGATTCACCATCAAATTATAGGAGATAGGAGAATCATAATATTGTAGGCATGTTATTAATTTTATAATTGGTTCAAGGAGTTCATGTGCAGATTTGAAGAAGAGATTGTGATATCTTTGTGGCAACTTGGTGGTCAAACTTATAATAGGTTTTAGGGGGAATTTGAATGAAGTGTTGTGGATAGTGTGTATTGTGTTGAGTAGAGACAATAAAAAATATATAATCAGATCAATCATCAATTAGCCATAGAATAATTAACAAATATCATATCAAACAATACATGCCACAAAAACAAGTAAATATAAATCATCCATCAAGAAAGTAGTGTTCATATTATATCGATCTTAGTTCTAGAAAATCGAGTGGAGACACTTAATTTGATAATAATCAATTATGTTTACTAATTAAAAACATGATCCAAGATATTATTTGTGGAGGAATTCATGATGAATATCAAGATTCCTAAAGGGAATCCAGAGAGAGATTTCAATAATCTATTAGAGACAATATATACTAATAGTGGTTAATAACATATGCATATGTAAAGAGAGATACACCTTTGTGGGGTATCCATAAGTCTTGGGAGGAGATGAAATCTCTTGAAAAGAATTATAAGGATGGATATACTAGATGGTAGAGATGGATCATAAGAAGATGGTAGATAGCCGAGGATCGCTCTAGATTGACCCTAAGGCAACTAGAGCCCCCGGAGGTCCTTCCTAGAGAGCTATGAACTTGATTATGAACTCTCCCTAAGAATTAAGTGGGAATTAACATGGGATTTAGAGATATTTACTTTTATTTATGCTTTTATCTATGTATATTTGTATGGAATCTACTAACACGTATGTATATTTTTTCATCAAGGATGAAGCAATTCTTAATATTGGAAGTGGGAACATTATAAAGAATAAAAAGAAGAAATTCAATTCTAATTCTAAGTTTGAGAAGGAAGATGGTGATGTTCTCATTGCATCTTTAGCCACTCATACATGTGAGGATGAATGGTTAATTGAATCAGGTGCATCTTTTCATATGACCTCTAAGAGAGATAGGTTTTTTGAATATGAAGAATTTGATGGAGGTCAGGTGTACTTGGGTGATAATTCTCATTTAAATATTGGCGGTCATGGTAAAATTAAAATCATATTTCATTATGGTAGAATAAGAAAAATTAATGGTGTTGCATCCTCATAGTATAAGACAAAATTTGTTGTTAGTGAGAAACTTGATAGGTTTGGTATGTAGATAGTCTTTTCTAATGTGAGATGCAAAATGGCTAGGTGTGTTTTGGTGGTTGATAGAGGTGTTAGAATTTTCACTTTGTATAAGATGGATACATACACTGCTAAGTGTAGTAATACATCAATGAAGACCAAATCTATAGATACATCATTTGAAAAGGTGAAAGTTTCACCTTCCATAGAAGGTCATGGATTTTGGGTACTAAGGGTTCTTTTTCATCTGAATCAAAGTTTCTTGAAAATAAGACTATGTTATGGCACCAAAGACTTAGCCACACTAGCGAGAAGGGTCTTCATCTTTTCTGCAACTTCATTTTGTTTTGGAGAATACAGAGATGTCTTCTTCCTATGAATGCCACAATCTTTACAGAATATATTTAAATCATTAGAGAAAAATTCATCACCATTATCATTTGCCAAACATTTTATTTTCCTTCTATCCTGCAATTCAACCATTGCCTTAAATTCTTTAAATTGACTAAAATAATAATATTTACTCTTTATAAAATATATGTACATGTCCTTCTGATATAATCATCAATAAATAAAACATAACATGTGGATTTTTCAATGGAAGGAACATCTACAAGACCAAACACATTAGAATGAATAAGATCCAACACACCACAACTTTTTTTAGAAATCAAGTAAAATTAGATCTTATTCATGAATACTAGTGTTGATGAACCTAGATTTGTAGAAGAGACATTATGTATAAATACATATAACCTTGGAAGAATTATATGGATGAAGAAATGATAGCTTTGAGAAAGAATGATACACGGGATCTTGTAACAATTCCTAAAGGAGTAAAACTTGTTGGTTGCAAATGGGTGTTTAAGATAAATATTGGTTTAGATGAAAGTATATATATATATATATAAAGCAAGGTTAGTTGTGAAAGACTACTCTCAAGTTGAGGGTGTTTATTATGGTGAGATATTCTCTCTTTTTGTAAAAATGATTTCCATTAGATTTTTTCTCTCTATTGCTACTGCTTATGATTTATAGATTGAGAAAATGGATGTGAAAATTTCTTTCCTTCATGGTAGTTTAGAGGAGGATATTTACATGATACAGCTAGAGAACTATGTGGTAAAAGATAAAAATAATTTGGTTCGCAAACTGAAGAAGTATTTGTATGGCCTCAAGAAAATTCCTAGGACGTCGTACCAGAAATTTGATACATATGTGTTGAGTTTGGGTTTTGAGTGTTCAAAATCATATCATTGTGTTTATTATAAATTTGATGGTGGTTGTTTCTTGTACATTTCATTATATGTTTTGATTAATTAGGAAAAATAGGTTTTGAAGGGACCCATAACCCTTTACAAAACATTACATCAGAAGATTAAGCATTAAAGACCACAAGCAAACGATAAGAACCAACCAAAAAATAGGCTTGCAAAGAGCCTGCAACACTAACAATGAAAAAGACAAATAACACCAGCAAAAAAGAAACCACCTAGAGGAAAAACCAGTTCATACCCCAGTAGAGAAAGAATGACCCTTAAGGGTCTCATCCATTTTATATTCCATTTCCTCCATTCTTCCAATGATGGTTTTGATATCATTGTAACACTTTCTTGTATTAGGAGACTTCTTCTTGACACTTGCCTTGGTCCTCATACTCGGTCCACCACTCTCTCCCTGTACATCATCCCCTTGTTCTCTACCTTTTCCCATACACTTATCCAACATATTAACCAGAGCTTTGAAATTAGTGCTAGAAGCCCTCATGCCTTCATGCCTATGTCGGAGAATCTTGTAAATGGTATATTACAACTTATCCACCCTACTAGTAAGGAAATCTAGAGCATTCCCCTGATGAAATGTAACTGCTTGAATGTTTGATAATGTTAAGTTGAAGATGATGCAATAAATTAAAATAGTTAATGGTTTGTATTGTCATTGATGTCAACTTGATATCATCTATACAGTCATGTACATAATGCCAAAGACTTCAGAGAATCAATGGAATAGAGATTATGCTTTCAACAATGCATAAAAGTCAAGTATTCACTAAGTGACAGACAAAACCAACATAGTGCACACCATCGGTAAAGGCAAAGAACAAAAGTCACAGTGATGCCCGACGAGCAGAAGACAATCTTGCCCGATGAAGAAAAATCATAGTGTTACCCGATGAGTAAAATCCAAGGATGCCCAACGGACAAAGATCCTGAAGCTAACTGGAGTCACACCGACGGAACTGACAGTTGTCACCGACAACTAACTGCAGAATTGACCGACAGGACAGAGAGTTCATAAAATGACAAAATATCTAGTTGGTAGAGCTTAAGGATAGACTTAACTGGTTGTTTTATTTGTTTTATTTGACCAGAGTTAAGTAATTGATTTAAAGAAGATTTATACAGTTGGCAAGAAGATAACTACGAGATAAATTAGGAGTTAAAGCTGTAAATCAATTGGGTGGATTGTTTTTCACGCCAAGAATCAAGAATTAAGGAACATCATGTCTATATAAGAGACAAGCATAATTCATTTCCATAATCACAAGAAATCACATACACAGAAGGGGAGTGAATAGAAAGAGGATGCTGAAGAGAAAATGATGAAGAATAACTTCATATAGTCCTGATCAATCAAGCTAAAGAAGAGCTAAAGAATTCTACAGACACCGACAAGCACTGAAGCATAGCATCATAGAGAAGAAAGTGTGGAGCACAAGGAATTAAATTGATACATTGATCAGAGAGGTATTGTACTTAAATAGATCTGAAAATCTGTAATTCAAGTTGCATTAGAAACAAGTCATAATGTTTCAGTTTAACCATTGAAGCATCAAGTCTCTTAACAGAGCAGGACTTAACCATCTTCTATAATTGAGGTATATCCTAACAGATTGCCAAAAAGGTTGATTCATGAAAGTAGCATTGAAATTGCATAAAGCCTATTGATAGCCTAAGAAGAAGGTTCATTAAAGGATGGAAGAAAGATTGGCCTAAAGCCTATTGACAGTCTAAGAAGGAGGCTGATTCAAGGATGGTAGCAAAATAGATGCCAGATACTAAGTGAAAACCTCTATGTATAAAATCCTCTAACAAGGTTGCACTTAACAGTGTGTTTGTAACCTTTAACAGGGTTGGCTCCTAACAGGGCTCACTTCAGAAGAGTGAAAATTTGGGGTTACGGTCCCAGTGATTTTTTCCCTTAACAGGGTTTCCACATTAAAATCCATGTGTTATGTGTGTATGGCTTATTAATTTATTGTTTTACATTTCACATATGCATTTCTAGATTGATTGGTATACTCTGCATATTTACTGAGTATCGTTAAATAGTTTTACTGCTTATTGGTTATCAAGGAGAATAAGGACAAACAAGGTAAACTGACAGACAGTTAATTATTATAAGTATTTCATGGCATGCATCTTGTAGGGACTTAATAATCTGAGGTGTATTGATTGGTGGTTAAAGATTAAAGGATAAATTTTTGAGGTCACTAATTCACCCCCCCTCTCAGTTATTACTAACAATTGGTATCAGAGCTTGTGTTCTTAGAAGGAAGGTTTCAAGACCTAAGTAAAGATCACAAGATGAATAGACGAGATGTGCCCAAGTTGAACAAAGACAACTTTTCTTCATGGAAAAGCAGGATAAGACTCCACTTATCAGGTATTGGCAATGATGTTACTCAATACTTATATACTAAATATGTGTTTCCTATGGGACCATTGACAGTAGATCAATTGAGAGAGAAGCATGAGAATAATTGCATGGTTATAGAGATTTATTCCTCTCTCTTTGATGCTGAATTTGAAGATGTCAAGGATTGGAAAATTGCAAAGAAAATGTGGGACAAACTGAAGCTTGTACATGGAGGTGATACAAATGTTCTGAGAGCCAAGGAAAAAATCCTTAGAGGAAAGTTTGATGATCTTAGAATGAAAGGAGAAAACATCACATAGTACAACACAAGAATCAAAGAAGTAGTCAATGCTATACGAGGTGTTGGAGGTACACTTGAAGAGGAGACAGTGGTAAGTAAAATCTTAAGAACCTTAATGCCTGTATATGCTATTAGAGTTTCTACTATTCAAGAAATGAGAGTAATAGCAAACAATACAATTACTCTTGATAGCTTAATTGGTAGACTGATTTCATTTGAGATGAATAACTTTGACAATAGTGTCTTGCCAAGTTTAGATTCTGCATTTAAGTCTTCTATGAAAATAAGCAAATCCAATCATAGATGCTCATCTAGAAGGGACAGTGAAAGTGAAAGTGAAGAAGAAGATCTAGATGAAATAGAAGCAATTATGGCCAGAAGAATGCAGAGAGGCAAAGGTAAATACAAAGGCAAGTTACCACTTGTATGCTTTAATTGTAAAGAAATTGGACACTTTGCTACAAGATGTCCTAACAAAAGAAAAGATAACAGAAGTAATGACAGATCTTTTGAGAAGAAATCTGATAGAGGTGATAACAAAGATTACAGAGGTTATCAATGATCAGAAAGAAAGGATACCAGAGACTACAAGGATAAAGGCAAGAAGGATAGCTACCTAGTTGCTTGCAAAGATGAAGATACTGACACCGAACCTGATGATGACATCAAGATGGTATTTGTAGCTGTGAAGGATAATTCAGATGAAGATGAAAGGTATGAATAAACTGCACTCATATCTAAGGTTAGTAAGAATGATATCTAGATTATAGATAGTGGCTGCACTCACCATATGACTGGTGACAAAGAAAATTTTAACAGTTTTCAATATTATAATGGTTGTACAGTAAGAATAGGAAATGATACACCTTGTCCAGTTGAAGGTAAAGGAACAATAATGCTGAATAACCTGATTAAATGTGAAAATTCTTATTGGGTAAAAGGATAAAATTATAATCTATTGAGTGTTTCTCAGCTGAATAATTTAGGTCACAGAGTAGCATTTGAAAACAAGAAGGCAAAGATCTTCAATGAATCAGAAAAACTGATTGGTATCGGTGAACAGACTAAAGGTAACTTATTCTATCTGAATGATACTTAGTCCACTTCCTTAATGACTAGAAACAAAGACACATGGTTGTGGAACAAAAGATTGTTTCATGTGAATTTTCACAACATGGTGAAAATAAGCAAAAGAAGAAGTGTAAGAGGCTTACAGACGATGACAAAGCCAGACAATATCATGTGCAAAAATTGTCAAAAAGGTAAAATGACAAAGTCTAGTTTCAAAAGTAAAACCCATACATCTGATGATATTCTAGAATTAGTCCATACTGATTTATGT
>MU226915.1:1794608-1809130 GCA_018584345.1 Thuja plicata | reverse complement strand
GCCTATTAAACACTCTCTTAGTTAGATGCCTACCCGGTTCACCTCTGAAAGGAGGCATAATCTGTGCGCAGGGAGAGGGAAGAATCTCTCCCCTAGATTCTTGACATAGGTATGCACCTGGATGTTTAAAGTGGTATATGACGCTAGCCCCTGTTTAAGGGTTACCTTCAAATATATATACTTAGTCCTTGGAAACACAAAAAACACGGGCGCTCTTTCGAGGGTGACACTGCTGTGTGAGGTGAACGCATACGCATAAGATAGCGGGGCACATATTTTGTCTTCTTAACCAATTTTCTTTGTAGGGATAATTGAGTGTTTGTTCTTGAGTCTTAAACTGTCCATTCTATCATTCAAACAAAGACTCCCATGTTTCTACCAAGTTTCTTTGTCCTTGGTGGAATTGTTTTCGACTACTGTTTGCATCACTACCTGATTGAAACTTTGTGTTTTTAAATGAATGCTTGTCACCTTGAAACAGAGATTGGTGATTTATATCATCTTAAAACTGTCCTAAGCTTGGATATCTTGTTAGAGAACAGTTCTCACTATGTCTTGAAACCTGGTCTTTACCTTGAAACTGAGTTTGTGTATCTGCTTTATCTGCCTCTTGTCTGGATTTGATTGCTTGTTCCTTCATTATCTGTAGACTGAAACTAGTTGTTCCGAGTTATAAACTGACTGATTTCATACTTGAACTTGTCTTGTCTCTTTGTCTCCATCTTGTTTCTTATGTTTTGTACCTTGCGACATGATAGTCATATCTCGGTTGTTCTAGCCATACTTCCGACGATTCATGACGGGTGCATCTCATACCTTGGCTGTTCTAGCCTATTACCTTGTCTTTTTCGATACCTTTAGAGACAGAGTTCCAAGTCAGATCTTAAGTTTCCTCTTGTACCAGCTTTGTCTATGCCTGTTATGACTAGGAGAGGTAATATCTTTCCTATACGCGGTTCTGAAGTAGTTAAGAGTAAACCTCGCAATCAAGGCAAAGCTCATTTTGAACCTGTTATTCAAGTGGATAATCAAGAGGGATCATCACGTTCCTCTTCCCCATTCAGTGTGGACCCAATTCCAAATCTGAAGCCAGTGCTTCAATTTTGTTCTAATCCATTGTTTCAAGATCACCATCATCCATTTATCTCAAAGAAACCACTTGTTTGGGTCGATCCTATTAACAACCCTCACTGCCTTAGTGATCCTTTTTCATAGTTCAATCCTTTTGATTCACCAAAGAGCACATTGGCTATGAGTTCTCACTTTCATACTAAAGGAGTGCATATGGAACAATCTCACATTAACGATATGATGTCTCCTTTCGATTACACACAAGGTCAAGACCAATTTCAACATGAACAAGGTCAAGAGCAACACCAGGGTCAAGACCAAACTCAAAGTATTTATGAAATTCTTGGCAATGACGATGACCCTATCACTCAGAATGATATAGACGTAGAAAAGTCTAATAAAGCTCTTATTAAAATGATGGAGATACTCCTTGCGAAAGAAAAAGAAAAATATTTCCTAGATTTAGCAAATCAAGGAGTTAAATTACCCGTGAACTTCCAAGTGGATACACTTGTCGCTAAAGAAGAGGAAACTGAATCTTCTAAGTTGCATAAGATAATTCATGACATGCAAGGAAAACTTAGTCAACTTATGAAAGATAAGGACCAACCTACGCAACAGTTCACAATGGAAAGTATATGTCCTTTTTCGTTTGATAAGAGTATTGTTATGCAACCTTTTCCCAAAGGTGTAGAACTCCCAAAATACAACAAGTATCTAGGTACCTCTGATCCCTAGGATCATTTAAGAGAATTTGGTGCCTTGTCAATGGAGTTTATGCATGATCAAACGTATTTGATGCATCTTTTTCCATGAATTTTAGTTGGGCCCGCTATGGAATGGTTCTCACGATTGCCCACTGGCATCAAAACTTTTGACGAAATTGCTAATATTTTTATGCAATACTATTCTCATAATGTTCAACATCCTGTTAACATAAGGGATCTCTGCAACCTTAAACAGAAGCAAGGGGAACCAATCTTGACATTTCTCCAAAGATGGAGACAACTTTGCACAAAGTACCCTCGCAAAATACCCGAGTCTGAGAAACTCGATATATTCTTGGATAATCTCACCCCTGAATTTGGGTATCAAGTCCAACTTCAAGGTCCCCTTAACTTTGATAGTATGATAAAATAGGCTGTGAGAATAGAAGCCTTCATGGTTAAAAAAGGTGAATTAACTTTATATAAGGATAACAAGCAAAATTCATCATCATCCAACAAAGACAAAGGTAAATTCCCCAACAAAAGTAGAGATGTTGTGAACGATGGGGTGGTTGATAACATGAATTTAACTTCTTCAAAACTAGTCTTTAATCTCACTGCGGGTATACAAGCAACCAAAGCTATCATAAAGGCTGTGACCAACACTCAACAGCCCTCTAAATTTGCTGGCAACAAACCTTGGATACCACGAACCAAGCGTGAATTTACCCCTCTAGGAGAAACAATTGATGCAGTTTTCAAAGCTTTGGTGCAAAATCAAATTCTTACTCCTTTGGAGAAACATTTATACGATCCGCAACCAAGACCTCATTGGTGGAAAGAGTATGACTACTATGATTACCATCAGAATAAAGGTCACAAGACTGCTATTTGTTACCAATTAAAACATAAAATTCAAGACTTGATTGATGACTAGGTCATCAATGTGGGGAATCATAACCAAAATTTAGATCATCAAGCATTCAAAGACCCCTTCCCTCATCATGAGAAATGTGAATCCTCCAATGCTCAGAATAATAATGCTAAAGTTAATTATGCCAATACCACTTATGATAATGTGATCAACATGATTGAACCAATAGGAGTGGAATATTGCAATATGTTTACCGGCAAGGGAAGTGGGAATGTTTTTAAACCCAGAATCTTGTTTGTCATAAGAGGCATTGACTCTCAATCTGAAACATCCCGGGATTGTGCGAACGTTGTCACTCAGTCTAACGTTAGAATCACTATCAAGGGTCCTGACCCTCCTATTGCTACATCTGCGCCAAAACAAACTGTGAATAATAATATTGTTGGTTTCACCAACAAGACCGCGAAGGTGGTCCCTATGCCTCCTGTTGCTAGTTACAGCATCCTTGACCAGCTTCAAAAGACCAATGCTCAGATAACTATTTTTGAGCTATTAAAAATCTCGCCTGCTCATAGGCAGATTCTGGACAAAGCTCTCACCGAAGCTAATGTCCCCAAAGATATCAACTTGGATCAGTTTCAATCCATGGTGGGTCATTTGACCTCGCCGCATTACTTATCGTTCTCTGAAGAAGATGATCACTCAATTAGTCACCCGCACAATGCTCCTCTACACATAGAAGTCATGATAGGTAAACAGTTAGTCCGCCGCGTGCTCATTGATAATGGTGCTGGGCTTAACATTTGCTCCGCTCATTTTCTTGCTCAACTAGGTTATGGCAAGGATCACATAGATTCCCGCAAGAGAATTACCATAAAAGCTTATGATGAGGAAGAGAGAACATTTAAAGGTCTAGTTGTGCTACCCATTCGGGTTGGTCTAGTTGAAAGAAATGTCATATGTTAGGTGCTAGACCTTCCTCTTGCATATAATATTTTACTAGGAAGACCGTGGATTCACGAGATGCAAGTGGTTCCTTCTACATACCATCAGTGTATCAAGTTTTCTTTTCAAGGTGCAGAGGTGACTATTCCCGCTAGCATGGGATCTTCTTGTAATGCTCTCACTCAATCAGCCAACAGTCTTGTTCTAACTAATAGAGAATACACAGAACTCCGTGATTCCTAGCTCAAAGACATGGAATAGACACTGAAAATCATAGATATGGGCATGGGGAGATATCAAATAGAGCCCGTGCTGTCATTAGCTGCTCTTCCCCTGTCTCCTAGGTCTTACGGGAGACCTTCTGAACACAATAAACCTTCCATTACCCCTGAGGTAGTTTATGAGGGTACATTTGTAAAGGCTAATATACCATTGGAAGATGAAGACGAGGCCAGAGCTATCAAAGCTTAGCTTTGTAAAGGAAAGAACATAGCTGAACAAACTACCCTGGCTCGTGAATTAAATCCTAACAGCGAGGGTCTTAAGATTATGAAATGTTTTGGGTACAAAGGAAGTGGCCCTCTAGGTGTGAATGGCAATGGGTTAGTGGAACCTATTCAAGCTATAGGTCAAATGACAAAAGATACCACTGGGTTAGGTTTCAAAAAGGTTATGTTTCATCTAGGAATCAATAAATTTGTGCCAAAAGTAGAGCCTACACTAGAACCTGAAAGTACATCTACAGCTAACACTACACAAGACAGCTCGGATGAGGATTGTTTTCCTTATCCCATACCTCTAGACCTGGCAGTATTCTTTGCTGTGCTAGATAAATTTGTACCATGTACCTATACTGCAGAAATAGACAGTGATTCTGATCAAACTACTCAATGTGAGACACTCACTTATGAGCAATGGAAAGACTTACAAGACCCTAACTTCAAAGGAGAAAGGTACATACCACTAGGCATTCGAGAATGGTGGACACAAGAACAGACTCATATTACAAGAACTTAAAAACCTTCCTGGTGCAAGAACCCAAGTCAGAGTTTAGATACAGACTCTCATGAGTATGAGTTTGATAGTGTGTCCGCAGGATCTTGCGAAAGACCTCTGGACGCGAGTGAGGAGTCTAGTGAAAAGCCTAATGAGTCTGAGTCTATAGGTGTTGACATGTCTTCTACTTTGGTCATTAGAGATCAAAAGGATTCAAACACATCTTTGGACGAGATCGGTCTAGATCCCCTCTTGCTAGTTAATGCTTTCGATGATGACTAACCTATGGACAAACTTGAACCTGTCACATCCCTTTCCCTCCAACACCCTAAATTAACAGACTGGAATTCCTCTTCTTCATCCAGTGAAGTCATTACATTCTAGAATGATTACACCTTAGCCTGCTACCTTCATGCTATTGAGCCCGTGATATCCTCCACTAGTGAAGAAAGTGTCAACATGACCGAGGCTGACATCAAGTACCTTAGTCAAAAAATTAAAAGAAGAAAGAATAAGCGCTCTGATGGTGAAAACCATGTTGTGACAGTATCAGAGCCAAAAAAAGTAAAAAGAAAAGATGTACCTGAAGGTGAAAACCTCTCTGAGGCGCCTGAGGGTGAGGTACTTGATGCACTTTTGAGTCACTTCCAGGAACGCTCATCAGTGTTAATTGAACCTACTTAACCAATAAATCTGGGAATAGAAGAACATCCACATATCATTCATGTGGCCAAGTCATTATCTTCAGAGGAACTTAAGGAATTTACAAAGTTTTTCCAAGAGAAAAAGATAAATTTTGCATGGACATATTCTGACATGTCGGGTGTGGATCCTGGCCTCATTATGCATAACTTATCAATATCACTAGGTGTGAAACCTGTCAAACAAAAACTTAGAAAGATGCATCCACATGTAGCTTTATTGATCAAGGCAGAATTGGAAAAACTTCTGAAGGCTGGGTTCATCCGAGTAATTGATTATGCATAGTGGATTTCTAATATAGTCCTAGTAACCAAACATGAAAAATCTATTAGGGTCTGCACAGACTTTAGAGATTTAAATTTGGCATGCCCAAAAGATGATTTTCCACTCCCTAATATTGACATGATCATGGATATGACAGCGGGGTATGAGATGTATTCCTTAATGGACAGATTTTCTGGCTATAATCAGATCAAAATTGCACCAGAAGACCAAGAGAAAATAGCTTTTACTTGTGCATGGGGTACATTTTGTTGGAATGTTATGCCCTTTGGTTTAAAGAATGCTGGGGCTACTTATCAAAGAGCTGTTACTACAATATTTCATGACATGATGCATAGGACAATGGAGGACTATGTGGATGATACGCTTGCCAAGAGTATGGATAGAAAAACACATCTCACCGATCTAGGCCCTATACTAGATCATATGGAGAAATTCCAGTTGCGCCTAAACCCTAAGAAATGTGCATTTGGGGTTACTTCTGGAAAATTACTTGGCTACATTATTTTGGCAAAAGGAATTGAGGTGGATCTGGCAAAGGTACAAGCTATAATGGAAATGCCACCACCCCATAATATCAAACAAATCAGGGGTCTTCAAGGTCGACTTCAATCTATCAGGCGGTTTATCTCGCAATTAGTTGACAAGTCACAACCTTTTACCAAAACCCTGCATAAAGGTGTGACTTATGACTAGAACACAGAATGTGAACAAGGGTTTCAACAAATTAAATAGTATCTAGCTAATCCACCATAATGATGCTTCTCATTTAGGGGAAGCATTTGATCCTGTATATCTCAGCAACAGAAACATCCTTGGGTGCTCTCTTGGCCCAAGAAGTTCCAAATCATAAAGAAAGAGCCATTTACTACATCAGCAGAACATTGGTCTCTTACGAAATGAATTATTCAGTAACTGAGAAGGCTTGTTTAGTAGTGGTGTTTGCTTCCCAGAAGCTACAACACTACATGTTGGCTCACACTATGAGGTTGATTTCAAAGATTGATCCATTGAAATACTTGCTCAGTAAAGCTACCCTCACAGGTAGAGTAGCCAAATGGGTCATGCTCCTTAGTGAGTTCGATATTGTATATGTTGAGAGAAAAGCTATTAAAGGACAGGTGATTGCGGATCAATTGGCTGAAGCACTTCTTACAAATCACCAACCATTAAAGATGGAATTCTTGGATGAGTCCATTATGCTTCTCACGCATCAAACATGGACAATGTTCTTTGATGGTTCGTTCACCCAACAGAGGTCAGGAGCTGGAATTTTGTTTATCACACCGTAGCGATACTCCTTACCAAAGGCATATAAAATGATGTTCCGTTGTACTAATAACACCACCGAGTATGAAGCTCTGATCAATGGACTCAAGATTGCTATTGAATGGCGAGTGGATGAACTAAAAGTCTTTGGAGACTCACAACTAGTTATCAATCAGGTCAACAATACTTATCAAACCAAAGATGAAAAGTTGGTACCCTATAAAAGGATGGTTGATAGCCTTAAGAATTATTTTGCACATGTCACTTTTTAGCAAGTTCCCCGGGCAGATAATAAAGCAGCTGATGCTATGGCTACTTTGGCCTCTATGTTGCAAATGCCAGAGAATGATTTCAGACACAAGTTCCTAGTTGAGACATTATGCTACCCTGCCTATGACTCTCCTGACCCCCAGATGGTCTGTTCAGTAATTGGACATGATTCATTCACATATACTCCTATCTCCATAACCAAACTATTCCTAACACATATACTAGAAATGAAAAATGCCATCTAATTTGCAGTGCTTCACGGTACGTCATTGTAGCAAATGACTTGTATAGACGGGGTCTAGACGGTACCCTCCTTAGGTGTCTAGAACCTGATAAGTCTAAACACACATTAGAAGAGGTACATGAAGGCATTTGTGGTTCTCACTCAAATGGCCTGACATTGGCTCGTAAGCTTATTAGAGCTGGTTATTATTGGCCTGATATGGAGAAGGAAGCTATGTAGTTTGCCAAATCTTGTAAGCAATGTCAACTCCATGGAAACTTGATTCATGCTCCGACTAAGGAACTCATTCCTTTTATCACCTTTTGGCCATTTCAACAGTGGGATTTTGACTTAGTAGGTCAGATATATCCATCTTCCTCAAGAGGATACAAGTACATCATCACTGCTATGGATTATTTTACGAAATGGGTTGAGGCAGTGCCTCTCAGTGTAGTTGATGGAAAATTCGTAGCTTTGTTTATATTAAACTACATTATTTGTAGATATGGTGTACCTTCCTCTATTATCACCGACAATGGGGGACAATTCAAGAATAAAGATCTAACAAATTTATGCGGTAAGTTCAAGATCATTCAACATTGGTCTTCTATTTATTACCCCCAGGGTAATGGGCAAGCTGAAGCTTCTAACAAAACAATTCTCAAGATCCTGCATCGTATGGTACACAAGTCTGGATGGGATTGGCACCTCCAGATAAATCTAGCTTTATGGGCCTATCATACCAGTATCAGAACGCCAATAGGGGCCATGCCCTTTGCTTTATTCTATGGCACAGATGTTGTACTGCCTATTGAGGTTGAGATTCCTACATTGTGAGTCTCTTTGAAAGGCCTCATTACAGATGATGACATGAGAATATCTTGGCTTTAAGAGCTTGAGTTACTGGATGAACGTCAGAAGGTGGTGTTCGATCATCTCAGAGCATACCAAAAGAGGATATCAAAGAGCTATAATAAAAAAGTTTGACAAAGAGACTTCCAAACAGGTGATCTCATCCTGAGAGAGAATCCTAAAAATCAACAACAGCGAACTCAGAAAGGGAAGTTTGAGCCAAACTGGCTTGGTCCTTATATCATTACTATAGTATTTGGGTCCGATGCTTATCATCTCTCCACTATAGAAGGTGAACCACTCAAAGAGCCCATCAACGCTCTTCACCTGAAGAAATTCTATAGTTAAGATATCTTCTGTATGCTCATGTATATACTTTATTTCTGAGAAAATCCTAAAAATTGTAAAATGTTTTGAAAAAATGATCATCTTAGTGAAAACCTGGCAAACAGGCGCTTTGATGTATCTATTATCCTAGTGAAAACCTGGTAAACAGGCGCCTTGATAATAACGAAAAAAGTGAAAAATTCAAAAATACAAAAAAATAAAAAAGAAGAAAAAAGAACAAAAAAATTGAAAAATTAAAAAAAAAAGTGAAAAAGAGAAAAATGTGCCATTGATGAAAACCTGGTAAACAGGCATCATGGAAGAAAAAATAGAATTTCTGCCAAGATGGTGAAAACCTGGTAAACAGGCACCTCTTGTTTCGCAATGCTTTATCTATCGCAACATGTCTTGGGTTTCTTGCAGTTGCTTTCCTGCTTTAGTTCGCTTTCTAGCTTTAGTTCGCTTTCCTGCTTTAGTGTGCTTTCGCTCTCAGCCATCTTCGAGATTTTTCTTGACCTCACATGGATTGAAACTGGTCATACTCGGGGGCATGTTCCTAGTCTAGGGGGCATTGTCTTATCTTTTGGAGTTCTTCTCCTCTTGCATCGATCACTAGTGGATCTCACTGCGTCTGCCTGCCAATGCCTTGTAGCACTTCGTCTCTTCTTGAGACTCTTTATACATCAGTCACCAATGGTCCTCACTGCGTCTGCCTACTGATGCTTCAATCTCTTTATCGATCATTATGCTTGAGAATCTCTTGCGACAGTCACCAGTGGTTCTCACTGAGTCTGCCTACTGCCGCTACATTGATGATATTTCTCGCATTGTTTCGCTATCCATTTTGCTCGGCTTCGATCCATTCATTACTTGGGGGCATGGCTCCCCATTTCAATTTCTCTTCGGTTTACACTTGAGTCAGTAATCTTGTCAGTCTTGAAGGACAACTCTCTACTGGCACAAATTGGTGTTTCTCAACACCTTAATCAAACAGTGTTTTTCAACACTCTCTTTGGACACATCTGTGTTTTTCAACACACTTCGGATATCTCGCAATGTAAACATCTCTTGATAGCAATCAAACACATTGCACTCACAAGAACAACGGTTTTTTCCAACACCCTAAACATAGACACATTTGTAAGCCTTGAAACATGCTGGGATATGATTGACTCTTTCATAGTATGTTGTCTTTTCTTATGGCTTTCAGTGATATTTTCTTTGTCTACTACTTGTTGGTGTGATTTAGATGATCCGGCAACGTCAAATAAATAGGGTGTGTGTGATAAGATCTTCTGTATTAAGGTAGAAAATCCTCACATCCCTTGATCTTGTTTATTTGTACGCCAAGGGGAGGTCAAAACTATCTCCTTGACTGTTATTGTTGTGTTTGTTTACTTGTGAATAATTACTATATCGAATTGGAAACAATGTTTAGGTCACCTTGGCTTTTGTGCCTTGGTGCTTATATTTGTTTCCTATATTTTATCCGATGAAAGTCATATTCATATTCTTATGGTTGCAGCGGCACCAGTAAGGATTGTATTGACTCCAATGATCTAAAAGAACCTGATGATGATAATACGATGAGTCCAACAACCAAAGTCCTAGGATTGCATTTAGCTTAGGCTTGCATCTACATTGTAGGCTTGCATTTGCATTTTAGGCTTGCATCGTGGTAGTTTGATTCTCTCTTCATTATCTTCTCATTCTTCAAGGTCCTCATCTTTCATCATGGCTTCTTCTTGACTGCATGAGTGTCCACTCCTCATTCTCGATCTTTGTGCACATCCTTTTGGCTAGTATCTGTTGTATATTGTGAATGCCCTGCATGAGATGATTAGTACCATTGCATTCATTGCATTCCATTCATTTTCAAAGAAATGCATTTCCATAAATCCATTTGCATACACATATATCCATACACATGTGCATCCATTATAAGCATAACTCAAATCATACATAGCATTTATCCATCTAACATCTATCATAGCATTTTCATGCATCAATAAAACACGTGCATAAACATTTGCATATTCATTCATCGCATACATTTCTAATCCATACATCTAAATCATATAGGAAATCATCTCATACACATTTAAAGCAATATATACACATGTACAATGATGTCAAAAAAATCAAGCTCATATATATAATCGATTGGTCTGAATATACAAGGGTGCTACTCGAGCATAATAGGTCAAAATGGTGGTACAATATACATCATAACCTAACCACCTAGAGGAGGTGGAGGTGGGGGTATCCCCTGCTGTTATGGAGGTGGACCCTGTGGAGGTGGTCCTGCTGGAGGTGGTCCCTGTGGAACAGCCCGAGCACCAGCATACTCTGAAAAAGGTAGAATCTGATCTGCTGCCTCAGGAACTGTAAGAGTATATGAAGCATAATAGTAGGCTACCTGAGCAACCTCATATCTAATATCTAGCTGTGCTCTGGCCAGTGCCTCTCGCAACTCTCAGACCTCTCGGTCCCGCTCTGATATCTGGGTATCTCTGATGACCACCTATGTATGAAGGTCATCACGCTCCCTCTACATCTGTCGCACTCTCTCTCTCGCTCTATGAAGAGCCTCCTATAGCTGGGTCACCTATCCGCCTGCTGGAGCGTTAGTCAGAACTGCATCGACCATGACAATATCATCACCCTGCTCTACAGCTCTATCCTGGCTACCACTAGGCCCAACACCTGTATCTGATCCCATAGGCCTCACAGGGATAGTAGTCTGATGTGTATGTGGACGTACCACTCTATCCTACTGCTGTAGTGGTGGCTGCTGACCCTGAGGCTGCTGTCTCGGAGGAGGAACCTGTTGTTCCTACTGCTGTGGTGGTGGCTGCACCACTGGAGGAATCTGGCCCACTGGAGATGTGAACCTAGGAAATGGATGTGCTAACAGCTGATCTCTGTATGCAAGTGTCACATCTGCATTTGTCACTGCTGCCATATAATCCCATCGGGATGGTGGTACCCGGGCGTCTATCATGCTATGCCCCCTGTCAAGCTGCCTCTGCCAACCCTTCTTCATCTCATCGATGAATCGGGCATACGTGCAATACTCAAGTGATACATCTTGAGGCCTCCTGAACTGGCACAACACATGCGTAAGCAGGAAACACTCAATCACTGTGATGGTACACCCTATCAGAGGATGCAAATAGAACATATACAATAGCTCATGATGAGTGTCGTCCCAGACCTCAGTAGCTACCCATGGTCGCCATATCACTGCAGCCATATCATCAATCTGTGCACGCCACTGCTTAGTCTTACCCAGTGCGGGCTGGGTCATCAGACCAGCGTATCTGTAAATATACAGCTCTAATGGTTGCCGCGTATCATGGAAAATCGGCCTACATATGGGAAGGTGCTCCCAGGCCCAGATCTGTAACACAACTACTCCTGCTGCCATAGTGTGGGCACCCCGATACACGACCTCATGCATCTCATGATACATCTGTGCGAGTATGCACTTGTCCCATCCATATGTAACTACCGGCACATCTAGCATCTTCTGGAGCATAACACCCCAGCCACACTCTAAACTGTGTTGACCACGATCTGGTACTAGATGAAAACTCAAAAATAATGCAAGAATGACTACCAAGGGGTAATCTCAGCCATATGTATGTATCAGCTCCTCCCAGGAGATAGCCCAGCCCACCACCGACTGATCCTGAAAAATGGCTCTCAAAGCCTGCGTACCACCACTCGGCTGCGTGTAGTACTCAACGCGAGCTCCATGGAATGACACTCTCGATATCCGGTATACATCCTCTGGAGTCACCGTCATCTCTCCCTGTGGCAGATGGAAAGTGTTTGTCTCCGAATGGAAACGCTCAACCAGGGCCCCAAGTAATTTGTGATTTACCCAAATATCAGGTACATCATGCAGATATGTCAATCCTAACCCATCAATGTGGGCCCCGTCGGCGTCTGATAATCTCTGTAGTAACTCACCCATGATAGGATGATGGGACCTGAAACCAATGTCTGGGAGATCGACCTGCAACACAAAGGACAAAATGGGATCAGTACCTCAACAATGATGATTTTCAAAGCAAAAGACAAAAAATGTAGCTATGGAACTACTTGACATACAGTTCAACTGGTTGACTCTGCGATGCAAGAAATTAACTATTTTTTTGGTTCTTGCCAATTTCCCATGCGAGAAAACTCTTTTCTCGTGCAAGGAAACTCTGGCTTCGCACGAGCTTTCTAGCTCGTGCGAAGCGGGATGTGTCTTCGCGTGAGATTCTAGGAATCTCACGCGGCGCATGCGCAATCTTCGTGCGAGCGCTGGTGAGGGGCCCGCGCACAGAATACCTAATCCGCGCGAGAAAATAGATTTCTCGCACAAAGGGCAATCAGGCCCGGCGCGAGGAAACTATTTCCTCGCGCGACATTTGGAAAAACATGGTTTAAAAGATAAAAAAATCACACTAACGCTAAAGAACGATAAATTTTTTGCAGAAATACAAGATCCAGTTATGAATACTCACAGGTGCGTCATACTCCGCTGGTCGGTTGTGCCGTCGGGTGCACTCAAATTGATGCATACGTACAGGAATGCTCTCAATGTCAGCTGGAGCTCTCGCCATCTCTAAAGTCAAATGTGAATAATGATTTGAAAATGACCCCTCCAGGCCTTATATAGCCTTTGACCCAATTTTTCAAAGTGCTCCATTTTCCATGAAAATTGCACCCTTGACTAATCAGACCGTTCTGAATCCATTTTCATGATTGAAATCAAAATCTGACACTCCTAAGTAGCTCAAAATTGCATTTTAAAAATCTTGGGACCGACGTGATTGGACACTTGTACAATCAGCTTTTCTGATGTTGGTTTCTTGTCAGTATTATCTCTCATCATCATTTTCTCAACTTCTGCAATCTTTTCATCAAATTAAACTCTAGTTAATTCTGGTCAACTATGGTCAAACCTAATCAACAGGACCTCTCAATCGCTCTAAATCGATTATGCTCTCTCTTGATCTATCTTTTTCTGTGATTTCTTGCTCTCATCTTTATGATGTGTCTTCTTTCAATTTCGCTCCCAAGGGGGCAGGATGATTGCATCATTGATCTTTTCACATTATTCTTGAATCAGTCTGATCTGAATCAAAAGTCCCCATCGCTAGGGGCATCTCATCACTTGGGGCATATTCAATTTTTTGTACCTTACGGTCAAAATTGGATATTCCAGGATTTCACATCTCGTCATTTATCTTGCTAGGAATCTGAGCAGTCTAACTCGGATCCTCAAGGATCATGCTTTGTTTTGGAGATAGTCCTAAATTGATTATCTTTTGAGACAGATATTGGGGTAATCTAACCCTGATTCCTAAAGGTTGAGCCTCATCCTAAGGAAAGTCTTGTGAAAGATATCAATCTAACCAGTGTCTGGGCAATCTAACCTATACATTGGGGTACTAAGCTTCGTTCTGGAGAAGATTCTTGAAATCTCATTGGGTATTGGGGCAATCTAACCCTAATTCCTGAAAGTTATGCTTCGTTCTGAAGTTGACTCTCAAAAAATCTTTAGACTGTTATCTAGGCAATCTAACCTGGATTTCGGAGGGCTTACCTTCGTATTGGGGCAATCTAACCCTGATTCTGGAGATAGTCCTAGATCTTCATCAGCTCTCAGTGGACACTAGGGCAATCTAACCCCGATTCTAATCTTCACTTCAGACTATTCTTTGAATCAATGCACTGCTCGCACATCAATTCAAAGAGGGGCAAAATGTAACACCCCAAAATTGGCACCTTATAATCCTAATCAATTTTGGTGCATTTTCTTATCTTCGAAGTCCTATTGTACTAGGCAAATTCTTCTCCTTATTGACTTTAATTGATTGAGTTTCAAATGCAGAAAACCCAAATTTGCATAAATCTGACATTACATTTAATTCCTAAATTCTCAAATGATTATTAGCTAAAAACCCCTATGATTAATTGATTTAATCCTAAAGTCCTAAGTGCT
>MU226915.1:1702608-1789325 GCA_018584345.1 Thuja plicata | reverse complement strand
GACTATTTCATAAAATCTGGGCGAACCGGTCAACTAGTTTACGGTGTTTTTTTTCGCCAATTTCTATAGCCCGATCGGGACATATTCGCCAATTGGCGAATAATCGCCACTAAAAAAATCCCTGACCATCAAAGTTACCTTTGACCCACCCAATCAGTGGAGCAATCCATATGGTATTTTCCCTCAAAGTTAAATCCTTATCTTTTGCCCCTCATTTTTTCTGCTGAGAATATCTATGAAGGCTTGAGTGTTCTTTAGAGGAGAGTCTCTAAGGAGAGAGCCTCTAAAATTTTTCATTAAGCTTCTACAGATTTGGTTAGTAACATTCTCATGGGAAGTGATTTTTTTCTCTAAAGACTCTATTGTTTCTCTCCTTCCAGATTCTCCATGTAAAGTGGGGAAGAAATAGATTCTAGAGATCTTTTGAATATTTTCCAGTAAAGGGGCAAAACCATTGTTTTACAAGACCCTAAATTTTTTGAGCTTTCACCCATTCCAAGTTGATTTGTTTGAAAACATAATCCCACACCTTACTTGTATAAGAACAGTGAATCATCAAGTGATTGCAAGTTTCAGCTTCAGAACAACACAAGATACATCTATTGGGCATATTAAATCCCCTTTTGCAAAGGTTGTCCATAGTAAGAATTTTGTTATGAACAAGCAACCAAAAAACATGTTAATTTTAGGAATGAGTTTACTGTTCCATACCTGAGAGCTGATGGGATGATCTTCTTGGTTATGGAGAAGGGTAGAAGTAGAGGAGACAGAAAATTTACCATTTGCCTCAGGGCCCCAAATCAAATTATCATTCTCATTATCTCTTAAGAACCATTGATTAAGTTGTTTATTGACAATTTTGAGATTTACATCAAAAGAGCCTAAGTCTATCCAATCCTCATTGATCCAATAATCAGAAACCATTTCCCCAATTATATCTTTGCAGTCTAGAATAGCTGGCATCCATCCCTGATTCTCATTAAGGGCTATTTCCTTCAGCCATTTGTCATTCCATAAATTAATCTTCCTGCCATTTCCGAGTTTCCATCTAACCCCTTTTCTAACTAGGTTATTTCCTTTACATATACTGTTCCAGATGAAGGACCCTTGGATGTCCACAGGATTCCTTAATATTTCCTCTAAAAAGTGAAGATGATATTTACTCTTGAGAATAGAGTTCCATTCCTTTTCCTCTTCAAAGATTCTCCAACACTATTTGGCAAGCAAGGCCTTATTAGTAATTATTATGCTTCTTATTCCAAGCCCTCCAAACTTCCTTGGTTTGCAGACCACCTCCCAAGCCACTAGGCTAAAAAATTTCTTCTCTTCAACACTTGTTGTTTCCATGTTCTCTTTTACCACATTTCCAACACTTTACTCTTCCCAAGGGTTTTAGAATGTCATTTAGACTTATCCCGTTTATTCCCTTTAGGCTCTTTCTCTTTGGACATACCCTGCACAATAAAGGCATCTTGAAAACCAACATTCATAGTTCTATTCACATCTCTATTATAAGAATTATTAGAATGATGAGGATAAGTGTATCTTGTTTTTTTGTTCTTTGTGTAAATATTGGAAACAACTAGATTTTTCCAATATTTAGGCAAATAACAAAGAAACAAGATATACTTATCCCCGTCTTCTAACTTAACATATACTAATGTAGACTTACTTATAATCAAGTCAAATACATTTAAATGATTTACAATTGAATCAAAATATTTCATGTTTAAAGAATACAATTTTCTTTTGAGATATGATTTATTAGACAAATTTTTGTTTGATAAATATCACCTATCCTTTTCCACAACATGTATGTGAATTCCTAAGTGGACAAATTTGAAAGGATATAATATGGAAGGCACAACCAAATGGTTCCTTGTACCATCTTTTCCAACTTCTTTCAATCTTTATCAAACATATTAAATGGCTTTGTTTCTTATGAAATTGAAAACTACCAATATCTCTCTTCCAAGAGATCCCACGTATTCAATTTCAACATCTCATATCCATTGTCATTGAATTTCTCAATATTTTGACGAGAAGTAGAGGTCATGGTTTTCAATCCTCTTCATAAATTTGAAAAAGATCACAAAACAAAATCTCCTAGTGCAGCCAAAAAACCCTCAACGCTTAAGAGAAAGGCATGCCCCTCTTAATAGAATCATTGGAACTGATGTCAAATGTTGAAAAAAAGGTGTAGTAAAGATACAATAATAACTTTTGCAAGTGATTTGAAATCTAAAAATAATATTAAGAAATTGAGATTATGTGATTACATATTCATATAGAGATTACCAAACTATAAGAGACATTGAATTTATGTGGAAAAACCCTTTTGAAACAAAACTACACATGAGAAAGAGGAAAATTATATTCTTAATCTTTCAATACAAATATGTACAATAATGCACTTCACCACTATCCTTTGGTCAACTTGACAATACTTTGTTACCTACAAGAAATAAACTCATAACACTACCATCTTATCAATCCAATTTAAATAGAAACTTGTGAGAGGGAAAACCACTATGGTATCCTGAAACAAGAATAAAAACACCACTTGAAAAGTCCCACATCTAGGATAATGGATATGTAATCCTTCTCGTGTTTTCTTTCTGTCACTACCATTTTCAGTCCCTTGCCAATATTGTATATGTTATATTAAATTTGTGCATATAACCACTATTTTGTATTGGCATCCACGTGGTGTACCTTTTGATAGAATTATAGCATTTTGATTGTGTGGATATTATATGCTTACTAGTGTAGTTGATTATACATGTTAGCTTTAGTGACTGATAATGTTTATGATGATCTGATTATGTGATGATGTACTAACTATGTTTATAATTGGCCTTGATTGTGGAACACACACACACACACACACACACACACACACACACACACACATATAATTAATTTGGCTATGACATATATGCGCATGTACTCTTGACGTTTATTGAGTTATACAGACACTAGGTGTTGACTCCACCTGGATCCACAAGTATGAACGTACCCTCTCTAATAGTGGTTAACATGAGATAACACATTGGCTAAAGTGTCACCAAACTCCACACATTATACCTTATTAAGAGGCAATTTCCATGTGTTTACCAGTTTACACCACAACCATGATAGTTGGTTATGTCTGGAAAACAATATTATTCCCATGTGGTCAACTAATAAAGATTGTATTTTAGATGTGCTTAACTCCATTTTATCATCAATTTTAATTTGAAAATGAGTTTTAATGGTCTTTAATTTTAATTTAATATTTACAAAGTGAAATGTATCTTATATGTATTCATTGTGATGGAAAATGCATAATTAAGTCATTCAGGTTTATTTGGAAAATTAGAAATATAATTATATAATTATTATTTCATTAGTTTTCTAAAAGAAAAATAGTAATGGAATTTTATATTGAGAAGTTAGTCTATTCTCAATACTTAGTCATTTTTAAATATTGAAAGTTCAAAAACCCTCCTATAGTGGGAATTCCAATCAGTGATTTAGGATAAAAAAAAGTATTAGGAGAATTTTTTGTGGGCATTGGTTCATTGGATTTGCATTAGAAGATTGTTATTTCTGCTCCAAAGATATGCCATTTATTTCATTGTTTGGAAAAAGATTGAAAATAGAAGTTTTTTAGCCATTTTGAGGTAGGAGCTCTATCTCTTCATGATTTTCCTTTCTTTTGGATTCGAAATGCTTGCATATGATTTGAATTGGGATTTAAAAATTTTGATTATTAAAAAGGAAATCATTTTATCAATTACATCTTATTTTGTGAGCAAATTTCATAAACCATGCTTCAAAAAGTGTTATTTTTGAGGAATTCTAAGATTTGCATTTTGAAATTTTGGTGTTCTTTAAGGTATTTTCATGTAGAATGTACTATTCCTTGATTTTTGGAAAATTTTGGGTTATGATTAAAAAGTGAAATTTTGTAATTTTAGATGTGATATTATGATGGGGGATTTGGTAGAAAACATATATGAGATTTCAAATTTGGATCGATTTGGATCCATTTTCATCTTGTTACGATTGATTGATCAATTGTGCATAAAAATGTGAATAGTTGGGAGTTGTGATATTTGATTTTGATCACCTTGCTTGTATATAATGTGATGAGCTTAGGGAGTGGATATTTGATTCAATTAAGTGAGTGGCTCAATAAGGGATGAGACACAAAGTGGTTTCCATGATAATATATTGAAGAGTTGTAGAAATTCAAATGAAAGATAAACTAAAACATTGGAGTAAAACACTAAATAAGATAATTGGATGTTCGTTTCATGCCTTGAGCACTTGTATAGGCTAAGGATATGTTGGAAAGGTCCACTGATTTGTGGGGCATTGAGCTGACATGATTGAGTGTCCTCATCTCAATAGGAGGTCCACTTGGTTTTGTGTGATCCATCACTTAGAGCTTCATGATGACACTCGCATTTCATGACCTCTAAAATCTAACCTCTTGTTTAAGTATAAGTAGATCCCCAATATGAATATATGGATATTTCGCTCTCTATATTGATAGCTATTGTTTATATGATCATGTATGATTTTTAAATTTTGTGTATGACATGTGTGTAAGCCTATTTATCCTCACATGTCTTCATTATATGAGTTCTTGGTCCATGTGACAATTTCCATGGCATGGTTGGGTGGACCTAAGAATTAAAAATGGTTTGGCAGTGTTGTAAACCACCGTTGGGGACCAAAGATCTTGGCATTGAGGATCAATGTAGAGTGCACAATATACTTCTCTCTCTTGTTCTTTCAAGTTCTTAACCATGTAATTGTAAACTTTTGTATATTGAATTCAAAGAAATGTAATGATGTATTTTTATATTGAATATTCTTCATAGAGGATGATGTAAATTATATGATAATAAAAATGGATTGGAGTATATTTGTGTGTGTTTTTGTTGGTACCAGGCACTAGTTTATATATTTTCTTTCCTCATGCTTGAATTCGTATCATGGTTATGTGCTTAAGAGGAACCTTTCTTTTGGTCTTAAAGTTAACTTAGAGGTGTATTATTTCATCTTGGAGGGTGTTGAAGTCCCCTCACAACCTTATCAAGTGATCTTGTAAGGATTCAAGTGAACCTAGGCCCATTTGGGCTACTCTTGATGCATCTTGTGTAGTCTTATAAAGTGTCTAGGTGTTGGGATTTGTGGTTCCTTGTGTTTTTTAGCTTAGGATAGGAACTCAGGGTGTTGTGGAGGTGTTCATATTTATCTCCATCCTCTATTTGTGTGCATCAATGGTGCATAGTATCTAGGTAGTAATTTTTCTACTTCATCCCTTTATTTATTTTGGCATTTTTTGTGTTCCTCGGGCATTTCCAGATTGTTTTTTCTACTCCAACATGTCTTTGGTTTCTGTGAGACTAATTCCTAACCATAATATACTCCCATATCAAGACACTAATACATAATGAAGGAAGAAAACACGTGACTAGATTGCTAGGGACACTAGTGCCCAAAATTGATACTAGCATGCCCAATGAATAATAGTGCACCTAGAGAACTAAGGAACGTTGTGCTCATTTCATTTTTGTATTTTTATGTCTTTTAGGGTGTTGCGGTCCTTTATGGGCAACCCTATCCATGAACTTGGTTAATAGGGTTTGTGGAGACCCAAAAGGAGAGTTTGGCCTCACTAAAGATGCATGTAAGGTCTTGGAATGTCTAAGGATTTTTGTTGTGGCCTAAATATTCCATGAGTGTTTTTGTGAAGTGTCAAGTGCATCGGTTTACGTGTAGGTATTCATGGGAGGTCGATCATCCCACTTAGGGCTTAGTAGAAGGCCTAGTTTGTAGAGTGGAGTCTTGTAACTTCTTGAAGGGTCTTATGTAAGTTAAAAAAATTAGACTTTACCTAAGGTGTATTGAATCTTCTTCTATGCTCAATTTTTATATGTTGACAAAGTTCATATGTTTGAGGTTTGGACTATTGAACTTCTATGTGTTGTATATGTTTAACTTAATTGTTCCATGTTTACTTATGTATTCTTTGCTCATATCCTCAAGGGTTCCTTGGCAAGTCATTACATGACAACCAACATACATTATGATAAAATAATATTATTCATATGGCTCCAACATAGACACCTATCTCGTAGCCACTCAACTCTTCTACTTTTTGGATGTTATGTAACTCCCCAATGACTCTTTGTATGACATAATGAGAAAAACCTTTCACCTTCCAATATTGGAAACCTAATTCACAACTCCTTAAATTCTCAAAAGTTGATGCTTATGAGGCATCTTGTCCAATTTTGACTTGTAACCAGTACCGACACATGTTCACCTCTTGAATATGTGATTACAATTTATCATAGAATAAAAATATTAAATATATTTCCTTGCATGTCCCGTAAAACACTTTCCAAGGAATGTGGAGCCACATGAATGAAACATGATTGCAATGTTAGTGTCACTTGTCCTAACATCGGGAAGCATCTTGTCTATTCGGTTATATTTTGAAGATTGGTTGTTAATGTTGACCTTAGTCTCTTATCTTTTTATGGTTATTTTGGACTTTGTCGCATCAATTTTAGTGAGTTTTGGGCATTATCCTTGAATATGAGCCTTGGAAATGGTCATCCATTTAGTCTATATTTAAGACTACAATGTAGAATTAGGACTCTAGCACAAAGGTTGGACTCTAGCATAAACTAAGGACACTTGAGTATGGGTGCACTAGTGTCCATTTGGCATACCGCCATTTAGTCTATATTTAAGACTACAATGTAGAATTAGGACTCTAGCACAAAGGTTGGACTCTAGCATAAACTAAGGACACTTGAGTATGGGTGCACTAGTGTCCATTTGGCATACTGGTGTCCTTTCTATGCAATGTAATCATTTGGCACAATCTAGTCCTTTATTTCATCAAACAAGTATTTTTGGGTATTTATTGAGAAAATATTCAAATATGAAAGTTGTTTCTCTTAGCCTTTGGATTGTTTCCATGTTTCCACTATATTGATAATTGCCATTACTAGAGAGCTATGCTATCTTTAGCATTAGGAAGTGTTCCCTTACATGATAATGGCTCGTTCTTCCTTTTAATGAAGGGCTTGTATCTCCTAGTTGGGAAACCTCTAGTGAGAGTTTTGCCCCTTGTATTAGTATGTCTTTTTAGGGTTATCCCACTTAGGCTTAAGTAAGTTTGCATTTTGTTTTGGAAAATGGTGGTCATTCATTGAGTTGCGATGTGATATCTCCTAGTTTCTCGATTGCCTGCACAATTCCTATCAGTGTTAAGATTTTCATCAAGTATATTTGGGGCATGGATTTGAGGTGGATTGTTTCTTAATCCTAGCCTCATATTAAGTCCACAAGTGAATACGATCATGAGGTTAAAGCCCAGTCTTTGTTGTGGGGTATTTCTACTCTCTTATAGGTTCATCATGGTAGTTTCATCCCATGTTAAGTAGTTTTCTTTTTGTACCACCTTGCTTATAACAACGACGATGTCTTTTAAGCGTTATTGATGCCCAACATTGTGCATGACGTGTTCTTACAATGACCTTGTTATGCCTTGTGTGTCATTATGTTGACACGAAACTTGATGCCTGCATTGACATGCCAATTTTTATCTTAATTATTCAGGCATTCTTATGTTGTTCATAAAAAAAAAGAATTGTTCCCTTGAATTATGTCCTATATATGTAGCTTGGAGCATTGCACTTCTACTTTAATATCTTCAAATCGTCGAGACCTTGAATTGATTGAGGGGCTTAACTAATGCACAAGGTGATATGTTAGTTGACCTCCCTTCCTAGCATAACATGTTCCAACAATGCTTTTAAGCAACTATTTTCAAATAACATAGACAAACATGAGTCTAAAGGCCCAAAGTGCACAACGCATGAATGCATAATAGGTTCAAAGCCACATATGCATATATGAAGGTCACACTTTTAAGATTGTACTTGCATAGATGAATTTTCTAGGATTTGATAACAAAAATCAAAGTAAGATCATAGGACACACGTATTACAATAACCTATCCACTTATTCCATCTAAAATTAAATATGCCCATCTTTTTTATTAACTTAACATTTATTTGTTATGGATATTAACACTATTTCAAAAATAAACTTTTATCAATTATTATTAATTAACTTTCAAAACAAATTTAGTTAATTTTTTAAATAAAATTAATAAAATATACAAAATTAAAAGTAAGTATATCTTATAATAAAAGCTTAAAAAATTAAGCTAATATCAATTAAACAAAAGTTATTTGATAGATATTAGGACTTCACTACACATATCCCTAATTTTGCTATGCACTATAACTTCACTTCACATATCCCTAGTGTGCTATAACTTCACTTCACATATCGCTAATTTTGCTAGTGTGCACGAAAACTTCACTTCGTATATCCCTTATTCTTCTAAGACTTAACTTCGTATAAAAACTTCACATATAACTAATTCTTATAAAAACCAACGGAATTACTGGAGCCAGCCTAAATTGTCTTGCTGTCCCATAAGCTAAAACATAAATTTCTTATCTATCTATCTATAACCATTAAAAAAGTAAGCTAAAACATAAATTTCTTATCTATCTATCTATAACCATTAAAAAAGTTGTATAAAAACAGAGTTGCTTTTCACTTTTATCAAACATTGGAAGAAATTCAGCATCATAAACTCTCATTTCAGAAGGAACTTAGAAAATACCATGCTACAGAATCCCAATAGACAGCACACGGTTCACAGAGGGTAGAGGCCTTGCGCCAACATTCTTTTATAAACAAATGTTATTACTGGTGGAGTTAGCAGGAGTATGTCTCTAGGTGGGCTAAGAATGTTTCCTCTGACTAACCAGGGTTTTTAAACACTACGCGCATGAGGTATAAAGGCTCTAAATTCTGAAGAAAAGGTTTGCATCATGATCTGCTATCTTTCATGTTGCCCTCTTTTATCACGACTGCTCTGAGATCCAATATATGCCGATGCAGAAATTGCCACATATTTCTCTACCAAAAACTGCCACATTATCTGCTATTGTCCACCCACTTCTCCAAAATTAGCCCCAAATCATTGCAGTGTAAGAGGATAAATCAGGCATCTAAATTAGGGTATATGGTGGTGTAAATAGAAGATTGAGAATCTGTAGAATTTGAGACATGGTTTTAAGTGGGACCTGATTCCTTTTATGCACAGGCATCATGGACCCATTAGAGGACAGTTGCCTAGTATGTAACAGTAGAATTAGCTGTTGGGAAGTGAGCTTGTTGCCTTCTGCATACTGATGATTCTTCCCACCCCCATGTGTGGACTGTTGTTGAAATTGATTGCTGTTTTTCCTTTGTCTCTCCACAGGGGTCTTATTCTTTGTTTTTAATGCTGAGTGGGATATAAGGCCTAAATGTTTGTTCTTGTTTGTTGTACACAATGCATGCATGAATGTCAATGAAATTGTGAAACACAATGAATGCATGAATGCCATTGAATTTCTGAAAAATCAGAGAGAAAAGTCATCCGGGTGTTAAAAGATGGGCAACAGTATCAAGTGCTGTATTGCTTGTATGCTTCCATGTGGTGCTCTTGATGTGGTCAGAGTTCTGCATGCGAATGGGCACGTGGAGGAGTATAGCAGGCCTGTCAAGGCTGGAGAAGTTATGAAGGAAAATCCTAAGCATGTTTTAGGGCTACCCAGTTACCAAGATGTTGTTCAGAAGACTGTTGTCTTGCCTCCTGAAGCAGAGCTACAAAGAGGAAAGATCTACTTCCTTATTCCTGCTTATGGTCTACAAAAACACAGAGCTCAGAAGGCCGATTCCAATGGTAACAAACCCCCCAAATCGTCTTCTGTCGAAAAGCTCTCTGCAAGGAAGGTTTCGGGAGATAAAGCGCACAGGGGAATATCATCCTCGCCCCTCACAAACTCTCAGAATGCCAATGTAAATCAATCGGAGGCCCCCAAACAGAGAGCTTTAGGTTTAAAAGTGTGTGAGACTGTTACCCAGCTGGGCATCTCAGAGCAGCATTTGGCAGAGGAGATGTGTGAGAATGAGGTGGTCATGGAGGTCCAAATGGGTAGCAGACAATGCTATCAGTCAAGGAAGAAGCCTGAAAGCAGGAGATCTACCAGAGTTGGAGTTGGGCTATGGAGGCCTGGTCTGGAGAGCATATCAGAGATTGGGTCTGATTGAGAATCGCAGAACAAAGGACTAAAACATCAACTGTGAACAATTAGAGACCTCTATAGATTGAGATGGTATGATGCATCGATTGTGCCACTCTTGTCTTCTTTGATGAAGGCTGGTTCAGATCAGATGGGTTTTCTTGCTTCAAGTCTTTCCTCATTGGGAATTCAATCCCTTATTAGATTGTAAAAGTTGCTCATTTGGAGGCAGTGTAATATGTATACACTCCAAGGAAAACGACAATCTGGTGAGATTTATAGACTGGAATCCTAATATAAGGCCTCTGAGATCACATTCAAAAGGATGAGAATGCTCAGAGACTTCAAATTTTGATTAATCCATTCAGGAAAGAGGATTCACTATGTATGTGGAAAAGATAGCTCCCTTCTATACTCCATGTTCATCACAAATCCAGGAGCAGCTTTCTAGGTTGTAAGTCAGTTTGCCTTTACGATTGTCATTATCCTGATCTGTGTAAAAATCTCAAAGTTCAGGATCGTAGCTGGAGACAGGGATGGGATTTTCCCTATCATTAAGGGGTATGCTTTAAATTATATCTTTCTTCTGTAGATAAGTCTAAACTGAAGCATAATTGTCAGGAATCTGTCTCAGGGAACAATTGTATCAAAAACAGGCACATGCATCTCATTCCTTTTTTTTGTCTGAGAGCAATAAGAAAAGGTTGGCTCCATGAAGCTCCTTAAAAATCTGTTTATCTGTTTTTTCTTGATTTAAGCTAATGTGATAAATAAAACTTGGCTACAAGTCCAACAAGCATTCTCCACACCATTCAAAAACAGGTGTGGTTGTTATATCACTGGAAGGATTTTGACAGATTTTTGATATAAAATTCACAATGGCCTGCTTATACTTTGCTTTAAGTTTCATATTCTCACAAGCATTGTACCTCAGCACCTTCCACTGTATTTCATGGTTGTTAGGAATATTTAGTAAAGAGAATATTGTTTCAATTCTGTGCAAGATTTTTACATCAACATTACAGATCACCATTACAGATCACACTTTCTATCTATCATCTGAATTATCGGAATGAAGAAAGCCAAAGAAATCAAATATCAAATGAATATTTAGGAGTTGACACTGATAGAAATCAAATGAAGCATTTAGTAGTTGAGACTTATTACTTGCCATGGAAATTGTGATGTCTCCAATCATAGGTATTTTATTGCTCAAGGTAATTGGCAAACACCATGTGACTTGTGATGTACATAACCTTGTACTACTTAGATTGGTAGTACAACTACAGTCAATTGGTCTATGTTAGCTTGACTGACAAAACTAACATGTGACACTGAATTCCTTCATGGTGTGTAGAGAATCTCTTACTTGTCATAGGAGTTATTACTAACAGTAGTTGTGGAGACTGAAAACCTATCATGTGACTCATGTCCTGAATCTTAGATACATAGTAGTACTAAGAACTGATCCATCTGCCATTATAGACATTATTAGCTTTGAGAGGAAAGCTGATACATCTGTCATTAGAGACATTATTAGCACAACTTTAAATCTTGTAATGTCCAGAATTTTAGATAAGAGTAGAACTAGATTCTAGCTGACTTGCCATTGTAATTGTTATTCACATCTTAGTAAAGATAGAGTAACTATGACAGAACTTTGAAAGTAGTTGCTTATGTTGAGAGTGGTTATCAGTAAGGATAGTGGAGGTTGCCAAACTTTTAGATGATCTTAGGTAAGGTAATAGTAAAGTTGAAACTTTTTATAAATATAGTCTGTAATAAAAGATAAATTATTGTTAAAACTGAGGACTGGTTACTTCTAAAGAAAGTAGTTATAAGTAAAGGTAGGAGAGGTTGCTGAGCTTTCAGGTGATATTAGAGTATAATTAATTATTAAAGGAAAATGGTGAATTAATACATAATTTAAAATCTATTGTAATATTTGTAATGTTTAAAATTTTAGATGTTTAATTGAGACATAAGTTATGTAATAGTTTGAATTATAAATTAAATATATTATTATGTATTTAAGATTCTTAATTTGGTAGTTTCTATTAGTTTTACTATTTTTAGATCACTTGAAAATTTATCAATCTGCACAACCTTACTATAGTAGTTATTAGTAGTTACTATAGTAGTTATTAGTAGTGAGATTAAAAAAACATGAATTATGGCCTAATTTAGAAACTAGTTATCAACTATATAGTAATTATCATGGAAACTTTATTATGGGCAGTGGCTACAGTGGCTATTCTTCCTATGAATTTGCAGCATGGTCATCAATTACATGCACCTTATCTCGTCACTTAAGACAGTAATAAATGTAATTCAAATCCATGACTTACATTTTAATAGCACATGCTTCAACCAACCATTTTGCATGGTTAGTAATACTTCTTAGTGTAGCAACTCACATTTATTTGAAATGGTTAGTGATACTTCTTATTATAGCAATTCACATTTATTTGAAAGCAAATGATATTTTGACTTTATGTACTCATTATAATTTTTTTCTATGACCATATATAAATTTGTAAGTAGAATTACTAGTGTCATTATTATGCATCTAAGATTTAAGAAGTTACAAATTATATGATAAATTTAGTAAACGTGGTGACTTTTACTGATAGCTAGCATAGAACAAAATTATCTTTCTTCATAATCACTCAATAACAACTATAATAATATTTATCACATACATTAATATGATCATATTTAAGAACACTTAGTTTAGCGCCCAACCGCCTTGGTTTTACATACTGTCAAGTTGGTGACAATGGTGTTCTAGACAGGGCGAACTGAAGCAAGACTAGTCCACTTGTCTTACTTTGGTCTTACATATTGTCAAGTTGGGGTTCACAAGGGGGCAATAGGAGGCAAACCAGATGCATCAGATAAGCGCAGCCTCGGTTTTAAACACATAACCAATACAAAGTAAACTCATAACCTAAGCCAACTCCGCTACATATAAGAACTAAAATGAGTTAAAATTTAATAACCTCCCCAACCTTTACTCATTATCCATATAAGAAAAAAAATATTAAATAATATACTACTTTAATTTCCAAATGGATAATCCCTTTACAAACCTGAATCATGCTTAAGAGGATATATTGATATAATAAATGCATAGAATGGTAAGTGCTCGAAACCAACAAAATTGTAGTCCAAATTCCAGCCTGTTCTATATATCAAACCTCAGCACTTAGATAGAAATAGTTGATTGATGCATGCACTGGTAGTGGCTGACAGTGTTAAGTGGAGACGAGCATGTCTCCCTTAGCTGGCATTTTCTTTTGAGCAATTAAGCTGATTGTAAAGTGGAAAACACACACATTCATGCTTCTTTCTTGGTTTCTTTTTCTCTCTGATTAAGATTGTTTAAGCATGTTAATGCTGTTAATTAACTTATAATTTCCATTTTGTAATTTGAGATCATGTACTTGAAGATAAACTCTATAATTGGCTGACATAAGGTGTTAAAATTTGTATTGTTTGGAAGAGTACTATTAGCTAAAATCAATGCATGACATACGCAAGGGAGACCAGCAATGTACTTGTGACCCAACCAAGCTTACAATGTCTTCCCTATGAAAATTACATGAATGTTAGAGTTGGAATAATATTGATATTATTTTATTGAAATCTCTACGTGGGCTTCCAAGGAATCATAAGTAGTCATTTTCATCAAAGTCCCCACAAACAAGGTTGACCCTCTTACCCAAAACCTTAGCCATAACTTTAGCATCTGTCCACAAGAAGAAATAAGGAAACATCATCTTCACTTTTTATAGTACCACTTAGGTCCAACTCTTCCTTTCTCTCTCCAACTTTCCTTTCTAAATTATATTTTCTTGAACTAAGAAGAGTTATTAATTTGCTTTAAATAGAGGATATTTGTAGGGTGTTTGAAAATATTTTAAAAGTGGATAGTTTTAAGGAATTCTTCTAGGAGAGAAGCTTTTAACTTAGCAAACTTCTTAGTCAAGATTCGTAATAAAAAAGTCCGTATAGAAAGAAATATGAAAATGTGTTTAATATTGTGACTTGTGTTGACTTAATAGCTTGTTCTTGTAGACGTCATTAAAAATCATTGATTCATTCATTATGATTGAAGGACATTAATTCTTTTTATAAATAATAGTGAAAGCTAGAATTTTAGATTATCAATTAGATTAAATTATTAATTTGATATATAATACTTGTTGATGTTTTTTTTAAAAAGATTATAAAGATTGTTTTTAAGTGGAAGAAACAATTTATAAACAATTTAAATATTGATACAAATTTTTAAAGAATAGTTTGACAAGACATAAATATAAAAACGTTCTGTTTTATGTGATTACATGATATAATAAGAATGTTTCAAGCATTTTGCTTCAAGAATCTTCTTCCATGTTTATTCTCATGAATAAAATTGTATATTTGGTACAAGAAGGATGAAACATGTAATTGACGAAATATCAAAATTAATAGATGAATTTAATCTTAAATGTTAAAAGTGTTGAAAGTATCATGATGTGATCAATGAAAGGACAAAAGGTCAATCAAATACTTTGGAGCTAGTTGGAAATTATAATTCCTATCATGTAAGTTATCATAACCTTAATCTTACACATTTGATTATTCGAGGTGATAGTAAAGATTTTCTAGTTAATTAGTAGTTACTTACATCAACATAATAGTAAGGAAGAAGAGTAAACTATCATATGACTTATGAAATCTTAAATATTAGTTATTTCTATTTATATTAGTAAAAAAATATCAAGTGATAATAAATTTGGTATTCAAAATGTTAAAGAGAGGTTACTATGCATGATAGGTATCAATGGAAGAAACATTACACAATTAGTAAGTTGCTACACTAAATGAAGAGATCTCTTGCATTGTTATCCAAGGCGGGGACAAAATAAACACACAAATAGAAGAGGATTTGTATAAAGTGATGACAACACCAAGTAAGAAGTGTTGCTCAAATGAATAGAGGAGACTTGCACTGAGGGGTGATGATTTGTCCATTACAAAAGAACCTTAACCCAAATGAGGAGAATTAAACCCATCAAAGAGATCATTTACTCAATCTTAGTCACTGTTCCCAGAAAAATTCTATCCATGTAAATTGAGATCAAATACTATGCACTATAATCAAACATAACAAAGAGAGATAAGGGGAGATAACAATGAGTAGTGTCAGCATCAAGTAGATAACAAATTGAGTATAGTCAAGGCATATCTTGTTGTCTCTGGAATTGTAGAGACTTGAGGTATGTAAATCATGCTTGATATAAAGAACTACCAATGGATAATAAAATAAAACCCTTATTCTAATTATCATTATTTATATTGTATATGAGTGTGAATGGACAATTTTTCTATATTTCTCTAAAATTTATAATCATAGTAATCATTTTATAAGCCACCTCTCCTTGTGATCCTATAAGTGACTAGAGAAGTAACCCAAGGAATTTTTGTATGTTGAATAATCTCTTAGGTTCGCTTAATTCTGACTAATACGATAGTGTAGTGCCATCATTGTTAGGTGGTTGGTTTTTGTTATAGGAGATGGCTTCAAGCAATTAGTGACCTACATTTATAAAACATTTTTGGTTTTTTGTTTAGACCTTATTTGAATTCTTTAGATGTAGTGTCAAAAAATTGCACACTCCTACAATTTCACACACACAAAACCTCCTTGTTAGCTTGAGAAAAGATAATATTGTAATTATGTTATGATAACATCAAAATTTCACTTCTATAGAAAAATATTCTAAACCTATAATTTATAAGTCTGATTTTCATGGGCAAAAGTGCTTCATGTAGATGTATTCTTGGTGCACCAGCATCACATGAAAATACATGATTTGTAAAGCCCTATCCAAAGGACCAAGGCAAAAAATAGACTTTTTAAAAAAAACTTACAATTTCCATCTCATAGAAGATAAATAGAGTTACAACCTATCTACAAGGGAAATACACACAACAATTTTACATGAGGATATAGTACCAACATGATTGTTAGGAATAAGGTGTCTCAACCTTGTATATTTCCTTACATTTAATATTATTTGTTTTGTAATTAATTGTTTGCAAATAATGTATTTAAGTTTGATATCTGTTCTATCATTTAGTTGAGTGAACATGTTGCATTTTCACTACACTTGGAAGATGACAAGGATGATCAAACTTGGTCTAGGTGGATCTAGGCATCCCTTTATATGGTAGAGGTTATTTTCCAAATGTCGGCACTTTGGACAATGTGTAAGGTAATCATGACTGAAATGGTTATGACGGATTCCTATGACAGTTATTAATATTTGTAAGAGCTAATTGTTAAAGATTCGATGACGGGTGAAGACATGAAAGACATGTGGCACTGATCATGTTGAGTTCTGTACACTCTTCTGTAATGCATGGGGTTCCTATTTTTCTGGATAATGGTAAAACCCTAATATGGTTGTCTTTGGAAGTTGCCCTAAAAAGGGAAGCGTATGATATAAGCATTTTAGGGTTGCAAATCGTTGAGTGAGAAGTTAGTGTATTGTTGGTATGCTGTTATGCTGCCGAATTTGTCTTCAAGTTTTGATTATCTCCTGAAAGAACTTGCATTGCAAGTGTATTGTAAACAACAACAGTTTTGATTAATACATTGTGCAGGTTTTGGAGTGCTGGGTTTTTTTACCGAAAGGTTTTCCCCAGGGTAAATCATTGTGTCATTCTCATTTTTCTATGTATACATGTTATTGCAGAAAAATCTAAGTTAATTTTATTATCATTTTTTAATTGATAAGGGTTAAATCTAAATTTGCACAATCCTCTCCTCAGGAGTTTAGCGTAGGGAAGTGTTTTTTGCACACTTAGTTTCCTTTCAATTATAAGGTTCAAGGAGCAATCCATAACATTGCAAAAGAAAGGTGGTACAACTGTAAGATTAACACTTACCAGATAAAGCTCAACCACAAGGGAGTATTAGGGAGTGCATAAGAACACTCCTAAATTCTTGGGGTTATCCTAAAAAGGATCCCCACATTAATGAGATATGGAATAATGACATATAACTTTAAGCTATGTCTCAAAAAAACTACATTTTTCAGAGGTCTCCAGAGTGGAATTTTGGGGTCTAAACTTTCATCAGTCTCTTAGAATTGTTTTTTACGAAAGGTTCAAAGAGATAAGTTCTTTATCTCTTTGAGCTCTTTTTGATGAGGTATGAAAGATCAAAATTTGATCATTAGGATAGGATTTATGACCTTTTAAGATAAGATAAAAATTAGTACCAAACTGAATAACATTGATCCACATGTCGGGGGTTAGAAGTCGAAGCTATACCATACCTCACTCGCAAACTAGAAATTAACTCAACTAGATGAAGCTTAAATTCTGATGTTCAAATGACTATCAAGGATTTGAGATTCAAGCATTCAACATATTGAAAACTGAACAATGAACTACATAGGCCCAACATCCAAAGTTTGAAAAACCTGGGACCTCCAATGTCTAATTCCTAATAGGTTATCATTGGGGATCAAGGGTTGGGGTTTTGACCTTCCTAGTTTTAAAATTGAACCTGAGAAGCCTAATTCCAAATGCCCAAAAATTACTGTAGTTGTAAGTCCAAAATCTACCCTTTCAAGAATTTGAGATGCATTGATCATTTTCTAAATATGAAATATGAACCTCTAATGCTTAATGCTTGACACACTTAGAAAAAATTAACAATAGAGAAGACGCTTTCAGGAGTCAGGGGTTGGGTTTCCCAATGTACTTCCATACTAAAGGAATTCAAAATGTGAAGGCTCAATCTTCAAAACCTGATACAATAAGAGAATCCAAAGGTGAAGAAGAGGCTTTCAAGGGTCAAGGGTGAACTATACTTTGTTCATGCATAGGTGAAATTCATCAAGCTCATCTCCGAACCTCAAACCTCGAAGCTCAAAGTTGAAAGGATACAATTAACTATGAAGAAAAGACTTTCTGGGGCCAGGAGTCAAGATTGAACTATGTATTGTTTGTAGACTCAACAACTCTATGAAGTACAAGCCAAACCTCAAAACCTAAAACAATTAGTCATTTTCTAAATTTTTAATTATGTAAACAATAATGAGAAGGCTTAATCTAACAAGTGATTAATTAATTTTAAACTGAAACAAACATTCCTACATATATTATATCCATATTGCACCTTCATAGTTGAAGGAAAATACACATGATACTTCATGCTCAATACTAAAACTGAAGCACATAATTGATCCATTATGATTTTCATAGTATTACACATGTCTCTTTAAGAGAGGTCCAATAATCATAATTACAATTTACATTTTATAGGACTCTAATTTATCAAATTACATGTTCTCAAGAATATGACTAATAAAATGCATAAGGAACATACTGATAGATAGTATTTAGTGCTAGCTCTTATCCATAGCCTTTAGTCCCCAATGATGAGACAACGCCACCTAACCATGTAGAAGTCCTATGTCCACCCCACTATACTAGGAGATAATCACATGAACCAAACGCTCATACACATACACAAATGGGGAGTAGGGATTACACTCACACCACAAAAAGAGTACACATCATCCAATACAGTAAGTAACATCAATCATAGGAACATAAGGTAGTTCTTTTAGGTTCTGGATACTCATACTACTTAAAGACTCTATGCTAGAGAGCTCATTTGGGAGTATCTTCATAGAGCACAAGCTTAGCTACCATATAGAACTAAATACCTTCTCATAGGGATGAGGATGTTTGATCATTAAAGCACCATATCTCCTAGATTGGGCTTCTCTTCCCAAGCACATCCTTAGCCTTTTACGAGAACTCAAGCCATGTGTAGGGAAATCATTATCTTATTTAGTTATTTGCTCATTTTTATAAGTTATCACTTGATTAAGTAACTTCCACATCTGATAAATATACACATCCACTTTGGATCAAGGTCAAAAACCCTCACTAGTATGTAAGTCAATGTATCAACATGTTTCCAAAAGAAGATGGGATAAAACATACACAATGTTGATTTCTCTTTTCTCATGACATGCACTTTATTCTTGGCCCACATCATGGAAAATGGTATTGTTGGTTACTGAGAGGGGGGTGAATCAGTAAATAGTGATTCTTTAAACCTTAAAAACTTAAACTCTGATTCAACTCGGTAAGACACACTTCAGTATTAACCAAATCAACAATAGCTTCACTTTTTCAATGAGAAACTTAAGTAATCAATAAATAACATGCACAATAAACATTCAACACATATGATAACAATATTTAATGAGGAAAACCAAGTTGGGAAAAAACCTATGTGGGAATTGTCACCCACCAATAAAAATACTCTTCTAAAGTACGCTTGGTTAAGAGCCAATCCTGTTAAAGATTACAATGCACATTGTCAAATGTGACCTTGTTAGGGGATTTTTCAGATATGTTAGGATCTTCACCCCATTAGGAGTGACCTGATTAAAGGGCTTTGAACACTCTTCTAGAATGTAAAATTTCACAAGGATTTACAATAAGATTGTTAAGTCCACTTGGTTAAGATATTTTCCTGCTACAAATGTTAATAAGAAATATTATAGAATTTGATATGTAATACTACAACTACCTCTTGCTTGATCAGACCCCTTATGTGCTCTTTGTCTACTGGCCTCAACACTTCATCAGTCTCTACTCTAGACTCGAATTTCCACCTCTTCTTCTTCACTACATTACTCAGTAGCACAACCACACTTCAACTTGCTAGCCTCTCTATCATTCAAGTTCGTCCTTTATAATAACTCAATTTTGCCTGTTAATCTCCTTGATTAGGTTTTCCTTCATTTACTCTCAATCGTCAGATCAACCTTATGAACTAATTCAATGAACTTGATACTCGGTGAACTGTGTTAACATCACCTTGGAACTTGAACTTTTCTTAGAATGAGTACCATCACTTTTGTCTCTTAATCTTTACCATAGATTATCACCTTGAATTTTTCCTGATCATAGATCTCTATAACTAACTCTTCTTTATCCTTGAAATCTTCCAGATCATTGTGGCTCATCATTAAATTCCATTTTGATCCTTGTATATAAGATATGTTCCATGATTGGTAACTAACTTCATGTACTCAGTGTCTTGGCTTGCTCTCGGTGTCTCGATGTCTTTACCAACAAACACTTTCCTTTTATCACCAAACTTCTTCCTACTCGGTAATTGAATTTTTTCCTTTACCGACTTGATCATTCTCCTTTACCGACTTGATATCATCAAATGTAAAGTAGAAAAAAATTATACCAATATTACCTTATCATTGTCTGATATGTATTAGCTGCCCAATTAAGTTCTTCAGCTTCACAACTTTTCACTTCCTCTTTTCCTTAACTCACTTAACTTATATCATACTCCGAATGATATGGAAACTCAATATAAGCTAGAAATAAATTTCTTGATATCAATGAAAAATTAACAACTGATCTAATCTGTCTACAATCTTGTATACCTGTTATCTCAGTCTTCATTATCATCACCATCAGTTGGTTAACAATCTCCCTCTTTGACATTGATGGAAACACTATCAATTGATGATGGCATACTATGATATCTCTATTCTTTATTTTCTCCCTCTTAGCTACTTATTCTTGTTCTCCCTCTTTGTGTTCATCAATATTCTCCATTTCTCATTATCTCTTTTCTCTATAATCATTAATCACTTATTCTCCCTCTTTGATAACAATACCAAAGATACATACTCTTGAAAGCTTTTTTTAGGCAGTGGATCATACCCAACATGTACTGATATTTAATTGTATACATAACTATTTTCCATAGAATCAGACATCACCTAAATTATGAGCACTGGCATCAACTCACAAAATAGATATTCTAATGAATCCTAGAATTGATGCAGCATGAATGTTGCTCTAATGAATGTATTGGAGAGGGGTAGGACCCCTAATTTACCTCCCAGATACTCAAAAGCATCTTTTGGTAGATGCTTGGTGAATATATCTAATATCCGCTCCTTTGAATTCACATTCTCCAATATCACATGCTTGTCTTGAACTTGTTCTCTCAAGTAATGATACTTGATAGAAATGTGCTCGGTCTTAGAATGCATCACCAGGTTCTTTGATATGTTGATAGCACTAGTATTATCATAGTAAATAGTAACTGGATCGGTAGCTCCTCTTGCATACCTTCAAGTAGTTGTTTGATCTATACAATCTTTGCACAATTTATAGCTGCAACAACATATTTTGCCTCGACAATAGATTGTGATATACTACTCTATTTCTTACTTAGCCATGTCACTAATCTTTCTCTTAAAAATAAATCTCATACTTTTCCTATCATTAATGTTTCCAGCCCAATCAGCGTCAGTGTAAACCTTCAAATCAAAATCTCCTCCTTTCTTATATAGTAGACTGAAGTCTTCAATACCTTTCTGATATCTAAATATTCTTTTGACTGCAGACATGTGTGATTCCTTTGGATCAACAAAAAATCTTGCAAAAATACCCACTGCATGAGAAATACAAGGTCTGCTATGTACACCATACTATAACTTACCAATCATTGATCAGTAGTGTGTCTCATTCACTTCCTTTGACTCATCTTCTTTTGATAATTTGCAAACAGTAGCTATCGGTGTTCCAACCAGTCTTGAATATTCCTTACCAAATGTCTTTAGGATCTCCTTGATGTACTTTTATTGTGTGATGTAGATCCCATCCTTGAATTGTTGAATCTGTACTCCAAGAAATAATTTTATCTCTCCTATCATGGACATATCAAACTCCTTTCTCATCTCCTCAACAAAAGATCTGCATAATGTGTTATTTCCTCCAAAACTAATGTCATCAAAAAATATTTCAGCTATTGGAAATAATGGGAAGTGTGTACTGAGAGGGGAGGGGTGAATCAATACCTCTAAAACTTGTAGTTAATTAACCTTTAACCTTTTGTAATCAAATCTTTTATTTACCGATCATATCTGTTGTTCTTTCTTTATGCATGTGATATCAATTCATAATCTTATTTGTATGTAGACATTCATAGAAACATTCATGAAATTAATTGATACATAACAAAAGATATGGTAACACAGAAAACCCTTGTTAGAAGGTAAAAACTATGATGGGGATGACACCCACAAAAACTTCACTATCTGCAGATTGGAAGGGGTCGGTTAAGGCTTACAATTTGATCACTTCTGATGATCTACCCTGTTAGGAGTATTATGTGGAGACTGGTTAAGGTCTACTCTGTTAAGAGCTTTAGAAACACTGTTTAGTGTGCACTCGGTTAAGAGATTTATAATAGGATTGTTAAATCCACCTTTCTTGAAAGGGTTTATTCTATTTGCTACACTTGTTAGATTGCACACAAAAATACTCATTGACCTGAGTGTGCGCAATCTACAATTTTTGATTACAGATCCATTCAAGATTACATGTATAAATGTATCACCTAATGTGATTGATTAATAACTCTGTTGCTCGGTAGCCTTGGTTCTTGGTTCTTGATAACCAAATTCATCTTTTGTTGTTTTGATTCTTGAAACTCTCAGTCTGATCTATAGATGTGCTCATTGGCTACAATCATCCTCTCATCCATCTCAAATGAATGATTACAACATCTATTTATAATATAGATCGACCTAATTTAGTTTCACATATTGCAAAATCAACTCTATGATCAAAGGTTTACAACTTGACCTTGATCTCCTAGTTTGCATGTTTTTAATTAGTTAGACTGATTAAAACAATTATAATAATGTTTCTTGTTCCTCAAGAAATGGATTTAAAACAAATAAAAACTCTAAATATAGAATATACCTATTTTATCTGACGTGGAAGTCAGATCCACTTTTCTCAAGATATAACTGACTTTCGGTGCCTGATGCTCAGTTTTCTCTGAAATCAGTTTGACTGTCTTTCAGTGTTCCTTTGTTGAACTATCTGTCGGGTTCCCATACCATCGGGTTCCTCTATTTTTTCTCTTTCAGTTTATAGTGTAACCTTCTTGTCGGGTTCGTGTGAATCATATTCGGGTTGCACTTTCGGTCTGAACTGAAAACCTGACTTTCAGTGTAGTGTAACCGACTATTTATAACAACTATTTTCTCTTTGCATACTAATGGAAAAACTTATGTCATCAATCTCCCCCTTTGACATTAGTATCAAAAACTGATATGTGCAAAATACTAACAAAGTTTATAATATGTACACTATGTATTTACCTTAGTCATTTTATGACTCCCCCTATGCATATGCCGGTATAGTACAATATATGTGTATGTACACTTGTCTTTATACTATCTCTTCCTTTTCACCTTGTCTTTTCCCTTTGTGCTATATTTTCCTCTTCCCCTTTTTCCTTTTTGTACATATCATTTTCCTTTTCCCCCTTTTTTGATAGTAAGGGAAAAGGTGTATACCTATAGCTTATCAAAAATATGAGAGTGAGAGGTCTTCATTTCCTCCATCATCTTCTCCCATTTCTCCTTTAAATGCTCAAGAGCCATATGCTCTAGTGTGATTCTGGCATGCATGTTGTAGATGATGTCTGCTACAGACATCTTAGGGGTGGCAATTAGTTCTCTTGCCAAACTTATGTGCTGTTGCAGAAGTGTGAGGTTCGGTAATAGTAGAGACTGTATCTCGGTAAGCTCTTCTTGAAACTATGATTTTTCTTCCCAAAGTTCTTGTCTTAACCGTTTGATTTCAATTATCTTCTCATAATGTAATTTGATTGCATTTCCATATGTGGTTAGACTTTGAGCACTTGCATTTAGATTGGAATCGATCTTTGCAATCTTATCATTGTTATCCTTTGCAAATTTCTCTAAAATGCATAGCTTTTGAATTAAGGAAACAACTTCAGTAATGATTGGATCTAATTCATTTGTTAATTATGAAAGATTTACCTTATTTTTTGCCACTTCTTGGCTAATCTTTTCTATCAATTTATATTGGAAGTTATGTTCTGCTCGTTCCTCATTCTCCTTTTCTGCATCCACATTTTGTGTTGTGATGACGTCGGTGAGAATGGAAAGTTGATCCAAAATGGGGGCATTGTGATCAACATAAATGTCGGGGACTATCTGATTTAAGATATCCCTTGTGGTCTCCAATACTAAGGAGTCTTAGTGCTACTTTTTAAGATTTTCTTGTAAAGATTTCCTTTGATAGATTTCTCCATATTCTTGGGGTGATTCAAAATCTAAAGTAGTTGGATCACACTTTGGTATTTCTATGATCTCATCAAGTGTGACCTCCAACTTATTCTTCTTGGTTTTCTTCTTCTTCCTTTGTGATGCACCTATATGTAAAACCATAGCCAACTTATCTTCTTTGTCTGATGTGCTAGAGGAAGGCTTCTATGGTGTTTTACCTTTGTCTTGTTGCTCAGTGTTTACCTGTTAGTTGTCTAAGGATGTCTCCTTATCTACCTTTGGTGTATCTGCAGCTTTGCCTTTGGTGTCCTTCGACATGGTATCAACTATCTTACCTTGTTCACCTTTCTCTATTTGCACTTCTTCTGTATCTTTAATTTGTGCATCTTTTTCGGTGTTATCTCCATCTTTTTGTTCTGCATTGATGACTACCCGTTCATCGATTGCATCCTTCTTTTCTCCTTCTCCATCATCCTTGGGTATGCTTGCATCGGGATCGGGGGTCTTCTCCTTCTATGAGATTATATTGATTACTTGAATCAATAATGGAATCTAGCCTGGTATGTGTACTTGTGTTGAATCTGTTGTAGTGTCCTATTTTTTAGTTTGGTCCTTGACAACAATGACATCTTCATCCTTTTGTACTTCATCTGCAGGATCTCCTCTGGTAATATCAATAACTATATTGTCCATCCATGTTTTATCTGCAACATCCATATCCTTGTTGCCTCTTGTGTTCAATGATTCTTCATTGACATCTTCATCAGTGATATTAATATGTTCGGGGCTCTGTGTAGCCTGATCATCCTTGCTATGTTGATTTTTGGTAAGAGCTATTTGTGGCTAGGGACTTGTATCCTTCTTAGGCAAATCAAGTATCTTTCTCCATTTAGCCTCACTCTTCCTGTCTAGTTCCAGTAGATGTCCTTGAAGCACTTGGTAAGATCTCAACTTTGGTGAGAACCTTTTGGAGTGCTTCTTCATCATCTCTTTATTTTCCTCCATTTTAGATTCGGGAGGCATGACAGCTACTAGGGCTCTTTCCCTAATCTCTTTCTTAGAGTGTAAAGCAAATTTCCATCTTGCCGATAATCTATCTTGAAGTTCTTTTGGAATTTTATCTGCTAATTGTATTGGGAGATATTTGAATATGCAAATAATTTTGATAATTGCCTCTTCAATTTTATTTTGATCCTCGGAATCCAATGTTAGCCATTTCTTAATCTTTCTATCATTTACTGTTCCTAATTTGATAATTGAAGCACATACTTCATCAATAGTTTTAGGAATCTTATCCTTTTCCTTTTGGACAGATTCATCCTATTCGATGTCCTCAATGTCTTCCCTAGTTATGAGGAACTTTCTTCTTTTTCTTGGTTCCCTTTTATGTGTTTGAGGTTTCCTCTTATAGGTCCTTACTTGACCTTTCTTTATTGGTGAAGGACTTGCATCCTTTGTTGTCTGACTCCTGGTCCTAGATGCAATAGTGGTCCTAGGTTTCTTGGTTGGTGGAGGTAGTGGTGTATCCGACTCTGTAGATTCCAAGTCACTCTCCTTCTTCGCTTCACTGATGGGTGACTGACCCTCGATTTCTTCTTTCTATTCAGTTTCCTCTTCATTCACCGATAGCTTCTTTTTCAAGTTCTTAACCATCTTGTCTTTCTTCCTATTAATATTATTCATAAGTTCATAAGTTCCAAACTTAGGTTGTGATTTGTCCAAAGGCTCATTTATCAATGCCTCAATAGAATTTGGTGTTTGATCTATGTTCACCTCATAATAAAGTGGAGATAGCCATGTTTTCTTAGTATAGCTAGCTTTATGTAGGTGTAGTCAGTGTCCACCATAAAACATTTGTCAGTCTTGAAATTTTTTATTAACTATTCTGGAATCCTTACTCTCTTCTGCATTCTATCTTTGAATCCAGCAAAGTATTCATCCATGACTAACTCAAAATTGTCTCCTAGTGATTTTATGAACTCACTAATCTATATGGTCACTGGTCTTGCAGTGTCCTATTGCACATTACCTATAAATGGGAAAGATTCTTGGAAATAGAAAAACATGCACATTATCAAAGATCCAAACTTACATGAATTAGACTTTGCATTTCTTATTGTCTTCATGTTCACTTCTAATTGTCTTAGTATAAATTCTGACAGATCCAACTAAAGTCCCTTCTTGACAATCTTGTATGTTGTATCCACTGCTCCAGATGCAATACTCTTCATCCTGCTAGCCTGGAAGAACTTTTATCCTAGGACACATGCTCCAAATATCAGTTCATCATCGGTGATGGTGGATACCTTTAGTCCTCTTCCATCCCATGAAGCTCATGTATTCTTCTCAATTTCAAGTTTAGGTAGGCGCTTTATTGTCTTTACCTTATTGGTTATGGGATAACCAGTGATAGCGTGCATGACATCCCTAGTTATCAATTTTGGCTCATCTAGCAATAATTTTTGGTCATGTATCCTGCTTAGTACTAACCAAATCCATTTGGTCTTGAACTCCTTGGGGAACCATAGGGCATTTGTGAGCCCTTTTACCTCAATGTGCTTGTGCTCTTCCTTTATAGTGCCATCATTGTTACAAATCTTCTTGAAAGCTTTCTCAACTTCCAGGTCTCTAATTTTTGCGATCTTGCAGTGTATATATGCTCACACATCTTTGATGAGAAAAACCCTAGCTGGTATTCTGGAGAATGCACTAGCATTGTCAGGTTGTGAAGCAACCTCGGGACATATCTTGTAGTGAGGTTCCTCATAGGTTGAATTCTTGATTAGGTTGACCTTGTTCTTCTTAACATTCTTGAGCTTAGCGGTTATTGAAGTAGTTGCCATTGTTTCTTAAATTAGGGCTTTTTCCTGTAAACAAAAAATAGAGTTCTCAGTTATCTCTGTTACTTACTTCAACCTCTGTAGCTGTTAGGAATTTTTTTGGAGTGTTGTGAACCAGGTTGGAGTCATTCTTCAATCTTGTCACATCATGCTCTAGTTTCTCTCTGTCTCTTCACTCTGGTCTCTTGGTGAGAAATGAAACCGTTTCGTCGTCTATTTATAGACTTTTCCCTAAGTCGAGTCATTAATTCTCAACCACTTCTTGGTGTGTGAAGATGGATTCGTCAGGTGATACACAATAACATTCTCGGTGATAACAAGATGCTTCAGGGCAGTGGTCAATTTGTTACATTCATCGACGGATTTTGGTGTATGGCGAAGACAACTTTGTCAACTCATATGATTATCGATGGATCTCGGTTTACACTAGCAACTTTAGCTTTTATATGTTAACTGACGATTCTCAATAAGTATAGGCAACTTAGCTTTGCATGTACACTGATGCATTTTGGTATGTATTGACTGATGAGATTTAGTTCAAAGAGTTATAACAAATAATACTATAATGCATCTTTAATCATGTTGATTTGGTATTTTAACTGTGTATAATGGAACTGATGCACAATATAACTTGGTATAATGCAGTTCCATACTTACTTGTTCTACTTAGATGGGGGTGGTGATGTCACTAGATCCATTGGATAAGGTGTCACCATTTGTATTGCTCAGTCCAGGTTCATCAATGTTTGTAGCTTTCCTCCACATTTTGTTTCTCATCTTCCTGATGTAATCAATGGTGTTTCCATTGGAAAATGTGTTGGTCTCTGTTATTCGGTCTCTGTAGTCTTTCTTTAGATGACCAACTTTATGACAGTGTAGACATTCCATTCTGGGGTTAGCCCAGCCTCCGAACTTTCTTGTCCATTGTCTCATACAGTTTGTAGCTATTTGACCAAATCTTCCACATGCTGTACAATTTTCCCATGTATTGTAATTCCAAACATACTGGTTACCGACTCTTTTCGGTTGATAGGCATTTTCTTGATTTTTAGGCTTCCATGCTTGCTTTTTCTTCTTCTAGCATTCAAGAGATGTGTACCCATGCATTTTTCAAGTAGGACAATATTTTTCCATGTAAGTTTCCTTCTTTGGTTGTTTCACCTCAGATATACATTCATATGCTTTATGTCCTTTCTTGTTACATTTATAACAAATTCCTATGAATGAAGGTGTGGATTTAGGAATACCTTTCATTTTTCTCTTGCAAACATTTGATGTGTGGCCTTGCCTTCCACTGTGATTGCATGTCAACTTTCTTGGTCTTGGATTTGCATAGACATTCTTTGGATCAACTTGATTAGGTGATTCTCCATTCTCGGTATAGCCTAGTCTGGTGTTGTTGTTGGCTCTCCTTTTTCCATCAAGAAAATCATCCATCCTTTTATTGCTTTCTTCAGCTCTCTTGATTATTTCATTATGTTGTTGCTAAATTCATACTTCTTGCTTCAGCTTTTCATTTTCTTCTCTTAGCTCACCGATAACTTATATTCTTTCAATGAGTTCTATATTCATGTTGTTTGCCTCTTGACTCATAAGAATAATTTGATTTGTAATCTCATGATGATGTTTTGTAAGTCTTTGTATTTCTGGCTCTTTCTCTTGTAGCTTTTCAATAACCTTCCTTCTATCATCAATAGCTAGTGTTCTTTCTTTCTCAGCTTCTCTAGCATTGTTCATGACATCAATCATTCTTACCATCTATGTCTCTTAATTGATTTTGTAGAGATTTCACTTTTCCAGCTAGATGTTGATTGATTTCATTTAGAATTGTGATGCTTTCTTCTGATGTGTCTGATGCTTTTCTAGTTGTTGATCCTGAAGATTCAAATAGATCTGCTATCTCTTCTTCATGGTATTCTATTTCATTACAATGAGATTCCATATTCTTTCTTTCATCTAGCATCTGTCCCATCTTGATTCTAGCTTCCTTATACTGCTAATAGAAGATCTGAATTTCTAACTTCTGATTCTCAATACTCTTGTCAAGCCCGTACTTCTCCATTATATGATATTTTCTCTTAATTCTATAACCTTTCCAAATAAGAGCTCTAGCTCTGATACCAATTGTTGGAAATAATGGGAAGTGTGTACTGAGAGGGGAGGGGTGAATCAGTACCTCTAAAACTTTAAGTTAATTAACCTTTAACCTTTTGTAATCAAATCTTTGCTTTACTGATCATATCTGTTGTTATTTCTTTATGCATGTGATATCAATTCATAATCTTAATTGTATGTAGACATTCATAGAAACATTCATGAAAGTAATCGACAAATAAAACAAGATATGGTAACGCAGAAAACCCCTGTTAGAAGGTAAAAAATGTGGTGGGGATGGCACCCAAAAACCTTCACTATCTGTAGATTGGAAGGGGTCGGTTAAGGCTTACAATTTGATCACTTCTGATGATCTACCCTGTTAGGAGTATTATTTGGAGACTAGTTAAGGTATACTCTATTAAGAGGTTTTGCAACACTGTTTAGTGTGCACTCGATTGAGAGATTTACAATAGGATTGTTAAATCCACCTTTCTTGAAAGGATTTCTTCTATTTGTGACACTTGTTAGAATGAAGAAAAAAATACTCATTGACCCAAGTGTGTGTAATCTACAATTGTTGATTACAAATCCATTCAAGATTACATGTATAAAGGTATCACCTAATGTGATTTATTAATACCTTTGTTGCTCGGTAGCCTTGGTTCTTGGTTCTTGATAACCAAATTCATCTTTTGATGTTCTGGTTCTTGAAACTCTCAGTCTGATCTATAGATGTGATCATTGGCTACAATCATCCTCTCATCCATCTCAAATGAATGATTACAACATCTATTTATAATATAGATTGACCTAATTTAGTTTCACGTATTACGAAATTAACTCTATGATCAAAGGTTTACAACTTGACCTTGATCTCCTAGTTTGCATGTTTTTAATCAATTAGACTGATTAAAATAATTACAATAATGTTTCTTGTTCCTCAAGAAATGGATTTAAAACAAATAAAAACTCTAAATATGGAATATAGCTGTTTTATCTGACATGGAAGTCAAATCGACTTTTCTCAGGATATAATTGACTTTCGTTGTCTGATGCTCAGTTTTCTCTAAAATCAGTTTGACTGTCTTTCGGTGTTCTTTTTTTGAACTTTCTGTCGGGTTCCCTTACCATCGGGTTCCTCTATTTTTTCTCTTTTGTTTTATAGTGTAACCTGCTTGTCGAGTTCCTCTGAATCATCTTCGGGTTGCACTTTCGGTTTGAACTGGAAACCTGACTTTCAGTGTAGTGTAACCAACGGTTTATAACAACTATTTTCTCTTTGCATACTAATGGAAAAACTTATGTCACCAATCAATCACAATCTTATTACTACTATCACATTTTAGATACACATTACTATTGTCACTTGTTCTTTGAAATCCAATCTTGATTAAATGGGTAAAAACACAAAGTTGTGTCACGTTTTAGGACCACTTATCAGCACAGCTAAATTTGAATATTTCTAAATAAAAATTAATTTTTGTCAAACATATGGTCTAGCTAGGTTCATTTTAGCTAAGCTAGATAAGTAGTTAAACTTTCCCAATTGGAAATGTCTATCAAATGCATGTTTTATACCAATTACCAAAGAAATAAAATTATTTTAGAAAATCAATGTTTCAATAACCCCTACTCTTTTTAATGATATTTTTTAAAAATATAAAAAATACCCTTTTGTAGAGCTTAGAGTCAAGATTATTGTCATATAAATTTTATAATATTTTGATTAGATCTAATATATTATAATTTCAAAATACAACAAGTAGGTATTTTAACATTCGAGAAGATGTTGCTTTAAATAAATAAAAAAATAGTAAATCATATCAAAAAAATTTAAAATTTATATTTAACACTAGAGGAGAGAGTCTTCTTCAAGAATATGTAATTTTTTTATGAATGGTGTAGATTTGATAGGGGAAATTTGGAGGGAGATGAAAATTGTCGATTTTAGATAAGTTCAACTTTGAGTAGTTATAACGGAGAAAATATACATTGAAAACCAATCTTTCTTCTTTTCTACACTAGCTATACATTTTATCTATAACATATTTTGAAATCAGAGGAAAACTAGATTATTTGCATATACTTGTTTGGAGGGAACTAGACCCCAGATTTTCAGCAGTTTTCAGTAATGGAAAAATGGACTTCAAAAATTAAAAAACTATGTACATTCTTGTTCAAATTTTTTTAAAAAAAATATAGACATAAACTTAATCCATTTTACACATTTCTTTAGTTTATATCATCCTCAAATTCTAAATACAAATGCCACCTTTTATGTCGTTAAAGTTGAACAGTTTGCATGTTGTGGTCCTTTTCCTTTATAAAAGTGTGACACAGGTTTGCACTTTTACCCAAATATGAATGTAACCTTTCATACCATGCTCAGGGTTCTTGTTTCAAACCATATAGTGCCTTATGCATTTTACATACCATGTACTTGTTAGTATTCTCAAAAAATCCTTTAGTTTTTTCAATATAGACTTCTTCTTCAAGAATACCATTAACAAATGCAAACTTGACATCCATTTGATAAACTTTAAATCCTTTATAAGCTGCATATGATAGTAGAATACCAACTCCTTCTAATCTAGCAACAAGTGAAAAATTCTCACCATAATCAATACATTCTTCTTGTGCATACCATTTGCAAACCAGTTTTGCTTTGTTTCTGATTACATCTTCATGTTCATTTAGTTTGTTTCTAAAAATTCACTTTGTACCAATAAATTTTTTTTTTATCTTTAGGGATCGATACCAAAGTCCATGTGTTGTTCTTTTCAATCTATTTTGTCTCTTCTTTCATAGCTTTAACCCAACCTTCATTCTCCAATGCATATTTTACTCTTCTTGGCTCAAATTGAGAAATTAAACATGCATTTTCTCTTGCCTTACTTCTTGTCATAACTCTAGCATTCTTGTCTCTAATAATCTTTCTCAGTGAGTGGTGTCTTCTCACATACTTGGCTAGAATAGGCTCAGTAGGCAGTGTAATTTCTTCATTTTATCATTTGGTGGTGGTTCTCTCTATTCAGCTTACTCCTTGATTTGTGCTTTAGGTGAGGTATCAGGAATCTCAGGTTGAACATATACAAATATTTGGTAGTCCTCAGGTTCCTTCTTGTTATCTTCATCATTTTTCTCTACAAATTTATCAACCCTTACATTTGCACTTTCTACAATTTTGTTAGTAGACTTGTTCAAACACCTGTATGCTTTGCTCTATGTAGAGTGCCCTAAGAATATTCCTTCATCTCCTTTATAATCAAAATTTCCATCTCTAGCATATTTTAGAATGTAACATCTACTTCCAAATACTTTGAAATAACTTACATTCAGTTTATGATCACACTAGATCTCATATGGAGTCTTGTTTGTACCTTTCTTCAGTTATACTCGGTTTAGTGTATAAGCTGCAGTGCTGTCTGTTTCTCTCCAATTTTTTTGAGAAACACCCTTCTCAATCATTAGTGTTCTTTCACAATAAAAAATGGATATATTTCTTCTTTTTGCTATACCATTTTGTTGTGGTGTCCTCAGTGCATACATATGTCTCTTTATTCCATGTTCATTGGAGAAGAGTGTAAATTCATCAGATATAAACTCACCTCCTCTATCAAATCTCAGACACTTCAATTGTCTTCCAATCTCCTTTTCAACACTTTCCTTATACCACTTAAACATTTGAGAAGCATCATATTTTTCTTTCAAAAACATGACAAACATTATTCTTAAATAATCATCAACAAATAAAATGAAATATATATCACCATAATAACTTTGTGTTCTCATAGGTCCACACAGGTCAGTGTGCACTAATTCCAAATTTTCTTGAGTAATGTAAGAATTTATTGTAAAACTTGACTTTGTCATCTTACCAACTTGACATCCTTTGCACATGACATTTTTAGGTTTTCCTAATCTCGGTAGACCTCTTACTCTATTATTTTTTCTCACCTTAATTAGTTTGTCAAAATTCACATGACAGAATCTCTTGTGCCATAATGATAAATCCTCAATTTTAGAAAATAAACCAATATTTTTAGACATATCAAGGTAGAATAAGTTACCTTTAGATTATTCTCCAGTGGTAATCAGACCTCCATTCTGATCAAATACTTTTACTTTTCCATTATGAAATTCTAGTTGGTGTCCTGTATTGTTCAGCTGTGCCACAATCAACATATTATACTTTATTCCTTCAACCCAATAGACATCATCACATTTTGTATTATCTAGTAGAATTATAGAACCTTTACCTTTCACATGATATGGAGCATCATTAAAAAATCTAACATACCCTCCATCATGGTTTTCCATAGTAATGAACTTATGTGTCTCACCAGTCATATGATGTGAACAAATACTATCTATAATCCAGGTATCATTCTTGCTTACATGTGAGATTAGGGTTTTTTATTCTTCATACATTTCTCCATCAAAATCATCCTTGATAGAAACATACACAACCTCTTCACCTTCATCATTATTTGTATCATCATCAATTTTTCCTTCTTCAACAATGTAGCATGACTTCTTACCTTTGTTCTTGAAATCTTGGTATCTCCTAATTTTTTTATCTCTTATGTTATTATCTTGGTTTTCTTTCTTCTCATCATTATTGTTGTCAGGACATCTAGATGCAATGTGACCAATCTTGTTAGAATTAAAACATTTCAAAGGTAGCTTACCTTGGTAGTTTCCTTTTCCTCTTGGTGCTCTTCTAGCTAGTAGAGCTTCAAACTCTTCTTTTTGTCTTTCATCTTCGGCATACATGTTTTCTAGCTCACTTTTGCATTTGTGAAACCTTTCACTTGCACTACTTACATAACCATTACCTGATCTAGAATATATAGAATTTACAATATTCAAAGATGAATTGAATGTAGACTCAATGTTAGCAGTGGAAGCTAAACTATTGTCAAATTCATTTAGCTCAAAATAAATCAACTTACCAATTGTAGCATCCAGTGAAACAAGCATCTGAGGAATGGATCTTAGTTCTTGTATTTCTAATACTCGGATGAAATATATGGGCAAAAATTTCTTCAATAGTTTACTTGTTACATGTTCTTCTTCAATATGACTTCCAACACCTCTGATAGGATTCACACTTTCCTTCAATCTTGTATAGTACTGTGAAACAGTTTCACCTTCTTTCATTCTCATAGAATCAAATTTTCCTCTCAAACTTTCAACTTTTTCCTTGTGAACATGTTGATCTCCACCATATACCAACGCAATATTATCCCACATTTGTTTTTTTGTATCACATCCTTTAAGGTCATTGAGCTCCAAGTTGGTGAGAGAAGAGGATATCTCAATCATAACTTGTGTGTGATCTTCTCTTTCTCTTATTTTCTCAAGTGTCATAGGCCCAAACGGTGGTGGTGAATACTCATTGTCAAGATAATATAATGTATACTCTCCAATTCCAGATAAGTGCAACCTCATCCTACTTTTCCATGTAGAGAAGTTATCCCTATTCAAATTTTGTGCCTCCCTCTTATACATCTTCAAATATTTTACTTAAGTCTTTTAAACTTATCTCTTTAGAGAGCTTAGCTCTGATACCAATTGTTGGTTACTGAGAGGGGGGTGAAACAATAAACAATGATTCTTTGAACCTTAAAAACTTAAAATTTGATTCAACTCGGTAAGAAAAACTTCAATAATAACTGAATCAACAATAAATTTACTTTTTCAATAAACATCTTAAGTAATAAAAAAATAACATGCACAATAAACATTCAACACATGATGCTAGTGTTTAACGAGGAAAACCAATTTGGAAAAAAACCTTTGTGGGAATTGTTACCCACCAATAAAAATACTCTTCTAAAGTACGCTCGGTTAAGAGCCAATCCTGTTAAAGATTAAAATGCACATTGTCAAATGTGACCCTGCTAGGGGATTTGGTTCAGATCTATTAGGATCTTCACCCTGTTAGGGGTGGCTTGATTAAAGGTATTTAAACACTCTTCTAGAATGTCACATTTCACAAGGATTTACAATAAGGTTTTTAAGTCCACTTAGTTAAGAGATTTTCCTACTACACATGTTAATAAGAAACAATATAGAATTTGATTTGTAATACTACAACTACCTCTTGCTTGATCAAATCCCTTATGCACTCTTTGTCTACGGACCTCAAAACTTCATCAGTCTCTTCTCTAGACTTGAATTTCCACCTCTTTCTTCTTCACTGCATTACTCGATAGCACATCCACACTTCAAATTTCCAACCTCTCTATCATTAAAGTTCATCCTTTATATAGACTCAGTTTTGCCTCTTAATCTCCTTGATTAGGTTTTCCTTCATTTACTCTCAATCGTTAGATCAACCTTATAAATTGATTCAATGAACTTGATACTCAATGACCCGTGTTAACATCACCTCAGAACTTGAACATTTCTTGGAACGAGTACCATCACTTTTTCTTCTTAATCTTTACCATAGATCATCACCTTGAATTTTCCCAATTATAGATCTTTGTAACTAACTCTTCTTTATCCTTGGAATCTTCCAGATCACTATGGCTCTTCATTAAATATCATTTTTATCCTTGTATATAAGATCTATTTTGTGTTTGGTAACTAACTTTGTGTACTCGGTGTCTTGGCTTTCTTTCGGTGTCTTTACCGAAAGACACTTTCATTTTACCGACAGACTTGTTCCTGCTCGGTAATTGAACTGTTTCCTTTACCGACTTGACCATTCTCCTTTACCAACTTGATATTATCAAATGTAAAGTATTAAACAACTATACCAATATTACCTTATCATTGTTTGATCTGTATTAGTTGCGCAATTAAGTTCTTCAACTTCACAAATTTTCACTTCTTTTCCTTAACTCACTCGGCTTATATCATACTCCGAATGATACGACAACTCAATATAAGCCATAAATCAATTGCTTGACATCAATGAGAAAATAACAACTGATCTAATCTGTCTACAATCTTGTATACCTTTTATCTTGGTCTTTGTCATCATTACCATCAGTTGGTTAACGATTCTAGTGGATCCACTTTCACTTTTCACAAGGTATATCAATACCTTTTCATATTAATCCAACAAAAAATATAGAAATTTTACATTTTTCTAACATTCCATAAGTTCTACAAAAATGAGGAAATTTCACCCACACCATGAAAATAGCTCAAAATTCCTCAAATTTTGGAAAATTCTAAAATTGAAACTCTAAGAATACCCTTTTGGTCTAAATACATTCAACATCCTTATTTCAACTTAAAATATTCAATTCACTAACCCTAAGGTGGATTGGGTAGCATGAGGGTATTTTTGAGCGATCTCAATATAAAATTTCCAAAAAAATTAATTAACTAATTAATTCTATATTTAAATCATAGGAAATGTAATTCCTAACCCCTCTAACATGCTTCCAATAATAAGCAACATGAAATGCATGAATCAAAAGAGAAATGGAATTTTTTTACCTCAAACTAGTTCAAAATTTTACATGGTTCTTCCCACACACACAATGGTTGCACAATTCCTCAATTTCTCCTTTAGCTCTCTCATCCCGATGATAGATCACATAGTGTGATTCGAAACATTGATGCAAACATTAAATTACATAGTTGAATATAGAAACTAAGAAACAATATAAGCTCCTTCAAATTTCTAATCTAATGCAACAAATCTCATGCAAATCCCTCCACCCTATCTCCTACAATCATAGGGTTTTTCCTCTCACATATTTTTCTCCCAGAAATGACATAATCCAAAAATGAACCATTTACCTATATTTACCCAAAGATCATTTTTTGTTTTTTGAAAATAAAGAAAAAAACTATTTTCTTTTAATTTCTAAATGTACATAAACCACTTTTAATTTTCCAAAAAATTAATTGGAAATACCTTCAAAATCACATTTAATCAGATCATTCATTTATGCTATAATTCATAAACTCAATTCACATGTGGATTTTATGATATTTATTATTTAATCATAAATGTTCGAACACTCTTTACTTGTCTTTCATGTTGGGAATAAGGCTGCCAACAAATTATCAATTAGAACATCTCAAGTTTTATGCTAGAACATCTAGTGGAGTAAATTTGACCCTACAAAAAGGAAACTATGTTCCTTTGAGAGCCAGCTTCAGAACACTCATATTGATTCCTCCAACTAGATAAACTAGTGAATATATTTAATTATAGATAAAAGAAAATAATATTTTTATTATAGAAAGGGAAAGTGTGGATGATAGGGAGTTCTCAACAAAATTTGAAAGTCTTGATTGAGGACGCTAGTTTGACGTACATACATTTGTGCAACGCATTGTAGTCTTGTATGGAATGAAAGAAAAAATATTTAGAATTTGGAAAACACCTAACTCCGTTCTTTTGAAAACCTGCAAGACCTCAAGTTTTAGAAATATAATAGAAGATATTAAATATAAAAAAATGAATAAAAATGAAAAACATAGAACACAATTAAACCCTCGTGTGTTTAAATGCTTCCACTAAACTTTCCCACACATAAGAGAGGAAAAGTGTTTGGGTCTGTTTGGGTACATGCCTTAGTCAAGTCCCTATTTTGGTGTTTCCACCTCCACAATAGTGAGAAATATAGATCAAAAAAATAAATAGATAAATTGACTTGATAGATAGGTGATGTGATAAATCTCAAGATTCTCAATGACACAAGAAAGTAAGAAAGATATTACCAGATATGTTTGAGAATGATAAGAGAGCTATAAATATTGTTGTGAGAGAACTATAGCGAATAAGAGACTCTTATAGCAAGTAAGAGAGAAAGATAAGGCAATATATCATAAGAGAGAATTGAGAGGAACCAAGAGAGAGTGAATGGAATGAAAAGATGGATTTAAAAGAGAGAAAATGAGGGAAAAAGAGTCTTTTGAGCCATTATAAAAGATTCCAAGTTGTTTCCACCACCCAAAGTAGGTGACACGTGTCAAAAAACTCAGAACTGACATTTGAACGTTAAGATATTGCAGGAAACATGTGCAACACACTAATGTCCATGTGGCACACTAGTATTTAGACAAATTTCCCTAAAAAATAGGAAATAGAAATAGAAGCGCGAAGTTAATGAAAAAATGATGCTAAAAGATAGTTACTAAAAAGGACCTTGAGCATTTTGAGAGGGAAAAGAATGATTCAAGGGCTTAAATAGAACTACACAAATACTAGAGGAATGGACACTAGAGTGGTTACAAAAGTGTAGGTCAAATTGCAAAAGGGGTATGAAAATTTTGACTCCACAAAATTTACTAGGGGAATCATACTCATATTGAGTACAATAGGTAAGGTAAAGTAGAATTTGGCCAATGTGACATATTTTGTTAACCACTATCTGAGAGGATACACTTGGAATTATAGAGGTAGGTTGAGTCAATATCTAGTACCTATATCACTCAACATACGTCAATGGTACTTGTGCATATACTATTGGAAGCTACAATTGAAACAATTGTTATATTGTCATTGATGTCAAACCTTAACTGGTTAGAAAATATCTATCTAGTAAAGTGCCATATCATTTGATTGATGAAGAATATTTTAAAAGAGGAGATAACAAGAAGACCTAGTGAAATGGTGGAGTTATGAGAAACTACAATGGGTACTTGATTAGTTGGAAAATTGACAAGATAATGTATTTATCTTTAACAGTAAGTGAGGTATGAAAGACTAAAATCTTAGTCTTGACTGAGAAAAAGAGAAGAAGATTAAGGAACTTAAGTTTAAGCCGACTAATGTGAGTGTCGACCGAGTGCTAGCACATGCCGAGTTATATAGTGTCTACCGAGCATCTGTATTTACTAATTTATCTAGTGATGACCGAGGGGAAGAACACAGTGATGACCGAGTGTCAGTATTTTATAATTTATGAAAGAATTGAGATCCTAGCTGATATAGTTGAATTCTTGGGATATGTAAAGCATGTGGAAGATATGGATGAACATTGTGGAGCATTTAATATATTTAACCATTACTATGTATGGATTCAAGAAGGAGTTTTCAGAAGTATCTAGAAAGTAGAAGGAGAACAAAATGTTGGAAGGATTCGTTGGATCTGACCAAACCCTAAGATCTATGGTGATGATTAAGAAGAAAAATATTGAGCTACCTAATTAGAGAGGTATAAGATTAACCTAATTGCAAGTTATAGGTATGATGTTGATTCAGTTGATTGGCTAATCTAAGCAGAAGGAAGAGAAGGATGAGAAGAGTAGTAAAGAATGTGAAGTGGTGATTAATTAATGGATTTCAAAGAAGATCAGAGAGATAGAGATGATAATGGAGGCCAGTTAGTTGATCAACATTTGAGAGAAAGTGGATCTGTATTTGCAAAGTGAGTTGTATGTTTTAGATCAAAACTATTGTTACTTTCTAACCATTGTATAAGTTAAAAATCCTTTAATCAAAGTTGATCTAACAGTCATTTTGTAAATCCTTTAATCAAGGTGAAATTCTAATGAAATGATCTAAGTCCTCTAACAAGGCTTAATTTTAACATGGTGATTAAATCATTTAGCAGGCTCACACCTAAGAGTGTCTATTGTAACCTTTAACATGGTTGGCTTCTCACATACCTCACTTCAAAAGAGTGAAATGTTGGTAGCATGTTACTGGTGGTTTTTCCCATATTGGGTTTCCATGTTAAATCCAAATGTCATACTTGTGTGAATGTTATTTGATGTGTTTACTGTTAAGAGTTTTATATTCTGCAAATTGATTACTTTAGGATAGTGGACTACAATTTTATGTTACTAATCATATGCTATAGAGACCAAGTGGATTGTTGAGTAGATCTAAGTTGGTTAAAGTGTTTAAAAATTCAATTGGTACATCTGGACCTGAGGATAACTGATTCACTCCCCTCTCAATTATTCTAAATCATTCTAACAATTGGTATCATAGCATTGTGGTGCTTATAAGGAAAGTTTGAAGGTACTTGAAGCTAAAGATCAAGATGTATAAAAATGAGGTACCAAGGCTGAACAAGGAGAACTTACCTGCATGGAAAAGTTTGATGAAGCTACACCTAGCTGGAATTGGAGAAGAAAAAAAATACTATGTGGAACATGATTACATATTTGTGCTACACCTTTGAAAACTCAACAAATGAAGGAAAAGAAAGAACACAATCAAGCAATGTTGGATATTGCATCAGCCCTAAGTTATCCTAAATTTGAAGACATAAAAGACTGTACTACTACAGAATAAAAGTGGGACACACTGGCAGCTATCTATGGTGGAGACACAAATGTACTAAGAGTGATGAAATGAGAATGTTAGAAGGTGAAACTATTGTTCAATATTGTAGCCGAGTTAAAGAGGTTGTGAATGCTATTAGAGGAGATAATGGAACTATTGATGATGATACTATTATTAGCAAGGTATTGAGAACCCTACTTCCTATTTATGCTATTAAAGTTTCTGCAATACAAGAAGTGATATGTACTCCTGGAAACAACTTAACTGTGGAAGGTCTAGTTGGTAGACTTACTTCCTTTGAGTTATCAAATTTTGATAATTTCACCCCTCACAATGTTGATTCTGCATTCAAATCACAATTGAATCTTCATAAGACTAAGAAAGGAAAAGAAATAAGTGTGAATAGTGACAGTAACCCTTCTGGTGATGATCTTGATGAGATTGAGGCACTTATGGCTAGAAGACTACTGAGAGGAAAAGGAAAATGCAAAGGTAAAATTCCTATAATCTATTTTTCATGTAACAAGTTGGCCATATTACAACAAGATGCCTTGACATGAATGACAATGATGAAAAAAGAGAAAGAAAGTACAAAGACAAAAGGATGACAAAGAATACATAAGGTACAAGGACTATAAGGACAAAGGTAAGAAATATTGCAATATTATTGAAGAAGAAACTGACAACGAATCTGATAAATCTGATGATCATGATATAGAAGTTGTTCATGTTGCTATGGAAGATGATTCTAATGAAGATGAGAAAACTTCACCTATTTCATATATGAGTAAAGGTGATAGATGGATAATTGATAGTGGTTTCTCACATCATATAACTGGTTATAAAAGTAAGTTTGAAACCTTAAAACATTGCAAAGGTGGTAGTGTTAAGTTTGGTAATGATACACCATGTCTTTTGAAAGGAAAAGGATCAATCAAATTGACTGGTAAGATCAGATGTGACAATGCTTATTGGGTTGAAGGAATTAACTGTAACTTGTTGAGTGTTGCATAGTTGAGCACTTTTGGATACATAGTTGAATTCCATCATAAAAAGGCTAAAATATTTGATGCTACTGGTGAACTAATTGGAAGTGAAGAACAAACAAGAGGTAATTTGTTCTATCTAGATCTATGTAATGAGACATGTTTGTTTACACAATATGATAATATATGGTTATGACATTGATGCAGGAGCATCTTGGGTTCATTGGCAATCTTGATCAACCAAAAATATGTTTTCTATTTTTTTTTAGCTTGTTTGGAGGCTTCTCGGTAAAGTGCTCGGTGACTATTTTTGCTCGGTTACTTTTTATGTCTTTCTTTACCGATAGGTCTCAGTGAATGTTGGATTCTCGATGGTTTATTTTACTGTGCTATTCCTATTGCCCGATCGGCTTCTTATCAAGTTTTTTAATTTTGAAGTTGGATCTTCTGGCCGACTTCTACATTTAATTTTTGTAGTGTAATTGATGTGGGATCTCTTGTTGGGATGCAGGTGGACCTAAATCTGGCTCTTTGATTTTTCATATGTTGGATCTTTAAGATCTGAGTGCCGATCTCTTTGGTGGACTCTTGTATATATTTGGTTTCTCTTCTTAGATTAGGGAGCAGTTTTTGGGGTAAGAAGATAGTATTGGAGATTCAGATCGCAGGACTGTGACCTCACATGTATCAATATTATTCTATAAACATCTAAATGTATATGGGAAAAACCAGGAAGGCCTCACAACCCAAGATATAATGAATTTGATGAATTAATATAAGTTATGTTGTTCCTCTCTCTCTTATGTGTTGATTTCTTTTGTGTTGTACTACAAGTTGGGTTGGATGTGTAGGAGTTCCTTAGGCCCTATTCTTCCTACTCTACTTGCATCAGGTGGTATCAAAGCGAAGGTGAGATCTAGGTTCCTTCTTGTAATCCCTAGCCTAGTAGTGGATATTGTTGTGGGGTAGCAGATTGTGATCTGACCTACAATTTCAGAGAGTTTCAAGATGGTTCGTGGGAGAGGAAATGTAGATCCAGGTCCCGTTGATATGATAAGATAGATGGTTGCAAGATTGAAAGATGTTAAGACAACCCAACATAGAGGAAGACGTCTTGAAGATTTTACTGATGATGAATTAGAAGAAGTGCAAGGATAAGTTTCACCTGCACCTGTGATGGATCAAGAAGAAGAGAGATTCCTGTGAGAATTGAGAATTTTGAATTCCACACCTTAGTTTAATCCTCCTGAGTACAGTGGAAAGTTGGATTCTGATGAATTGATAGACTGGATAACTGAGATTGAAAATACTTTGAGTATGAGATTGTATTAGAGGAGAAGAAGCTAAACATTGAAAGTACAAAGTTGAAAGGTCATGGATCCTTGTGGTGGGAGGATCTACAATTGTATTAGAAGAAGAAAGGAAAAGAAAAGATCAAGATATGGGATAAGATGATAAACAAATTGAAAGGTAAGTTTCTACCTTGTAATTACCAGATTAACCTAGTTAGGAGAATGCAAAGTTTGAAGCACAAAGATAGCTCAGTAAAGGATTATACTAAATAATTTTATAGATTAGACATAAGATCTTGACATGTTGAAGATGAAGTGGAAAGAATAGAAAGGTATGTGAATAGATTAAGAAGTTCTATACAAGATGAGATCAGCTTGGTAAAGATGGAGAGCATTGAAGAGGCATATCAGTTTTCCCTAAAAGCTGAGGAGAAATTAAAAAAAAGATATGAACAAAGGAAAAGAGGCAGAGGTGGTAGATTCCCTAGAGGAAGAGGAATATCTCATGGTGAAAATAGTAGATCTGAACAAGACAAGACAAATTTAGACACGTATCAAGACAAAGGAAAGACAAAATGGAAAGGTGGAAGTTTATTCTGAGGAAGAGGAAACTACTCCTGAGGTGGTTATAGTAGAAGAGGGTTCCAAGGAACTTGTTACAATTGTGGTGAAGAAGGAAATATATCTTTTGAGTGCACACATGCAAGCAAGAAAGTCAGTAGTAGTATAAATGCTTTGGTGCAAGAAGAGTCACCGAATGAACTTGAGAACGAAGGAAATGTAATGATTGGAAGGATACTATGGAGTGAGAAGGATAAACAAGATCCTGTCACGAAAAGTTTGTTCAAGACCAGATGTAGAGTTGTAGACAAATTTTGGAAGGTAATTGTTGATAGTGGAAGCTCAGAGAATCTGGCATCCAAGGAAATGGTCACAAATTTGTATTTGTAAAGGATGAAGCATCTGAAGCCCTATCATATTTCATGTATCAAGGATGAACATACATTAATGGTGAGTGAACAATGTTTTGTGAATCTAAAAATTGGAAAGTATTATGATAAGGTGTTGTGTGATATTATGCCAAGGGATTGTTGTCATATTTTGTTGGGTAGGCCTTGGCAATATGATAGACATGCTATACATGATGGAAGAGTGAATAGATATACTATTTGGTTTGATGGTAAGAAAAAAATCTTGTTACCTTTGGTTGAAGAATCTGTTGGTGAGATATGTACAACTCTAAAAGTTTGTTTGATGGAAGGTAAATAGTTTTATAAGGATTTGAAAAGAAATGATATTTGTTATGCTTTGATTCCTAACAAACCGAGTAAGAATACAGAAGATGATAAATTGCTCATTGAGTATAAGGAGATCATTTTAGATAATGTACCTAATGGTTTTGTACCAATGAGAGATATTAGTCATTGTATGGATTTGATTCTTGGAGCTAGTTTACCAAAAAAGGCACCACATTGGTTGACACCGACTGAGAATGAAGAAATCAACCGATAAGTTCATGATTTTTTGAACAAGGGTTTCATCAAAGAAAGCTTGAGTCCATGTGCAATACGAGCTATATTGGCACCTAAGAAGAATGGAGAATGGTGAATGTGCACTGATTCAAGAGAAATCAATAAGATCATAGTTAAGTATAGGTTTCCTGTACTGAGGATGGATGCTATAATGGATTATTTGAGTGGAGAAAAATATTTTACCAAAATTGATTTGAAGAGTGGATATCATCAAATCGAAATCAGGGAATATGATGAGTGAAAGACTGATTTCAAGAAAAAATAAGGTTTGTATGAGTGGTTGGTTATGCCTTTTGGTTTAACTAATGCACCGAGTAGATTTATGAGGTTAATGAATGAAGTTTTGAAGAAATTCTTGAATAAATGTGTGATTGTGTACTTGGATGATATTCTGATATTCAGTAAGACTAGAGAAGAGCATTTGATGATTATAAGAAAAGTATTGCAAAGATTGAAAGATGAAAATTCGTTGATAAATCTAAAAAATTGTTCCTTCATGAAAGAAGAACTTGTGTATTTAGGTTTTGTAATTTTAGCTGATGGTTTGAAGATGGATCCTGAGAAGGTTGAAGCTATACTTAGTTGGCCTACACCTAAGAATGTCAATGAGGTAAGATCGTTCAATGGATTGGAAATTTTTTACAGGAATTTTGTTAGAAATTTTAGTTCTATTTGTAATGCTACGACTGAAACAATGAGAGGAGACAAAAGAGAATTCAAATGGACACATGGAGGTGATAAGTGTTTTGAGAATTTGAAGCATAAGGTTGCTAAATTACCTATGTTAACCTTACCTGATTTCAATGAGGTATTTCAAGATGAATGTGATGCAAGTGGAAGTCGCAATAGGAGATACGTTGACTCAAGAAGGTAAACTTGTTTCTTTATTTAGTGAAACGTTGAATGATGCTAAAAGGAAATATTCTATCTATGATCAATAATTATATGCTATTGTGCAAGCTCTGAAGAAATGGATACATTATTTGATGCTGAGTGAATTTGTGTTGTATATTTATCATAAGGATTTACAATATTTGGGTAGTAAGAATAAGTTAAATCAAAGACATATGAAATGGGTAGAGTATTTGCAGAGTTTCACATTTCTGAAAAAAGTATAAGAGTGGAGTTTCTAACTGAGTTGCTGATGCATTGAGTAGAAGAAGATCTTTGTTGACTGAAATAAGAATTGAGATTCTTGGTTTTGATGACATGAAGAATTTGTATGAAAATGACCTTGATTTTTCTGAGCAGCGGAGAGTGTGCCGAGAACCTATTCCAAATCAACCAAGTAAGTATGAAGACTATTTCATTCAAGAAGATATGTTGTTCAAAGGTATTTAGTTATGCATACCAAGAGGATCGATGAGAACTAATTTGATAAAGGAAAAGCATAGTAGTGGTTTGGATGGAAATTTTGGTATTGATAAGACATTGAGTTTACTTAAGGAAAGGTATTTTTGGCCTCATTTGTATAAGGATGTTCATAAATTTGTGAAAAGTTTTAGAGTTTTCCAAGTTGCAAAATGAGGAAGCTAGGATATTGGTTTGTATACACAAATTATTGTCCCTGAGAAACCTTGGAGTGCTATCACCATGGATTTTGTTCTTGTCTTACCATGGGCAACAAGGGGTAATGATTCCATTTTTATTGTTGTGGATAGATTTTCTAAGATGAAATATTTCATACCATGTAGAAAAACATCAGATGCAGTACATATAGCAGATCATTTCTTTAAGGATATTGTCAGATTGCATGGATTATCGAGGAGTATCATCTCTAACTAAGACATTAGGTTTGTCAGCTATTTTTGGAAAACACTTTGGAAGAAGTTGGACACCAAGCTGAAGTATAGTTCTATATTTGATCCATAGATTGATAGAAAAATAGAGGTTGTAAACTAAAGTTTGGGAAGCTTGTTGAGATTCTTAGTTGGAGACACACTGAGTAATTGGGATTTGATGTTGGAACAATTAGAGTTTGCATATAATAGTTTAGTAAATAGAAGTACTAGAAAGACACCTTTTGAGATTGTTCATGGTAGACAAATGAGAGGTATATCAGTCTTGAGAGACATTGCTGGAGAAGAGAAAAGAAGTGCCAAAGAAGAGAAGTTTGCTGAGTTCATGAAGACATTGCATGAGGATGTAAAACATAAGCTAGAGAAAAGTAATCATAAATACAAGGATAATGAAGATACATCAAAGAGACATAAAACTTTTGAAGTTGGCAATGCAGTTATGGTTCATTTGAAGAAAGACAGATTTCCTCTTGGAACATATGGAAAATTGAAGATGAAGAAATTTGGTCCATGCAAAATATTGAGAAGATTTGACAGTGGAAATGCTTATAAAGTAGAATTACCAAATGACATGGATATATCACCTATATTAAATAATTTAGACTTGTTTGAGTATCATGAACCTGATGAGGAAGTGACAGTATCGAGTGATTATCCTAAGAAGAAAATAGAGGAAGTGGATCAGATTTTGAAACAAAGAGTTGGCAGAAGTGCAAGAGGAAAGGAATACACGGAGTATTTGATAAAATGGAAGAATATAATGATTGGGGACTCATCTTGGATTTCTTAATCTGAGTTGGATTCAATTCAGGTTGGACCTGATACATGATTCAAAGAATCATTTCATTCAACCTTGGGTGTCTGATGTAGGAGCATCTTGGGTTCATTGGCAATCCTTATCAACCAAAAATATGTTTTCTATTGTTTTGTAGCTTGTTTAGAGGTTACTTGGTAAAGTTCTCAGTAATTGATGTTGCTCGGTTACTTGTTCTATCTTTCTTTGCTGACGGGTCGCAGTGAATGTTGGCTTCTTGGTGGTTTCTTTCATAGTCTTGTTCATGTTTCTCAGTCGGCTTCTTACCGAGTTGTATATATTGAAGTTTGATCTTCTGGCTGACTTATGCATTTAATTTTTGTATTGTAATTGATGTGGGATCTCTCATTGGGATGTGGGTGGACCTAAATCTAGGTCTTTAATTTTTTCTATGTTGGATATTTAGGATTTGTGTGTCAAACTCTTTGGTGGACTCTTGTATATAGTTGGTTTCTGTTCTTAGAATAGGGAGCAGTTTTTGGGGTAAGAAGATAGTATTGGAGATTCAGATGATAGGTCTATGACCTTGCATGTATCAAGATTATTTTGTAAACATCTGAATGTCTATGGCCAAAACTGAGAAGGCCTCACAACCCAACATGTAATGAGTTTGATGAATTAATATAAGTTCTATTGTTCCTTCTCTTACTTCTTTGTTGATTGCTTCTATGTTGTACTGCAAGTTGGTTTGGATAGCTGGGAATGCCTTGGTCCTACTGTACTTACGTCGGGCATAAAATGTTGTGTCATGTGAACTTTGATAATTTGGTAAGTATTAGTAAGATGAAAAGAGTAAGAGGGTTACCAAGATTGAAGAAACCTGATAATGTGATGTGTAAGCAATGTCTATTGGGAAAAATGACAAAGTCTAGTTTCAAGAGAAAAACCTATACTTCTGATGATATTTGGAATTGGTTCATACTGACCTTTGTGGACCTATTGTAGTGCAAAGCTACCCTGGTGATAAATATTTCATTCTATTTGTTGATGATTAATCTAGAATGACGACTGTGATATTTCTCAAAGAAAAATATGACGCCTTTCAATTGTTTAAGTGATATTGGAAGAGTTGAAAAAGAGATAGGTAAGATCTTGAGATGTCTGAAATCTTGCAGAGGAGGAGATTTTATATCTAATGAGTTCAACTTATTCTGCAATGATAGAGGTATCAAGATAGATGTCTACTCCAAGGAGTCCCCCATAGAATGATATAGCTGAAAGAAGGAATAGATAAACCATGGATTGTGCCAGAACACTAATGATAGAGAAAAATGTTTCACAAAAATACTAGAGAGAAGCTATAAGTACAATAGTCTATGCCTTGAACCGAGTATAATTCAAGAAAGGTATATATGTTATACCTTATGAGTTATGTTATGGTTATGCACCTAATGTTAAATACTTCAAAGTTTTTGGAAGAAAATGTTATATACTGAAGGAAAATAGGAATGGAAAACTTGATGCTAAAAGTGATGAAGGCATATTCCTAGGTTATTCCACTAAGAGTAAAGCATATAAGTGTTTGAAATTTAACACTAACAAAGTTGTGGGAAGTGCAGATGTTATAATTGATGAATACATAGAAAAGAATGAAGTTGAATGCAAGAAAGAACTTAAAGATTATAGATCTTTTGTATACATGAATGGAGGTGAGCCCAAAAATGTACCTGAACCAGGGAACAAATCTTTTGAGCAATAGAATGATGCTGTCGAGCAACATCAAGAATCTGTCGTGTCACATAAATAGGTTGCCAAGCATCAGGAGGTAACTGCCGAGCAATCAAAAGAGGAAGCAAAGACACAAAATGAACTTGAAGTGAATTTGAAAGATGAATTTGAAGAACAATAGAAAGAAGAAAGGAGACCAGAGCCTATATTAGCAAAATATGTGAGGAGACATCATAAACCATATCAAATCATTGGAGAAAAATATTTAGAGGTCATGACAAGAGGCAAATTGAAAAATCAAACATGTTTATTATGTGAATTTGAGCCCAAATCAGTGAAAGATGCTTTGGATAATGAAGATTGGATTTAAGCCATGAATGAATAAATTGAGAAAATAGAGAAGAAAAAAACCTGGACACTAGTACCTAGACCAAAGGACAAGAATTTTATTGGAACAAAGTGGCTATTTAGAAATAAGCTAAATGAGCATGGAGAAGTCACAAGAAACAAGGATAGACTAGTATGAAAAGGATATGCACAAGTAGAAGGCATTGAATATGGTGAGACATTTGCCCTAGTTTCTAGATTGGGAGGAGTTAGAACTCTACTTGCATATGCAACTTACAAAGGATTCAAAGTGTATCAGATGGATGTTAAATCAACATTTCTAAATGGAATACTGGAAGAAGAGGTATACATTGAACAACCTGAAGGATTTGTTTATTCAAGCAAGAAGAATATGTCCTGCAAGCTACACAAAGCACTGTATGGATTGAAGCAAGCCCCTAGAGCATGGTATGAAAGATTACATAATTACTTGGTCAAAATTGGTTTTACAAGGACAAATGACAACAATAATCTATACTTAAAGATTGAAAAGGTAAAGGGATATTGTTAGCTAAAACATTTGTTGATGATATCATATTTGGAGGTCAATATGATTTATGCCAAACATTGGAAAATGAGATGCAAACTAAATTTGAGATGTCTATGTTTGGAGAGATCATTTTTTTTGTTGGTTTGCAATTTTATAAGATGAAGAAAGGTATCTACATTACTCAATCTAAATATATCAAGGAGATAATGAAAAAATTTGGCATGGAAGACTCAAGACTAGTAAGTATAACCATGACTATTGGACATAAACTATCAAAGACTGATGATAAAACACAATTAAATCAAACCTTATATAGGTCAATGATTGGGAAGCTAAAATATGTTGTTCACAGTAGACCAGATATTGCATTAGAAGTTGGGATTGTTGCAACATTTTTTGCAAATCCTAAAGATAATCACATGATGGCAGTGAAAAGGATACTGAGATATCTGAAAGGAACAAAGGATTATAGATTGTATTATAAGAAGAATGAGAAGTTTGAAATGAAATTTTATACTGATGTAGATTCGGCAAGAAATGTTGATGATAGAAAGAGTACAAGTGGTGGCACATTATTTCTAGGAAAGAGATTAGTCTCTTGGAAAATCAAGAAACATAATTGCATTTCTCAATCTACCGCAGAAGATAAATATGTAGCAGTAGTAGTTAATTGTTCAAACATAGTGTGGATCAAGAAATTACTGAAAGGTATGAAGGAAGAGATCACTGAGCTAGTTATTATTTTCTATGATAACACAAGTGTTATCAATATATCAAAGAATCATGTGATGCACACTAAGACCAAGCATATTGATATCAAGTATCATTACTTGAGAGAGTTAGTTGAAGAGAAAGAAGCAAGATTGGAATATGTGAATGCAAAGGAGCATTTAGCAGATATATTTACTAAATCATTACCTAAGGATGCACATGAGTATCTGAGAGGTAAACTAGTGGTGATTCCCCTAGCTGAAGATAATTGAGATCAAATGGAGTGATTGCATCAAATATATTACCCAACATATTTGACAAATTGATGCAAGGAGGTCACACTTTAGGAGTTGCCTAAAGCTGTGAAGACTAAAGCAAAAGATGTTGATCAGTCATAAGAAAGATGAAAGAGGGAGCATATAGTTCAGAAACCTGACATAGAGATATCTAGATGGTGAAGATGTATGACTTTGGTATTGTTGTCAAAGAGGAAGAGAAGACAATGAGGGAGATAAGACTATAAGACTATGAGGGTGATAAGGTAAGTTATAAAGATAAATATATCCAAGAGGGATTTGATATTTTTATTGGAGAGAATCAGAATGAAGCTAAGGACATTAATGAAAAACTGTTAATAGAACATACTTTTTGGATTGTTTGGTAACTATGCATATGATGTTGTTTGTATGTGGTGTTTTCCATCAATGCCAAAGAGGCAGAATATTGGAGGCTACAATTGAAACAATTGTTATATTTTCATTGATGTCAAACCTTAACTGGTAAGACAAATTCTATCTAGTAAAGTGCCATATCATTTGATTGATGAAGAAGATTTGAAAAGAGGAGATAACAAGAAGACCTAATGAAATGGTGGAGTTATGAGAAACTACAATGGGTACTTGATTAGTTGGAAAATTGACAAGATAATGTGTTGTTTATTTTTAGCACTAAGTGAGGTATGGAAGACTAAAATCTTAGTCTTGACCGAGCAAAAGAGAAGAAGATTAAGGAACTTAAGTTTAAGCCAAGTGATGCGAGTGTCAACCGAGGGCTAGTACATGCTAAGTTATATAGTGTCGATTGAGCATCAATATTTACTGAGTTATCTAGTGATGACTGAGTGGAAGAGCACAATGATGACCGAGTGTCAATATTTTATAGTTTATGAAAAAATTAAGATCCCATCGGACATAGTTGAATTCTTGGGATATATAAAGCATGTGGAAGATAAGGATGAACTTTGTGGAGCATTTAATATATGTTTAACCATTACTATGTATGGATTCAAGAAGGATTTTTGAGAAGTATCTAGAAATTAGGAGAACAAAATGTTGGAAGGATTCATTGGATCTGACCAAACCCTAAGATCTACGGTGATGATTAAGAGGCAAGAGATCAAAATACCTAATTAGAGAGGTATAAGATTAACCTAATTACAGGTTATGGGTATGAGGTTGATTCAGTTGATTGGCTAATCTAAGAAAAAGGTAGAGAAGGTTGAGAAGAGAAGTAAAGAACTATGAATTGGTGATTTCTTGATGGATTTCCAAGAAGATGAGAGAGATAGAGATGATAATGGAGGCCAGTCAGTTGATCAACATTTGAGCAAAAGTGGATCTATATTTGTAAAGTGAGTTGTATTTTTTAGATCAAAACTGTTGTTACTTTCTAACCATTGTATCAATTAAAATTCCTTTAATCAAGGTTGACCTAATAGTCATTTTGTAAATCCTTTAATCAAGGTGACATTTTAATGGAATGATCTAATTCATCTAACAAGGCTCACTTTAATAGGGTCACACCTAATAGTGTGTATTGTAACCTTTAACAGGGTTGGCTCCTCACAGAGATCACTTCAAAAGAGTAAAATATTGGTAGCATGTTACTAGTGTGTTTTCCCATATTGGGTTTCCACGTTAAATCTTGATGTCATACTTTTGTGAATGTTATTTGATGTGTTTTCTGTTAAGATTTTTATATTATGCAAGTTGATTACTTTAGGACAATAGACTGCAAGTTTATGTTACTAATCATATGATATAGAGACCAAGTGGATTATTGAGTAGATATAAGTTGGTTGAAGTGTTTAAAAGTTCAATTGGTACATCTAGACATGAGGATAACTGATTCAAACCCCTCTCAGTTATTCTAAATCATTCTAACATACACATCATATTTGAAGCACATATAAATTTCCCTAATTGAGGTCAACATCATAAACATTGTTAGTAAATCATAACATAACTATATCATCATAAACATAAGAAATCATTGAATCAACATGTATACTCATTTTCAATGATAAGCACATAAAATCTATATGATCATAATGATGTAGTTGTATGGAAAGGGTGCACCACATGGATGCCAATACAAAAGAATGATATTATGTGTAATCCAATATATTAAATATTGTATCAATAACAAATAAAAAACAATGATGATACTACATGATTCAACTAAACATTGGAATGTTATTATTGGATGTGTGCATAATCATGGGGTTCAAAACTAGGTCCTCAAGTGGTAATAAAAATTAGGAAAAATAGAGTTAGGAAACTTCACATAATAAATTTTTTGGTGTAATTAAGGTTTTATACCTAGTGATATTCTCATCTTGGTCCTAATTAGACTTTAATACTTAAGTTTACTTAGTGACCATATTACAATTTAGGAGCATCTACACTTTCAGTGGTTTTATCATGTTGTCATTTATCCATGTCAAGTGGATCTTCTACCTTTAGTGGTCTTATCACACTATCAATTTTCCACTTTATGTGGGTGATAGGCTGTGCATTGCATAGTATGATGATAATTTTTAGAATCTTATTTATTAAGTTTTTCTATATATGAAAGGTTCATTACGTACATTTTCATGTCTATTAGCAATATCATCATGCTTACATTGTGATGAAATATTCTTTCCATTCGCTTGTGGAAGTTATCTTTGCTGCAACCATATATGAAGGGTCCTCAAAGAAGACTATCTAGGTCATGCAACAAGAGTTACACAATGGAAACAACAATAAGGAATAAAGAGAAATCCTGATCAGATGCTCGCATCATCATAGATACAATTACAACTGGACAACAATATACAAGCTAACAGAATAGGCATACAAGCCTAATTATAGATCAAAATCCATATTCTATCCTTTATGTGGATCCATGAATCATAAATCCTAAGAGCTTCAACATAAGGAATGATTACAACAATATATAGATTTTAGCAACACAACCAAGTTAGCCAAGATCAATCACAATCTCCAAGATAGGAAAATGTGATGTGTAGATAGGTCAAGAGCTAAATCATGAAGAAATACCTTACCAATGAATATAATAAAGTGTGAACCAATATGGAGGTCGTCCAAGAGTCCAGGAACATTGATAAATGAGCCAAAAGGTGCATAATCCAAGAAGAAAGGTTTGCAAGATCTGATAACTCAACCAATCTGAGAACATGAAGAACAAATAGGTCAGGTCCAAAAATCATGAATATCTCCATCGAGAAGAAACAATTCAAGGTGCCGACCCAAAGGTAGATCAAACATGATGCTAGGAACATGCCATGAGGTTTAAGATAGAAAATGTGCCAACACAGAAGGATGCATAACAAAACATAGAACTGAAAAAATAGGAACAAACTGAAACAAAATATTTTTGGTTAATGCAAGGTTTCCAAGAACCTAAGGATACTCTTTCATGAAGCACCCGGTGTTGATTGAAAGTGAGACTCTCACATTGATGGGGCTAGTGGAAAACCAATATGGTCTACCTTAGCCTCTAAAATCCAAGATGAGTCTTGAGCTAGTTGTATTTTCATTTCACAAGATATTCTTTGTATTGTCCACCACATGTTTTCTTGTTAATCTTTCATTATGCTTTTCTTTTATGAGATTCTCTCTCATAGAACTATGAGGTACCTACAATTGAGTTCCTTTTAATAAAATCCAAACCTGAAGGAAATAATCCAACTCCTTGCTTCTCTCCACAACAATAGGTCCATTTCAAGCTTTCCAAGGTTTGGTGAAATCAAGATCTTCCTCATACAATGTCTTCAACTCATCAAATCCTAACACTTCAACTCTCATCTCTGCTAACAAATGTATTATCCTAGACAAAGCATCATAATTTTTATTTGACTTAACACTCCTATGCTTCAAATTTTTTTTATAAATATGCAATAACTCTACCCATATAGTGTGCCTCTAATTCAACTTACCTTGACTGTTCAAATGCAAAGCTTGATGATCAATATAAGTCACAATTTTTTTAGGTGAGAAGTAATGTCTCCACTTCTTCAAGGCTTGAATTATGGCATTGAATTCCTGATCATACATTGAATATCATTTCCTTGCATCATTCAACTTATCACTGAAATAAGCAACACATCTTCCTTCTTGAATCAACACTGCTCCAATTTCATTCCCACTTGCATCACAATCAACTTGCAATACTTTACTAAAATCTGGTAAGGCTAACATAGGTTGTTTTGTCTCCTTTTGTTTCAACAACTCAAAATTATTGTTTTCTCCAAATGTCCATTTAAAATCCTTACTATCTCCTCTCATTGTCTTAGTCATAGGGATACAAACTGAACTAAAATTCCTAATGAACTTTTAGTAGAAACTAGCCAATTCAAGAAATGATCTTACCTTTCTAATGCTTTCCGGTGTAGGCTATTCAATAATTTAGCTTACTTTATTTGAATCCATCTTTAATACTTCTGTAGATATCAAAAATTCCAAGTATACCAATTTTTCCTTTATGAAGCTACACTTCTTGATATCGATCAACAACTTGTCTTCCCTCAACCTTTGTAATACTTATCTCAAATGCAATAAATGTTCCTCTTTTTTTCTACTGCATATCATAATGTCATCCAAATACACATTAAAAAACCTACCCAATAATTTCTTCAATACCTTATTCATAAATCTCATGAAGTACTTGGTGTATTAGTTAGTCCAAAGGGAATTACCAACCACTCATACAACCCTTTATTTGTCTTGAATGTAGTCTTCCACTCATCTCCTTATTAGATTTTGATCTGATGATATCCACTCTTCAAGTCTATCTTTGTGAAATATTTGGCTCCACTCAAACAATCCATTATGTCATCCATTATAGGAAAGGGAAATTGGTACTTTAATGTGATTTTTTTAAAATCTCTAGAATCAGTACAGATTCTCTATTGTCCATCCTTCTTAGGTGCTAATACTATAGGCCCCGCACAAGGACTTAAACTTTCTCTGATTAAACCTTTCCTCAATAATTCTTGCACTTATCTGTTTAGCTCCTCATTCTCTACTGGTGTCATTTGGTGTGCTACTTTATTAGGAAAACTACCTCTGGGAATCAGTTCTATACAATGAATGATACTCCTTATAGTTGGTAATCCATCTGGTACATTATCTAAAATTATTTCCTCATATTCTGTCAACAACTTATTTATCTCCTTCGATGCTTCTTCTTCAAGGTTCAGATCTTCAGTTTATTTAGGAACTAGTGAAAAACATACATTATCATGCCTCATCCCTATTGGCATATCTGATGTAGTGATTTTAAGTGTGTTTAGGTGATGACATAGTGATTTGATTGTAGGATGATCAAATATTATATTATCATTGATGTCAACTATTGACTTTGTGTTCTTAGTATGTTGTCAAGCATATTTGTGATTAATGATGAGTTACAGTGACTTTTAGTGGTTTCTATCTTTAAGGGAGACTTAGGTATGTCTCTGGATTTCATATGGATGACCACTACTGCAAAAGTAATTTTATGTGAGAGTTGTAATTGAATGGAGTATAACCGTACAACTGCTAGAACAATTAATGATATGAAGTGATAGATGATTTCAATGTCTTGTCAAATATCTGATGTTGCTTATGGCGTAGTCACATGATATGGTGTTCAAAAGTGTTCACATGATACAATTACAATCGCAACTACTTTGTGTGACTGGTGAAAAGGATAAGTGATCAGTGAGCTGAGATATTGTTACTCAACATGTTAATTGTTTGTGTTCTTGAGATATCGATGGAAGCTAGATCTTATATCAGTGATTGATATTGATGCGGCTATGATTAATGATGAATGATTCATGATTTGATGATGTGTATTCATGATTGGATGTGATGATCTAGCATCATATTGATCAATGTTATCTTGTGGAGAATATTCTAGAGTAAGTTTGAGTATGGTCAAAATATGTTTGACTCTTTGGCTCAATTTCATATGTAAATTATTGTGTAGGCTGACGCAGTCTTGGTATGTTTTTTGTATTTACTTTTTGTGTTTGGAATGTTGGATTTGAGAAAGATGCTTTGTAATTTCATTTTAGGGTTTGATCAAGGTAGTGCACTTAATAGTTCATTAATTAATGGTTAAAGTTGTATGCAAAGTGTGTTGATCATGTGTATTGCAAGTGTGGTGTAAGGTGCATGTTGTGATCAAGCCAATAAAGAATTAAGTATGATCAAAAGAGATTATGTGCTTTAGAGGACTAGATCAAGAAGAGGTAGTTCTATTTTATAGATCATTATTGTTTTTGTTCCCTAATAGTTACAATAGTTGAATTCCCCTAATAGGGTAGATCCTAACATATCTTTATTGTAAATCCTCTAACAAGGTGATACATTAGCTTGTGTTTTTAAGTCCTCTAACAAGGTTAATGTTAATAGGGTAAAGGTTATAAATGGCCTAAGGTAAACCCCTTAACTGGGTAGCACCTAATAGTGCTATTGTAAACTCCTAACAGGGTTAAGCTCCTCATAGAGTGTACTTCAGAAGAGTACATAATTTTAGTGGGTAATAATCCCCATCATGGTTTTTTCCCTATTTGGGTTTCCACGAGATAAATATGTTTTTCAAATTTGTGGATGATCTTGGATGTTTATGATTTTCATTTTATGCTATTAAGGTTAATCTTGTGAATGGTGATTAAAGTTTAAGTGATTGAAAAGTTGGTTTTTTTGGTAGATTACCAATTCACCCCCTTCCCTCTCAGTAATCAAACCTCAAGTGTAACAATCCCATTCAATAATTTCCTTCCATCAATCAATTAGATTCTAGCACTTGTACAAACTTCTCTCCTAAGAGGTTCTTCCAAAGGTAACAAGGTTTGTCTCATCTCATTTTCTACAATAGTGTATATATTATTTCTCCCATCATGTATTTCTTGTCTATCATACTACCAAGGTCTACCCAATAAGATATGACATACATCCATAGGAATAATATCACACAAAAATTCATCATGATAAGATCCAATTTTTAATTTTACCAAACATTGTTCACTTAATAGCACCTTATGATCATCCCAAATCTATTCTATTTGATAGGGCTTAGGATGCTTCAATCTCTGCAACTTCAACTTGTTCACCATCTCCTCTGAGGCTAGGTTATCTAAACTACCACTATCAATTATAACTTTGCAATGTTTACCTTTAACTTTACATCTGGTCTGAAACAATTTCCTTCTCTCTAATGGTTCCTGATCTGACTCATTGTGATATAGAGCTCTCCTTATCATCAAAGCTTCCCCATCTTCAAGTTTGTTAGGGAGTATAGTAGATTATTCTTCAATAAAATCTATTCTCTTTCCTGAATTTTATTGTTTACATTAAAAATCAGAGTGTCCTTCTCCTCCACATTTGAAGCCAGTTCCTCTAAATGCCTTCTTACCATCTTTCTTATAACTTCTCTATCTACTATTTTGGTAAAAGTTCCTATCATCCCTTCGGTGTGAATTGACATCTCTACCTTCTAATTTTTTGTTTCTCTATTCTACAAGAGACCTTTCACCTCGAGTGAAGGTTCTACCTCTCTATAAATCTTCTTCTTCTTCCTCTTTGTCTTTCCTCATGCCTTTTGTTCAGCTTCTCTTCAACCTTAAGGGAACATTGGTATGCTTCCTCCACACTCTGCAAATTTATTAAACTGATCTCATCCTGTATAGACACCCTCAATATTGGCATAATTGATGCATATATTGTTGAGTGTTTATTGGTACAGGTTTGATGACATGAAGATCATTTATTATGAATAAGAGTATTTTTGGGATCATTCATTTCTTAGTCTTAGGATTGACCCCATTTTTAATCCCTCTTGCAGGTACATTTTCAAATGTGGGACCTAGGCCTCTATTATCTAATCAAGCTGCAATAGTCCACCATAACCAGGTAATGGTGGATCCTTTCTTATTCTTATCTTGAATTCTATACTTTCAGTTACTTTCCCTCCTTTCTACATTGTTTTAAGTGTCTATCCATGGGTTGTGTGGAATTATCTCTCTTCTTATTCATATGAACAAAACATAATATTATATCTTGTAACAAATGCATTTTTAACTTCTATTCTTCTTTCCATTGTAAGGAAATGTACACTTGTGAATCATTTGCATATGAAATGAATAAAAAAATCATTCTTTCATTCCTAATTTGAAGAGATAGCTCAGTAACTAATTTTATCCTTTTGTAACACATCAACTATAATAACTCAATAAAAAAAATTTAGTTTTGAATTCAATTCCTAAAATGAACCATAGCTAAAAAACTTGACAATTTAGGCATGTAACATAAATAGGTAAAATTTATAGAGACCTCTTAGGGGTGTTTGCCTGCTAAATAGAAAAATACTAGTATCATTATTCAATCCATTGGGCACATGAGTCAATCTTATCTCTGAAACTTAAAAACTAAAAACTTCATTTAAAGCAAAATCAAACTAAAACTAAACACATCGCTGGAAACTGAAAATCTATGCTTTAAAGAACTTAGAGAAAACAAACTGCAATTGAAAAGAAACTTATGTACCTCATCTTTATTTTATGAACCATTGTTTGTGATATGGGGCAGAGGATATTTATCCATGGCTTATATGATGATCATTGATTCATATCATTATGATGTATTCCAGAAACTAAAAACTGAAAGGAAACTACTTGTATAATGAAACTGCAACAGTAGTGTGTATTGCATGTTATTCACATGAACACTATACTTATGATTTGGGGAAGCATAAAATATACATTCCTTTTATTATGGATATGGTATTCATGCCTCTATTTTGAAGTACGATAACTCTATTCTTGTTTCATTCTACCACACTGGCAACAACTAACTACAAACCAACTAACTAAAAAGAAACTAACTTCTATCTTTTCCACAATAACATTAATGAGCTATGCATTATTTATAACAACTAACCTTGAAGGGTTACCTTCTATATATTTTGTATGCTTCTTTGATTTTTTCATGATACAAATAGAAGTACTGACTGCAACCAACTGAAAGAAAACTATCTATGTGTTGAAGTATTTATTTTTGAAATTAAAAATACCTCAAAAGTAGTGCTTGAGGTGTATCCCATTTATAGGGATGTACAACTCTTCTCCCTCCATATTTTTGAGCTGAAAAGTGTTATGCAATTTTCATCTTGAAATCATAAATGGGCCACTCCAAATGGCATCAAATTTTTTGTGCTTTCTAGACCTACTCTTCAGCTCATCTCATTTGAGCACTAAATCACAGTCATTGAAGACTCTTAGGAAATTTTTTCTATCAAATGTCTTCTTAATTTGATCATGATATTTATCCAAATCAAAAAATGCCTTCTTTATGGTTTCTTCAAGTTTAATTAATTCTACAAGCCTAACTTTCAATGATTCATCTTCTAACAATTGCAACTCCTTCATGAAACTTAAGGTTGGTAATTCAATAGAAACTGGAAGTCTAGCTTTCATTCCATAAACAAGAGTGAATGGTGAATTACCTGTTGAATGCTTTGGGGTAATTCTATCATCCCACAAAGCTATCTTGAGCTTGATGTTCGAAGATCACTAATTGTCTTCAATTGTCCTCTTAATGATGCGAATCAGATTTTTGTCCGTCAATTCAACTTGTCCATTACCCTATAGGTAATAATTGGACAAGGTACTAAGAAATATATTTTGATTTACAACCTACTCTATTATTCTTGCACCTACAAAGGCCAATGCATTGTCTAAAACAATTGAATCTAGTACCCCAAACCTAGAAACTATATCTTCATAAAAATTCAGAACTGAAGTCTCATTAGCTTCGTTCCATATCATAGGTTCAGTCCACTTTGTAAAATAATTGGTCTTTATTCAATAAGAACTCCTTAACACTAAAATGAGAAACCATGAGATGAATTATGTTACTTGCAATCAAGGGTTTGAATTTTTTGAGTCTTCTTATGATATAGAGAACAAGTTTCTCAATAAAAGTATACCATTGTCCATAGCCTTCTAATCCTTGATTATAAAATGAAACATGATGCTCTTGATCTTCTGCATTATTTTGAACCAACATGGCTGAAATAGAATCATTAGCCCCAAATGGATAAAGTATAAAATCTTTATCAAATTTTGGATTTACAAGAGTTTGTGCACTAGTAAGAGCTTCTTTGATGTCTTCAAAACTTTTCTTACCTTCTCTTGACCAATTGAAACTCACGTTCTTTTTTAGCATAGTTGTCATGGGTTTTAGTATGGCTACTTGTTAGGAATAAACCTTCAAAGTAAGTTTATCCTTACAAGAAAACTATACAATCCTTTCTTATGAGAAGGAAATGGTAATGTTAGAATAACTAAGAGCGGGGGGGGGGGGGGGGGTGAATNGGGGGGGGTGGTGAATCAGTGGCCTTAAAAATAATTTCAATAATCCAACCAAAACTTATATCATAAATATAATATCCTCTAGTTATCTTTTAGTCCTTCAAGATGTATGCCTTATGTAATTATAACAAATATATACTACTCGGTAAGATATATTGTTAATCTTTTTCTAGCCTTTATCGAGTAGCAACAATTAAACTTAGTGTTTACAGAACAATCCAGTTTTAGTAATGTGTAAAGTAAAATATTAATGCAATGAAGGAAATACAGATTTGACACATGGATTTTAACATGGAAACCCTATTAAGGGAAAAACCACTTGGGACCGGTAACCCAAAATTTTCACTCTTCTAAAGTGAGCTCGGTGAAGAGTCAACCCTGTTAAAGGTTACAAACACATTGTTCAGTGCGACCTTTTTAGAGGATTCAAAACCAATAGTTTGTCTTTTGAACTAGCATTTACTATGCTGTCAACAAGAAAACCTTTTGATACTCTTGAGTATCTCAATATAATAAGGATGGATAAATCCCACTCAGTTAAGATATTTTCTGAATCAATGGTTAAACTAAAACAGTAAATGATATGTTCAATAATACAACTTTAACTTTCAAATTTTTAGATCTATTGTTAGTCCATAATACCTCTTTGATCAATGTTCTCTTCAATTCCTTAGCTCCCCTTATTTATTCTTTCTTCTCGGTGAATTCTCTTGTCTTTGTTGCTTGGTGTCTACAAAATTTCTTGGCTTATAGTTATTTTTGTAGATTATTTTTCTTAAGTAATTCTACGTCAAGGAACCCTCAAGTTTTGTAACCTTTGTTGAGTTGTAGTTATGTGTATGTCATGTTATCTCTTTTGTTGCTTCTACATTATTAACATTATTGTTTAAAAAAATTTAAAAAAATATATCATGTTATCTTGGTTGCATGTTTAGGTTAGTTCTGCTAGGTTCCCTGGCAAGGCATTACACTTGGTATCAGAGCACACGTTTCTACACTTGGAGCTCTGGAAAATTGTGTGCCCATTGGTTGGTTAGTAGTGCATGTTAACACACATCTCCTTTTGTCTTTAGAGTCATTATTGATGATCTAATATTATTTTTTGTGGTTCTTCCCACTTGATTTGGGAGTGATGTTTAGTCTTGGTTGCTATAAGTGGATACCTAGTGAGGCTCGAAATGTGCTAGGATTTGTGATTGAAAATCTAGGGTCTCTAGTCTTATTGATGCTCATGAAGTTCTTAATCATCTATAGGAGTGTTTTGATAGTGAGCAGATGGCTTGCTTCTTTCAGTCTTGTGTGGTTGGTGTGTATGAATACTTGGTGATGGTCATTTGACTACCTCATCTGTTATAGCATGATAGTTGATGTATGTTGTATGTGATATGCTATGGTGGTTGAGTTCTAGTTTGAAGAACTCCTGGTTGCATGATTTCCTTCCCTTGAATGATTTGCGGTTCTTGAGTAACCTATTTCTTAGCTTCTTGAGTGTGATGTTATTGATTGTATATGATTGGAATCGCATGTTGTATTGAATTGACTTTATTTGATTTGTGAGCTGTATTGTGTGAGTGTTGTAAATTAGCTTGAGATTATGATCGATTTTGAAATTGGAAAGTAAATTCTTTCTTGTTCAATACATTGTGCATTGTTTAGAAATATATACCATTCAATAGGAGTGCATTAATAGATTTAGAATTGTACTCATTATTATAGATTAATTTGGGTAAAGGACCTAAGTCCCCAAGTATATTGTGCATTGCATCCTTTGTAGAAATTTTGTAACTCTTAACCTATTTGTAGCATTTTGCAAAGGATTGATTAAATATTAATGTTAGTAACATAATGGAATGCATAATTGCATGAAGTTGCATAAAGATGATGTTAGAATTATAACATATTGTCGGTCTTGAGTGATTGTGTGCATACTCTAACACATCTAACGTGAAAGATCTTGGATTTCATGAAGTGACTACTCCTTTGAGTGTGGCTACTCCTAGTGACCTTGTTATGTGAAATGTTCTTTTATGGATGATTTATCTTGGTTGATTGATATCTTGTTGTGATGTATATGGGTCAACATTAATTTCTTTTGAATTTTCTTACGACTGGATTAGTCACCCAAATCTCTTTTCATTGTATATTTTGTGGCATTAGTCACATTTGATTTATTATTGGAATGGTATGTACCCCTTTTTGATTTAATGTTGAACTTAAAAATTTCTCCCATCTGGGTTTTTATTTTGAATTGTACGGTGGCTATTGTGAATGTTTGTGGTTGTTGACATGTTTTGTGATAAGTATTGTTTCTATCATGTTCTTTGTGGACCTCTGATAGTATGTTTAAGGGAGGAAATCACAGAGATTGCACTGTAATTGTGTGTGGAACAAAATGCATTATGTAATTTATGTGTTTGCGTGAGTGTTGCATTAGGTAAGGCTACATGAACTATTCAAATTCCAATTCAATATGAACATGGATATGTGTTTTATATGTTAAGCTTTAGTATGTGTGTATTTCATGATTTTTGAAAGCATTAAAGATATAGACTTATTTAGGAAATGTTAGGCGATGAATAAATGTTTGAGGTGATTGTTGGGATTAATGGGAAGTAGTACTAAGAGGGGAGGGGTGAATCAATACCTCTAAAACTTTTAACTCTTTTCACCTTACTTAATTAGTAATCAAACTTTACTGTATTACCAACCATATTGGATGTTCTTTCTTATGTATGTAGTATTAATTCATAAAATTAATTGTATGCAACATTCATAGAAACATTCATGAAAGTAATAGACACATAACACAAGATATGATATCACAAAAAACTCCTGTTAGGAAGTAAAAACTGCGGTGGGGATGGCACCCACAAAACATCACTATCTGCAGAATGGAAGGGAGCAGTTAAGGCTTACAATTTGATCACTTCTGATGATCTACCCTGTTAGGAGTATTAATGTGGAGACTTGTTAGGATCTAATCTGTTAAGAGATTTAGTAACGCTGATGTAGTGTGCATTCGGTTAAGAGATTTACAATAGGATTGTTAAATCCACCTTCCTTGAAAGGATTTCTTAAGTGTACCCACTTGTTAGAATGTGTACAATATGTCTGACCTAACTTTATGCAATCTATAATTGCTAATTATAGATCCATTAAAGCTTACAGTATATGAATATCACCTATAGTGATTGATTAAAACCTTTTCCTGCTCGTCGGTAGCCTTTATTTTGTTCTTGAAAACTGATTTGATCTTTGTCTATGTTGCTACATGAATTCTCTTGTCTGATCCTTAGATGCTCTTAGTGGCTACAATCATCATCAAATAAAATGTTCACAATTTATTGAGCATCTATTTATACAATTTATTTGACCTAATTTAGAATCATGCATTACAATGTTAACTCTAGATCCAAGGTATACAACTTGACCTTGATCCTTTAGTTTGCATGTTTTAAATCAGTTATACTGATAAAAACAATAATAAATACATTACTTTTCCCTCACATAATGTATTTAAAACAAATCAAGAAGCTAAATATAAAACTTTAGTGATTTATCTGACGTGGAAAGTCAGATCCACTTTTTGCGGGATGTAAATGACTGTCGGTTCTTGATGGTCAGTGTGAACTAAAATTCTATCAATGTTCCTTCTTTGCATTGATCGTTGGGATCCCTTCATCTGTCAGGTTATACTCTTTGACTATTTTTTTAGGTTGCAGTGTTGGTTACTTGTCGGGTTCCTTTGTCCTTTCTGTCATTGGGTAACACTGAATAGTGTTCGTCAGTATGCTTTGTACTTAGCAGTATCGAACATTGGTGTCGGGTAGTGTTGTTCCCTATCTATTGGTGTAGTATAAACCGATGGTTTTTATCATGTTTTTCTTTGCATATACTAGGAAAAATATAATGTCTTCAGTGATTTTTGGTTTATGCTTGAATTTGAGTTATATTACTCCTTATGATTCGTTATGCATATCTTAAAAGTTAGTTAAGTTGACTTACATTAGTTCTTCTTGAGTATAGATGAGTGAATGTTGTGTTTGGTATATTCTTTTGGTGATTATGAGTTGGGTGTACCTCCTTGTTTGATCCTTATTAATAGGGGGAGTAGCACTATGGTGCGAATCCTTTTGATTCTTTACTTATTTAGTTATTGACTTCTAGGAGTAAGCCTAGTTTTAGGGGAGGAGGATGTAATACCTACCTCTTAGTCTACCTTTCTGTTTCAGTTTTCAAACTCTTTTAGGTCTTTTTATGTATGTGTGGTTTATTTCAGTTGATCTTGAGGATATTTATGTATTGCAAATCATTATGTTATTAATTCATTGCTTAGTATGTTATATCTTCTGTATACATGTGATTTATGGTTATTTCATGATGCTTATGTACATATTAGGATTTCATTTGGATTATGGCTTTCTAATAATACTGACCTTATTTATGTACGCTCATTGATCATTTGTATGTTTTGCATTACTTTTTGATGTGTTTGGTATGGTATGGGTCAGAGTTGCAGTTACTTACTTCGGTGAGATTCACACAATAGACTAGTCTCAACCATTGTTTTCTATATTATATATACATGTATGTTCGTCTTTATGATGATATGTTTGCACGTACTGGGCTACGTCTTCCCTGAATTGGCAGGAGTGAGCGTGCCCTATCGCAATATCTCAATTGTAAGAGAGGGGAGATAGTATTCAGGTCCAAAACCTAACCTAAGCCTATTGTTCTAAGTATTGGACGCGTATCTGTTTGACTACCCTATCCAAATTTGTCTAGTTGACGTAAATTTGTGGATCCTGTCCTTGAGTGTGTTTGGGTCTGTATGTGTGTTTTGAGTTGAGTGTTTTGATATTGTGTGTATTATCATGTGATTTATTTAATTGAGTATTGTTGGAATTAATTATTAAATATAGGGTATTTAATTAATTTAAAATTAAATTAATTACCTTTATTTAATTAAGAAAATTAGAGTAAATATGTTTTTGTAATTTATTAAATAATTAAGTATTTAATTGCATGGATTATTATACTTTAAATATTTAATTAATTACATGTGCATGATTTTTGTTGAAAAAGTAAATTGAATTCAAAATTACAACTTGATTTTAGGAGTCAAAGTTGAGTTGGGCAATTAAAAGATATTTTAATTATTTAATTGAGATTTTCTTTCAATTTTGAGTTGAGTCTTTTTAGGGATTGACTGGTGTGTTGTCATTAGGGTTTGTATGTTTGGGGGACGTTGATTCTCTTTAGGAGAATTCTCTTCTCATTTGTTCATAATAGGTTTTTGGAGAAGGATTTTGGAGAGCTTTTGTGTGTTCTTGGCATATTGGAGAATTTGGGGATTTTTGTGGTTGCATGTTGTATTGAAGCTTTGTGTGAGTTCTTGGATTGCTTGTGCTTGGAGGATTCAAGGTTCTACAATCTTCAAAGGCATAATTTCTTCATTTCTTGCATTGGATCTAAGGTAGGGTTTGTGATCCCTTTGTTGATTTTAATTCTTGGTTAAAAATCTGTCTTCTTTGTGCTTGTTGGATTGGATTCCTTGATTAGGAGTTATTTGTTGTTATTTTTGAATTGGGTGTTCTTGAAACCCTAGATCCATAATTTTTAGAGAAAAATGTAATTTAGCATAGTACTTTATGTTGTTAAAATTTCGTTGAATTATACCTTGTGGAAGGTCCTTAAATTAGAAAAACCAATCGGCCTATAGTGGAGACTATAGTAGGAAAAAAGTAAATTCCCCTTACAAATTAATCTCTTTGAAAAAAATTAAATTGCTAAAAAAAAGGGGGGCTCTCTCAAAAAAATACATTTGGGTGAAAAATTTCACTAGTCATTAAAAAAAAAAGAAGACAAAAATGGAAAAAGACAAAGGAAGAAAGAAAATTCCTAGTTAATTCCGTTTTCAGAATTTATTTCTAAAAAAAGTGTTTAAAAAAAAATTGTTTTAACAAAAATAAATATATATTAAAAAAAAATATTTTGATAGGGGAGGTGGGGGCCACCAAATGCCCACCCCCCAAGGCGTGCACGATAGCCCACATTGTCGGCGCAGCAGCCGAGGCCGCTGGCACGGAAGCTCTACTGCTGGCCGCAGCATGGGGCCACAACCCCTTCCATAAAGGAAGGGAGCCCATCGTGGGAGAAAGTGAGGGGTGGGGGCCACGAGACCCCCCCATTATAATTTGTTTATTTTATTTTTTTTATTTTTATATTATTAATTAGAATTTTTAATATAGTTTTGTTTTAATATATTTTAATTTATTTAAAATATATTTTTAAATCTAGTGTTTATTTTTAATAATGTTTTAAAAATCTTAGTTTAATTTAAAATGTCATTAACTGTTTTATGATTATTTCTTTTATATGATTCTTAACTGGTAGTTAATTAAAGGGGGTTTAATTAATGATGTTAATTATTATTATTAGTTGTTTTATGTATATGATTAAATATGGATTTTCATATATGTAGCGTTATTTGTATTAAAGCATTTATTCTTAAATGTTCTTTTTGTGTATGTGTGATTCATTAAATTAGGCTTAATGGTATTGATAATAAGGGAAAATATTAGTACCAATTATATTTGTATTTTCATACTATTATAATTATAGTTGAAATTAGTAATTATTTAAATAGGTTAATTTGTATAGGTGGAATTTTATAAATTATCCTATAGTGGACTTAATGTATACTGTTGTTTGAGATTTAATTATAATTGGTTAGTAATTTGAAATGATAGGCGAATTTGCATAATATGATGTTATAAATTTGTTTATCACGATTTTATCTCAATGTTGTAATTTGGTTATCACTGAAGTTTGAATTAGGTCATGTTAAAGATGTAAATGTTATTATGCTATCACTGTGATTGCTTAGTGTTTTCTGAAATACATTTATTATGCCTTGTTATGTCTTGAGTGATTAGTGAAAACAAACTATGTATGCTTTCCTTGTATGGGATATTTTTGTTTTGGGTATGTGTTGGGAATAGATGACTCTCAGGATGTAAAACTATAGGTTTTGGGGGTTTCTGTTTCTTTTGTGTTATGTATGCTTTAGTGCATGTTCATGTTTTTATCAATTTGGTCTCGATCTTTTTACCCAACCTGATTCATGTAACTTGTCCTATGTGATCTTGTGAGAGTGACTTGAAATGGTTTTGGTTAATTGAGGACCAACAGTTCTTGTATGTGCAATAACTAGTTTCAAGAGTTATATCCTTCTTTTGATATTGTTTATGATTATCTAAGGGTTTACCCCTATATGAGCAAGAATCAGTGATGAGGTTTATGATATACCTTTATGATGTTTTTTGTGAATCTAGGGTAGGTTGCCTAGTTGTATAGTAGGAGGTGGCTTGCAATAAGTGCTGGAGCTCACAAGTGGCTGCTAGGATCATTTATTGTAAGTATTTGTAACAAGTGATAACATATTAATTTGTTAGGGTGCATTAATATAATCTAATAAGATATAAATCCTCACCCATGCTTGAGCGCTATTATAGGCTAAGATGGAGGATGAGTTGATGCTTGTCACCTTGAGGGGTGTGTATCTGGCATATTTTAGTGTCTTTGTCTATTTGAGAAGTCATTGATACCGTGTATGGTCACTTGAGTGCCGAGATCTATTGAGAGATTTCTAGGACAAAACTCAAGGGTTATACGTACATGATGACACCTTCCTATATACAACTTAGGTTATCTTACGTGTGTCGGTTACCTCTAGTAGTTTGTAGATTTCCTTATTATGATTTAGAGAACTTCTAGGATCTTCCTATGCATTTCTTTATGATGGTTGTATACCTTTGATGTTTTCCTTCTTGTTGTATACCTGTGTGAGTGGGCCTATTATTATCTCCTCAGCACGGTGGGAGTGGACCTTTGGTTCCACGTGGTCGGGTGGTAGTGATTCTTATTACCATTGAGATATGATGGTTCTTCATGATCGAATGGTCCTTGTTGCATTTCTTCTTCTCCTATCTTCTTCATCTTCAGGAAACTTGTTCAATTTCATGAGTTGTATACTTGTGCCATTTGTGGATACTGGTTGACATCCTTTGGAGGATGTGTTGTATTTTATTGTTATGTACTATTTCATATGCTGCGACATGTGCAGTGGATGCTAATTCTCATATGAATACCTTGGGTATCAGTTGTATATGTGGTATTTTTATATGATATGTATATTATTGGATTCAGTTGATGTATCCTTATATTAGTTCTTTATAGTTGTTTTCATAGATTATTTTTCTTAAGTAATACTACGTCAAGGAAACCTCAAGTTTTGTAACCTTTGTTGAGTTGTACTTATGTGTATGTCATTTTATCTCTTATGTTGCTTCCGTGTTGTTAACATTATTGTTTATAAACATTAAAAAAAAAAATTCTATTATCTTGGTTGCATGTTTAGGTTAGTTCTCCTAGGATCCCTGGCAGGGCATTACATTTTTCTTCAGCCTGTATGATCAGATCTGCATGAAGACTTCTATCTTCACCAAAATTATATTCAACATTCCTCTACATTTTAGAATGAATCACTTATCTCTTTATATAGACATTATTTCACCATTCAATCTTCTTGTTTTCATCGTAGATGACTTTCTTGATCCGTAAAGCTTGCCATGCTTGCTTTAATCCATAAAGCTCTCCTTCATAGTTATTCCACAAATCTCTCCTTGTTATCTGTACTTTAAATCTCCTTTTTGTTTTAGTTCAACTGATCAATAAAAATAAAGCAATCAATCAGTTAACTCTAAATATAGCTCCTACCAGCTAAGTGTTTTTTTTGTTCTTTAACTTTCGTTTTGATCAGTCACCAACTTTAGTTAGCTCGGTCATTGACTCCAGTTGTCCTTGGTAACAACTTCAGTTATGCTTAGTTACTGCAGTGCTTGGTATACACTATGAATTTCTTGACATTCTCTGTCTATCGGTGTGCACTATACATCGGTGTTTACTGTCACTCGGTGTACACTGGCTTTTTACGTTTTACCGATAACATAAACTTTGTCTCTTTAGCTCTTGAAGTCTATGACAATATGTATATGACCAATCAAATTATATCAAGTTGACATCAATGAAAATACAATACATTAACTTATTTAATGTCTTGCATTTACTTTTACATATTGGTGATCATCAACTTATCCTATTCAAACATTTAATCAGTTATGGTTCATCAATCTCTCCCTTTGGTATTGATGGTAACATACTATGAAATATGCAGTATGAAGCATGTCATATCATCCCAAACTTATTGTTCTATAACCAATTCAAATATATGACTCTCAATAAGTTCTACTAGCTTAGATTTGATTCTTGCAGAGTGCTTTCCTTTTCTTCATTCCCTTCAATGGATAGGTGTAGCAATTTTTTCTTTTGCTTCTATCTTTCCCTTTGTTGTAGAATCTCTTCTCCCTTTTCTTGATAGATATGCAATGCTAACTTTATCTTCATCATCATTGGATTTTTCTCTCCCTTTGTAGAAACTTCTTTTTCTGACCTTTTCTCTCCCTTTGACTGATATTCATTTCATATTTCTCTTCTCTCTCTTTGTATGATCATGATAAATATTTCATTCAATAATTCTCCCCCTTTGATAGCAATGCCAAACAAAAATATATCAATGAATCTCTTCTCCATCAGCAATAGAGCTCTCTAGTAGCCAACAATATCTCTGGTGTGTGTCTCAAATAATTACCTTCTTGTACTAATATGTCATTGTAGTCCATATCTCAGCTTGCATCAAAATATTCTAGTATCACCTCTTTCTCTTGTACTTGTTCCTGTAAGTAATGATACTTAATAGCTATGTACTTTGTCTTAGCATGCATCACAGGGTTCTTTGAAATATTTATTGTACTTGTATTATCAAAAAAGATAATCACTGGGTCAAGAATTTCCTCATTCATACCTTTCAGTAATTTATTGATCCATGAATGTTAGAGTGATTTGCAGTAGCAGCCACATATTCTACTTCTACAGTTGATTGAGCTATGCATCCTTGCTTTTTTCTTATCCATGTGACAAGTCTGTCACCCATAAAGAATGATCCTCTTGTTGTTCTCTTTCTATTATCTATGTTTCTAGCCCAATCAACATCGGTATAAACTTGTAGCTCAAATTTTCCTTCTTTATTATACCACAAACCATAGTCTTTTATATTCTTCAGATATCTCAAAATTATCTTAACAACAGTCATGTGTGATTCCTTAGGATTAGCAGAGAATATTGCAACTATACCAGCTACATGTGCTATATCTGGTCTAGTGTGTACAACATACATTAGTTTTCCAATCATAGATTTGTATAAGGTCTGATTTACCCCGGTTGTCTTGTCTTCCTTTTTCAATTTGCATCCAATTTCCATAGGTGTTCTTGAATATCTTCAGAACTTATTTGATGTATTTGGATTGTGTGATGTAGATGCCTTCATCCTATTGTAGAATCTGTAGACCAAGAAAAAAATTGATCTCTCCAAACATTGACATCTCAAATTCTTTGATCATTTCATTAGCAAATGACTTTCATAACGTATCATTACCTCCAAATATGATATCATCAATGAATATCTCAGCAATCAAAATCTTATCATCACTATCTCCTTTCAAGTACAGATTACTATTGTCACTTGTTCTAACAAATCCAATACTAATGAGATAAGAGTGAAGTCTTTCATACCATGCTCTCAGTGCTTGTTTCAATCTATACAAGGATTTTTGTAGTCTACAAACCATGTTCCTCTTGTTTGGATCAACAAACCCTTCGGGTTGTTCTAGTATTCCATTTAGAATTGCAGATTTTACATCCATTTTGTATACTTTGAATCCTTTAAAAGAAACATAAGCAAGTCAAATTCTTACTCCTTCTAGTCTAGCAATGGGTGCAAAGGTTTCTCTATAGTCAATACCTTCTTCTTGTGCATACCCTTTGCATACTAGTCTTTCTTTGTTCCTTGTGAATTCTCCATTCTCATTCAGTTTGTTTCTGAATATCTATTTGGTACCAATGAAATTTTTGTCACTCGGTCTTGGTACTAATGTCCATGTTTTGTTCTTCTTAATCTATTCAATCTCTTCAGTCATAGCACTAACCCATTCTTGATTCTCAAGTGTAGTATTAACAAATTTAGGCTCAAAATCAAAAATCAAACATCTAGTGTTAAGTGACTTACTTCTTGTTCTCATTCCAGCTCTTTCATCTCCAATGATTTGGTCCTATGGATGGTGTCTTCTGACATATTTAGCAAGTACAGATTCATATATTTGTTCATCATTCTGATGATCATCTTGAATTTCATTTTGATCTTCATCACTCGGTTCAGCATTGTGATCATTTTCCTAATTATCGGTGTGTGCAATCTGTTGCTCAATTTGTATTGTTCTATTGCTCAATAGCGTTACACTATTTCTTGGGAAAAGTGTCAAGTTCTCACTGTAGACAAATTTGTTGTAATCTTCTGGTTCCTTTATGGTTTCCTCATCATTTTTCTCAGCAAATTCATCCACTTTAACATTTGCACTTTCAATGATTTTGTTAGAAGAATTGTTAAGACATTTATAAGCTTTGCTTTTGGTAAAATATCCTAGAAATATTCCTTCATCACTTTTAGAGTCAAGTCTCCCATTTAAATCATCTTTCAATATATAACATTGACTTCCAAAAATTCTAAAGTAACTCACATTTAGTGTGTATCCATATCATACCTCATAAGGTGTCTTATTGGTGTCTTTCTTCAATTAATCTCACTTTAATGTATAGACATCAATAATTACAACTTCTCTCCAAAATGTTTGTGTGATGCCTTTTTCAATCATTAGTGTTCTGGCACAATCACCAATTGATATATTCCTTCTTTCAACAATCCCATTTTACTGTGGTGTTTTTGGTGCAGAAACCTGTCTTGTAATTCCATGCTCATTACAAAAGTTAGTGAATTCATCATAAATAAATTCTCCTCCTCTATTTGATCTTAAACATTTTTGTTTTTTTCCACTTTGTTTTTTTAACTTTGGCTTTACACCATTTGAACATCTTAAATGCTTCAGAATTCTCTTTTAAGAACATGACAGTCATCATCTTAGAATAGTCATCAATAAATAGAATGAAGTATCTATCACCATAATAGCTCTTTGTTCTCATTGGTCAACATAAGTCAATATGGACTAACTCTAGAATAGCATTAGATGTGTAGGTTTGTCTCTTGAAACTAGACTTTGTCATTTTTCCTTTATGACAATTCTCGCACATAAAATGGTCGGGTTTTGACATGGTCGGTAAGCCTCTTAATTTTATTTTCTTTCTTATCCTAACCATGTTGTCAAAATTCACGTGACATAACCTTTTATGCCACAACCAAATGTCTTCATTTCTAGCCAATAAACAAGTGGTCTTAATATTATCAAGATAGAATAGGTTACCTTTTTTTTGTTCACCAATACCGATCAACCTTCCTATTCCATTATAGATCTTTTCCATTTTGTTCTCAAATGCAACTCGGTGTCATATGTTATTCAGCTATGAAACACTCAATATATTATAGTTAAGTCCTTTCACCCAATATTCATTTTCACATATGATCAGATTATTCAAAATGATGGTTCCTTTACCTTCAACTAGGCAAAGTGAGTCATTATCCATCCTAATTGATCCACCATTATAATATTCAAAAGTTTCAAACTTTTCTTTATCTCCAGTCATGTGGTGTGTACAGCCACTATCAATAATCTAGACATCATTTTTGCTAACTTTATATATGAGTGCAGTTTCAACATACCTTTCTTCTTCGTCTGAATCATCCTTCATAGAAACAAATACTACCTTAATATCTTCATCAGACTTGGTGTCAATATTTTTAGATTTGTTATCAACTAGGTAACAAACCTTCTTGCCTTTGTCCTTGTAGTCTTGGTTATCTCTTCTGTCAGAGTTTCAGTTTCTTTTGTAATCTCAATCATCACTTCTGTCAAACTTATTTTCATAAGATCTGTCATTGTTTTTTTCATCTTTTCTTTTGTTAAGGCATCTAGTAGCAAAATGCCCGATCCCTTTACAATTAAAACAGACCAATGGTAATTTACTTTTGTATGTTCCTTTACCTCTTTGCAATATTCTATCCATTAGTGCTTCAATTTCATCAAGTTCTTGTTCATCACTATCACTTTCACTATTATTTCTCATAGTGTGTTTATGACTAGATTTGCTTATTTTCAAAGAATATTTGATCGTAGACTCAATAGTTGGTAAGACATTGTTGTCATAGTTTCTCATCTCAAATGAAATAAGTCTACCAATCAAACTATCAAGAGTAACATTGTTATTTTCTACTGCTCTCATTTCTTGAATTGTAGATACTCTAATAGCATAAACATGTAGTAAGGTTCTTAGAATTTTACTTACAACTTTTTCTTCCTTAAGTACTCCTCCTACTCCTCGGATAGCATTAACAAATTCTTTAATTTTGCTACTGTACTAAGTGATGTTCTCTCCTTTCATTCTTAGGTCATCAAACTTTCCTCTTAGGATTTCAGCTTTAGCTCTTAGCACATTTGTATCTCTTCCATTTACTAGCTTGAGTTTGTCGCACATTTGCTTTGGAGTGGTGCATGATTTGACATCTTCAAATTCAGCATCGGATAGTGAAGAAGCAAGTTGTATCATCATAGAATTGTGTTCATTTTTCTCTCTAAATTGATCAATAGTTAGAGGTCCAGTAGGTGCAATATATTTAGCATCCAAGTATTGTGTGACATCATTTCCAATACTTGATAGATGGAGTCTTATCCTACTTTTCCATGATGAAAAGTTGTCTTTGTTCAACTTAGGCACATCCCTTTTACTCATCTTGTAATATTTAGCTTGATTCTTTAAACTCTCTTCCAAGCACCAAAGCTCTGATACCAATTGCTAGAATAACTGAGAGGAAAGGGGGGGGGGGTGAATCAGTGGCCTTAAAAATAATTCCAATAATCTAACTAAAAATTATATCATAAATATAATATCCTCTAGTTATCTTTCAGTCCTTCAAGATGTATGCCTTATGTAATTCTAACAAATATATACTTCTCGGTAAGATATATTGTTTATCTTCTTCTAGCCTTTACCGAGTAGCAACAACTAAACTTAGTGTTTACCAACCAATCTAGTTTTAGTAATGTGTAAAGTAAACTATCAATGCAATGAAATAAATACACATTTGACACATGTATTTTAACATGGAAACCATGTTAAGGGAAAAATCGCTTGGGACTGGTAACCCAAATTTTTTTCTCTTGTGAAGTGAGCCCAGTGAAGAGTTAACCTTGTTAAAGGTTACAAACACACTGTTAAGTGTGACCTTGTTAGAGGATTCAAAACTAACAGTTTTTATTTTGACCTAGCATTCACTAAGCTATCAACAAGAAAACCTTTTGATACTCTTGATTATCTCAATACAATAAGGATGGTTAAATCCCACTTGGTTAAGATATTTTGTGAATCAATGGTTAAACTGAAACAATAAATGATCTGTTCAACAATACAACATTAACTTGCAAATTTTTAGATCTATTGTCAGTCCATAATACCTCTTTGATCAATGTTCTCTTCAATTACTTTTCTCCCCTTCTTTCTTCTTTCTTCTTGGTGAATGCTCTTGTCTCTGTTGCTCGGTGTCTGCAGAATTTCTTGCCTCTGTTATTTAGCCTATATGATCAGATCTACATGAAGACTTCTATCTTCACCAGAATTATATTCAACATTCCTCTACATTTTATAATGAATTCCTTGTCTCTTTATATAGACATGATTTCACCATTCAATCTTCTTGTTTTGATCATAGGTCACTTTCTTGATCGGTAAAGCTCACCATGCTTGCTTTAATATGTAAAGCTCTCCTTTAGAGTTATTCCACAAATCTCTCCTTGTTATCTATGCTTTAAATCTCCTTTTTGTTTTAGTTCAATTGATCGATGAAAATAAAGAAATCAATCAGTTAACTCTAAATATAGCTCCTGCCAACAAAGTGTTTTTGTCATTCTTTAACTTCAGTTCTGATCGGTGATCAACTTCAGTTAGCTCAGTCATTGACTCCAATTATCCTCGGTTATAACTTTAGTTATGCTTGGTTACTACGGTGCTCGGTATACCCTGTGAAATTCTCAATGTTCTCTGTCTGTTGGTGTGCACTGTCTGTCGGTGTTTACTGTCACTCTGTGTACACTGGCTTTTTATGTTTTACTGATAACATAAAATTTGTCTCTTTAGCTCTTAAAGTCTATGACAATATGTATATGACCAGTCAGATTATATCAAGTTGAAATCAATGAGAATATAATACATTAATTGATTTAATGTCTTGCATTTACTTTTGCATCTCGGTGATCATCAACTTATCCTCTTCAAACATTTAATCAGTTATAGTTCATCAATCTAGTAATGCAAGGATTGCACTTACTCTTTTAGGGTCTATTTTCATACCCTATTTTTAAATATTGTGATCCAACAACTTTCCTTCATGAATAGAGAAAATACACTTCTTTGGGTTCAATGATATACCAAATTCTCGACATCTCTCAAAAATATATTGCAGATGCTTAAAATACTCCTCTGAATTCTTTGAGAATATAGTAATAGCATCCAAATAAACAAGTACAAACTTGTTTATCAGACCATGGAAAGTCATTTCCATCGCTTTTAGGAAATTTTCTCCTACATTTGATAGTCCAAATGGCATTTTTCTATATTCCATGGTTCCCCATTTGTTAGTGAATGTAGTTTTAAACTGATCTTCCTCTCTAAAAAGGATCTGATTATATCCTTAAAAACCATCCAACAATGAGAATCTATTTGAACCTGAAACAAATTGTAGAATTTGCTCCATTGAGGGAAGTGGATGATGATCTTTAAATGAGGCATGATTAAGGCCCTTGAAATCCACACATAATTTGATCTCACCATTCTTTTTCCTTACAAGAACCAAATTTGAGACCCATGAAGTATGCTTAATGGGAAAAATAATACTTCCTTGAATCAACTTATTTGGCTCTATTTTCATTACATGCTCAAGCTTCGAATTCAAGGGTCTTTGCTTCTGTCTTACCGGTTTTGTGTTAGGCTCTATCTCTATGGTATGCTGAGCCAAATGAGGGTCAAAACCCTTCAAATAATGGCATTCCCATGCAAAAAAATACTAAACTCCTGACAAATAGAAATAAATTGTTGTTGTTCCTCTTTTGTACAAACTTTCCTAGGTTTCAAAAACTTATCTTTCATAATTTCAACTGGTACATAATGATATTTGTTGACTGTTATGATGGTTTTATCCATTCTTTCCTGATCATCAACATTAAAAATGGATTCAAGGGTGACAAGACCCTTCAGAATATTGTTGGTTTTAAGTTGCAGAATATGATTATCATACCGTTGTTGCAATTTTTTTGGTTTCTATTGGAGAATTCTACCTCTTCAATCAGGAAATTAATTATTTGTTCGTCATTCTTAAAAAATTGTCAACTTATATTATTTTCAAGTATGGAGAGTCTGAATTCTACCTTGACATATTTCTAAGCCTACACATTTTTAAAAAAATCTCATTTGGTATATCAAATTCAACCCCCATGGTTGCGATCTTATGAGCCTTCTTGTTTTGACCACTGGACACTGAAACAATGTTAAAAGCATCAAATTCCTCAATCAGATCTAAAACTCTATGTTTATACAGCTTTATCATATTTTCTTTGTGGTATGTATGTTTTGAATCTGATTAAAGACTAACTCACTATCTCCAAATACCTGCAAATTGCCAATTTTACTTTTTCTCGCCCATTCTAGACCATGAACAAGTGATTCATACCATTCTAGGCCATCTTTCTAAGTGCTTTCTATTTCTTTTCAAATAGTTTATTTACAAAAAAAATACATTAACTTATGGTTTTATATGTATATTTTATATGTGTAAAGACATAAAGTAGGAAAATGGATGATAGAAGAACATGGTATATTTTCTTAAAACTAATGGACAGAAATGATAGAATACAGTAATTATATATGCTAGTGAATGATCCTTTGCCTATGCTATGTTCTTGGGTAGTTTCCTTCATGTAGCCATATGCCTTGCAAGAGTATTAATTAGAACTTAACAATTTCTTCTTAATATTAATGATGTGAATATGTATGTATCGAAGGTTGTGTGCGCATTAATCATTTTGCAGGGATCAGTCATGGCGTATTTAAAGATCAGCATAATGGTGCTAAAGTAGTCAAAACCAGCCATTGTTACAAGATGCCTTCATGTTGAAGAAGTCAAGTAAGCACTTGAGCAAGTTAAGGTGTTGCTGCAAGATCTTCTCATAAGGAACGAGTCAATACAGTTTTTTGTTAAATGCATCGTGTGGATCTAGGACCCACAATGTACTATATTCTGGGAGGACTTATTCTCAATGACTGCTATTTCTGTTATAAGATATTATGTATCTGTAATGATCCCCATTAATGGAGTGATCTTAGATTTAGGGAGTAGTTATAGTTTTCCTTTAAATAAAATGATTGTTGTAACTCTGAGGAGTTAGTCAAGTTAGTCAATTTTTCTGAATAGAAGCTTTTGTAGTTGTAATAATGTTTTATCTATCCAAGTGTATTTATTTTCCATGAATGAATAGAATGCACAGTTTGAGTTTAATCCTTTTATCTTGTTAGTGTTTCTATTCACTCATCCAAGGGGGCCCACTTGGTGAGTGAATTACTTTTTTAGATTAGGAATCATTTCCATGCTTATTTAGAAGTAAAATAGAACTCTGTTGTTCCTGCAGCCACTAGTAATAGAACTAGTAGGCTTCTCCTGTAGCATAGGCGAATAGAGTAATTCCTATTTGTGATTACTTGTTTTCATAGAGTAACTCATTTAATTGTGTTATCATAGATTTCCTGAAGCTCAATGCATTTCAATTTCATAGGATTAGTCACAAGGATTAAGAGATTTTGAAGCATATACTTTGCAGATGCCATTCCAAGTTTACATCCCTAGTCAATAATTAAATGAGAGTGAATGATCTAATTAGAAACCATTTAGGGTGTCCAATCCTAAAATAAGAATTCCAATGCTATGGGTTTCTAAGAAAATTGTTTAGCCAAGCATTTTTGGTGTCGTTGTCAGGGATGGTGTTAATTCAAACTTACTTTGGTGTTCATGTTCCCAGTTTTCATAATCTAGGACTGAGTTTTAAGTACTCCTTTTATGTACAGAAGGAGAGACCATCATGGGAGATTCCTTCCTCGCAATATCCAGGTTGAACCATTTGATATTTTTAATCCTAAACCTGAGGAACCCCTAGTTGAGAGTGAAGAAGAAGAAGAACCATTTAAAAATCCATTTGCTATTGCCTAAGGAGAGTTATCTTTGCCATCATCCTCTAAAGGATCTCTACATTTGAATGACCTTTCCTTTCCCCATCCCTACTCAGCAAGGTAATCATAATCTAATAAACATACCTGCCTCTACACTTCCCAAATTTTATGGCCTTATTATTGAAGACCCAGAAACCTTCATTTTTGAATTTGACATCCTCTGTAAGAGTTATGATTATACAACTAACGCTCATAAGCTGAATTTTTTTCCATCTACTCTTAAGGAGGCTTCTTTAAGATGATTCATAGGGTTAGGTGCCAATGCTATAGTGGATTGGGATGCAATGAGAAATATGTTCCTTTCTAAATATAAGGATTACTGTAGGGGTCATGATTTGAAGGGAGATGACATTTTCAAAATGTCACAAAAGGAGGATGAGACCTTGAAAGACTGTCTCAAGGTTTATGTTTAAATTATAGCGCAATACACAACATTAGTTGAATGAGCAGTCACAAAAACATCTTTTCCTAAAATGTTTAAATGATGGAAGTATTGAGGCCTTAGACCTTATGGTGGGCGGAGACATCACTCAGAAGAATTGGGCTGATATAAAGAATATATGTCTGAACTATTCAAGGGATACTATGAAGAAAGGTAGAGAACTCATAGATTTGCCTCATAAGTACAATGGTTCAGGAGTATCTACGATGGATTTTTCCAATCTTCTATCTGATTTCAAATAGGACATCATCAATGATGTTTCCACTCAACTAGATAACATGCAAGGAAGAAGAAAGAAGGAAGACACAGAAGCTATGCTGGCCGATTTCTTCTCTCACTGTAGAGAAAGGAAAATGAACTATAAGTGCAAAACAGTTACATCTATGGACACTAATTAAATGCCCACCAAATTTAAAGTTATAGATCACGAGAATGGAGAGGTTTTCTACATTTCTCAAAGGTGACCATGGGCTCAAAGACAAGGTATGCCTCAAGACCCCTTGAATAATTTTGGTTATATTAATAGCAGTCAATGGAAAAACCAAAACCCTCAAAATTATGGCCCTCGAGGATAGAACTGGAATTATAATTGGTCTAACCAATAGACACAGTATAACCAAACATATAAGAAACAACCTCTATTTAACTCATACCGACAACAATTTAACCAATATCAACATCAACAAAAAAAAAAACCAATGGAAACCACATGGTAACAGGCAAAAAAAAACTTATTGGGGCCCCAATCAGCCTAATCAACACCAAGCTATTATGCCTCCACCTCAATAGCAAGATATTATGCCTCCACATCCTATACCCAATAATAATCCTCAGAAGCCAACACAATTGCCTGCACAACCAACTCCAAATCCTAATAACAAGTATCAATCTTATTCCCTACAAGTGAATGATATTCACTTAAGATCAAGAACTACATTTCCTGCACCTAAGGAACCTATAATAACTGAAGTTCCTGATACTAAGGAAATACCTGAGAACTAAACCACTACTGCTCCACCTATTCCACAATCTACACCAGTATTGAAAAATCTACCTTATCCACGGAGATTGGTTAAATCAACACCCTCAAAAGAAAATCCTATTGCGACTGATTTTATTGACCAACTTAAGAAAATGACTATTCAAATTCCTTTATTGGATGCCCTCAAAGAGGTTCCAATTTATAATAAGGCAATCAAGGAAGCCTATATCAAGCAGCCTGGTAGAAAGAAGAAATACCCTAACACTGTCTATGTCCTTGGGCAACTTTTTGATCTCATGTTAAATTAAGTTTTAATTCCTAAATAATCTGATCCAGGAAGTCTAGTGGTTACCATTCATATCAATGGTATACAAATACAGAATGTCTTAATTGATTTAGGAGCATCCATAAATGTAATGACTATGGAAGTTTTGTTGAGACTTAGCATCATTGGTTTAAGGGAAACACCTACAATACTCTAGTTAGCTGATAATTCCACTGTTAAGCCACATGGCATGGTAGAAGACATCATTCTAATGCTTGATTCCTTGGATTACCCCTAAGATTTCATAATACTATCCCCCAAAGCCACTCTAGGAGGATACCCATTAATCTTAGGAAGACCTTGGCTAGCCACAATAGATTCTTGCATTGCATGTCGCTTAGGAAAAATGACAATATCTGATGGGATAAATACCAAGAAACTAAATTTGTATTCTCCAACCAAGCCCCAAGTTGAACTTGACCAAGTTACTTGGCTAGATCTAGGTGATGCTACCCTTGAAGAAAATTCGATGTGATAGCTCATGGTTATTGGAAAAGATCCATTTATGGTCTCACAAGAGGAAGATGACATACTAGTGGAAATTCTCACCAATTAGTATGGCTCTGACACATCATCTTGTTATGTCCCTAACTATTCCATCCAAACCATATTTACCAAGAAAACATCACCTAAGCTTCCTGTAGCATCTTATTACGTTCATACCTTGTTACCACATGAGATAAAGTCACCCTCATTTGTAGAAATTATGATGCTGGATAAAGTAAGAAAGGTAGAAATTGCCTTAGGCAAAGAGTTGAATGTCAATAAGAACCTCACAACATCTCAGATGACCAGTCTTCTCCAACTTTTGAAAGAAAGTCAATAAGCCTTTGCATGGGACTATACCAATATGAAGGGGTTAGACTAAAAAAATTATACCCATAGGATTTACATAAGTCCTGAGTCCAGACCAATTAGACAAGCCCAGAGAAGAATTAACCCTGCTCTGTGAGATATAGTGAAGACTGAGTTACAAAAACTCCTTAAAGTTGGCTTTATATATCCTATTTCTGACAGCTAGTGGGTTTCTCCTTTAGTAATTGTTCCAAATAAAGGGGGAAATGGAGATTTTGTGTGGACTATAGGGAGATTAACAAAGCCACTAAAAAGGATCACTTTCCATTACCTTTCATTGACCAAGTACTTGACAACCTTGCTGGTAATAAGTATTTCTCATTTCTAGATGGTTTCAGTGGATATAACCAAATCCAAATATCACTAGAAGATCAGGATAAAACAACATTCACCTATCCTTGGGGAACATTTTCTTATTCTGTCTTAATATTTGGATTTTGCAATGCACCTACTACTTTTCAGCGGGCGGTAATCAATATTTTCTTTGACATCTCTACTGACTGTGTGGAAATATATATGGATGACTTCACTACATATGGAACCAAATTTGAGGAGGTGCATGATAACTTGGAGAAATTTATCAAAATATGTCAGGAGTATAACCTCTCCCTTAACAGTGAGAAGTGTTATATGACAATGGAAGAGGGAGTTGTTTTAGGACATTACCTTTAATCCTTTGGCATTCAGGTTGATCTTGCAAAGATTGCAGCCGTCAGTACACTTCAACTCTAGTAAAATAGAAGGATCTCAGGAGTCTCCTTAGACATGTTGGTTAATGCAGGAGATTCATCAAAGACTTCAGCCAACTTGCAGCCCCATTGTACACCCTGTTGAAGAAAGAAACCAAGTTTGAATGGACAACTGACTGTGAACTATCATTTCAGCAGCTAAAATATGTTCTGACAAAGACACCTATCCTAAGAGGACCTGACTAGAATATTCCATTTCATATTCACACTGATGCATCTAACCATGCCGTTGGTGCTGAACTAAACTATACTGTCACTAAAAAGGAATTACTAGCAATAATCTATGCCCTCAATAAATTTAGACATTCCATTACTGGTTATGAAGTATTTGTATACACTAATCATTCAACAATCAAATACTTGATGAACAATCCTTCCATCACTGGTAGGTTAGAAAGATGGTTACTCCTTATGCATGAGTTTGATGTGACAATCATTGATATACCAGGCAAAGCTAATGTGGCAGCTAACTTCTTATCTGGATAAAAAGTTCCAGATGGTCTTGCAGCAATTGATGACAACTTACCTAATGAGAACCTATTCTCTGTTGATACTTATAATCCATGGTATGCTGACATCACCAACTACCTTGCTACAGGAAGGACACCACCTCATTTCTCACCTAGAGACAACAGACTTCTATTTGAGAGAAGCTTCAATTTCTCATGAATCTTAGGATTTATGTTTTACACAAGTCCTGATCAGGTCACTAGAAGATGTGTTCGCGAGGATGAGAATTATGACATCCTTAGGGCTTGTCATGATGAACTATGTGGTGGCCATTTTGCAGCAAATCGGACTGCATACAAAATCTTAACAACATGATACTATTGGACTACCCTCCATAAGGATGCTGCTAAGCATACAAGGAACTGTGACAGATGCTAGTGCATGGGACACCTAACCAAGTCAGATGAAATGACCTTGCAGCCTTAGGTGGTGGTGACACCATTTGACAAATGGGGCATCAATTTTGTTGGACCTATCAATCCATCTTCTCATGGTAAGTCATATATATTAGTGTGTACTGGATATGCAAAAAAATGGGTAGAAGCTAAAGCAATGCGGCATGCTAGAGATCATGAAGTAGCAGAATTTCTATATGAATATATCTTTACCGGGTTTGGAGTACCTTGTGAGATAGTAATAGATCAAGGTGCACAATTTACTTCTAATCTTATCACTAAATTGATGCATGAATACATAGTGAGACATGGTAAATCTTCACCATATCATCCCCAAGCCAATGGACATGAAGAGATAAAAAATAGGGAAATTGAAGCAATCCTAACCAAAAAAGTTGCTATTCACAAGAAGCACCGGGCTACCCATCTTCCTGAAGCCATTTGGGCTTACAGAACAACATGGAAAAAATTGGTTTTAACCCTTTTGAATTGGTTTATGGAAAATTTGCATCTATTCCTATTGAGTTTCAACACAAAACTCTTAGGATGGTATTGGAATTAGACATTGACCTTACTAGGGCATAAGAGGAATATATATTGCAGCTGAATGGACTGGATGAGTATTGGAAATATGCACTTCACAATACTGAATTGATTCAAAAGCAGAAGAAGAAGTGGCATGATAATTTCATCAAGGAAAAGAAATTTTCAATTGGTGATTGGGCCCTGCTATATGACTCATAATACCAGCATACCCTACATAAATTTTAGACATGGTGGCTAGGGACTTATGAGATAGTTTAAGCATTTTAAAATGGAGTAGTTCAACTATCTACTATTGATCCTGTATGATTCAAATTGCTTGTCAACAGTCATCGAATCAAGATCTACCATAAACCAATGTGAGTCGCACAGACTTCCTGCAGTAGTTCCAGAAACACAATGACAACAACACTCTTGCAGCAGAAGAATATGGGTCTTCCACCTAGATTTCCACTAATCCTTAATTTCTATCTAAGATTCCATGATAAACCTTTCACTTAATGTGAAATTATTTCTCCATAATAACAATTCACCTCACCTCGTCTCTCTACCATTTTCCCACACCATTGCATCACTCCATCAATGCATGTCATATTTCAAAACAATCTTCTTGCAGCGCTTACCAAGTTCGTGACACATACCTTTGTTCATATTATATTTTATTCATTTTTATTAGGATTACATGTTCTTTTAATTTTTACTCTTGCACAACCTGACCTGGTGGGACCCATGCCTTAAACTTAAGTTGGGGGGAGGGGAATATTCCATATTTTTCAAATTTAAACATTAGCATGTAAAGGATGAAAATACATTTCTTTTCTTTTCGAGATGACTGTCATCATGCTTTAAATAGTATTTTCACTCTATGATTGTATCATCATGATTGAAAGGAATTAAAAGATATTAAAAGCTTGAATTTAATTTATGATCGTATGTTCACCTCGTGTTTGGGGTGGCAAGCCTTGACATGAGTGAGCATATTATGAAATTTCATGCATTAAAACACTTTTAATTTCCCGGAGTAAATAATATTTTGTACTCCGTTGTTTTCATTTGCAACACTTTGAGTCCATAAAATTTTGAATCTTGATTTTCTATTTTAAGTGCTTCTGTAAGAGCTTCTGCAAAAATTTTTTGTCTATAACTATGGGGGGTGGTCTTCAGAGACATGAGCCAATTGATCATAAAGTTTTACTAGGAGATGCATCTAGTTATGAAATGTTCTGAAGGAAAGGTTGGTTGAATTACTGTCTGAGCCTCAATGGTTTTGACAAGGAAATTGCTTTGTAGTTTTTAAATACTCTGCAGAATGGGTTTGTAGTGGTGAAAGGATTGAGAATTGAGTTTATAGAAGACATTGTGGCAGAAGTGACAGGGTTTCCGTAGGAAGGTGAGAAATGGACTAAGGAACTTGATTTACACTCAACTAGGGTAGAGTTCACCTTGCATGGTGATCCACAACTAGAAATTGACAAAAATCAAGACACTTAAAGGATATCATTGCCCTTGGATTATATCCAGCCAGCTTCATTTATCATATAGTATTTTACTTGTGAAGGACACTACAAATATCTACATGGTCTACATTTCAAAATCATGAGCGATCTCTGCCATGACAACAGATCGGTAAATTTACCTAACTTTTTGTTTAGTATTGTGAAGAAACAAGCTTCTTTGGTTTAGTTAGGAAAAGATCAGTCAATTTCTCATCATTTCTTAATTAAATTAATTATGGAAAGAGATTTGAATAAGAAAATGATAGGAACTTGGGATGAATTTTTAAAAATGGATCAAATAGAGCCTAGAATGGTCGGCCCTAGAGGTCAGGGTGTAGGGAGAAGGGTGAACACAATAACAGGGGTTTGTAAAATAATTCAAAGAACAAAAACCATTCTTGAAGCTTCTTCTTCTAACCCTAAACCACCTAGGAAGAGAGCTTGTGACATTGGTACTCCTATTTACAATAGGAAGAAAGGTAAAAGAAAGAAAGTTGATGTTATTCCTGAAACCCCACCTTCTGTAAAAAAATAGGTCTACTTCCAGGAAAGACAAAGATAAAACCCTAGAAATAGAAGAAGTAATTCCAGAATAGTAGCCCAGCAATGAGAATGTTAGTGATAGAGCCGATGAAACCTTTCCCTCACATGAAGAAGAAACACCAAAAAAACCTCCTGTAGAAGCTACAAAGGAAGTGTCTACTAGCAGGAGGAAACACAAGAATCCTCCATGCTCTTCCAAATCCCCTGCTAGAAAAAGTGAAAGGATTTCCACAAACATCAACAAGGATGTTGAGTCTCCTATTCAAAATATTAATATAGAATCCTCTGAATCTATGGAGAAAACCTCTTCTAAGACAATTGTTCAGGGAAATACAGACAGTGACACTATTTCCCACAATAAGAATTTATAAGCGAAAGTTAACCCTAATGTTGACTATATCTTCTTGATAGTGATGGAGATTTTGAAGAGGCAGAGGAGTTTGTTGATAACTCTATTAGAAAAGATATTCTTGATGAATCAAAAAATTTACCTTCTGATGAATTCCCTAAATTCAATAAGGATGTTATTGAAAAGGTACTAGAACAAATTAAAAAGGTGTTGGAATAATGATACATTTGGCATCAGTGAATGCACTTAGTGAAAACACTTATTCGGTTTTGAATGCTTACCGAGCTCATCACTCAGCCCACAGCCTATACCGAGCATTCAGTAAAGC
>MU226915.1:1632255-1695420 GCA_018584345.1 Thuja plicata | reverse complement strand
GTTACCAATCTTTGTGTTATGTGTTATGAATGATTACATTTTCATGGTTGCAGTAGATTAGATGAATGAATGGATAAAGAATATAAAAGTGCAGAAATGTTTTAAAGTTCTAAGTGTTACTGATTCACCCCTCCCCTCTCAGTAACTCTGTTAGTCCTGAATATTTCCAACAAAAGGATGGGCTGGACACACTAGCTAGAGCAGATGAATCTTGTCAAGGGGGTAATGTAGTAAAAACTCTTGTTGTGTGGAAAGGAAAGTCCTCCACATAGGAAAACATAATAAAAACCCCTCAGCTTGCACTAGGATGGACTCATATTTTTAATCAGGAACCTATGCCACCACTAGACCTATCTACACCCCTAACTATAGGGTTGAGTTTGTATTAACAATTTTTATGGGAAAGGGAACAATGAGAGTTAGAGAAATAAAAATTGAAATGAACCATTGATGATCAAGCTCATCAATTTGAGTAGAAAAAATATCAAATTGCATTATTGAAAAGAAGCGTTGATCAGATAACTGAATTAATTCCATAGGTTATGGCATGCAGATTATCGTCACCGGTATATGCTCTATTTCTTAAGGATCCATTCATTAATTTAATGTTAAAAAGGATTATGGAAGGTCTAAATCCCTCTGTTTCAACAGCCCATGAGTTTCATGATGCATTTCAATCAGCTCCTACATATTTAAATAATTTGTTGTGTGAGTTATATTTGCATAATCTTGATGTGTCAGATGATAGGGACTAGAATTTACTCCTTTATGTGGGGGATGTCCAATTGAGAGCAGTAATGTCTTGGATACAAAATTAAATAAGAAGGGAACATAAAGCTTTACCTTACAAAAATAGTGAAATAGAGACACCCTTGCTTATGAGACCTGAAGTTCAACATTCTAGAAAAAAATTTCTTGATTGGATTTTAGTCACTGTGAATCCAAGTGGTGCCAACAAAGTTTACCCAGTTAGAGAGAAAGCATATACAAATTAGTTTCAACACTCATCGTATGATATTCAGGCTACAATCACTGCTTGTAGGCAGAGATGGATAAGGATGTCCCATGACCTAAAGGTTAGAGAACCCCATTCTCCTCAGAACCTGACTTTTTCTACTAGATGAGCTCCATGGTACATCATGTTGGACAGGACAATGCTTAATTATTGGTTTCCATTAAGATTCCAACCACTTGTTCTCCTGCAACCATTACTAGTAGTGAACAAAAATGCAGAAGATCATGACATGGCCAGAGAAGTCCAGAGATGGGAAAGACTTAGGGAGAATCATGGATACTTCAACTAAATTGATGATGAGTCAGGGGAGAAGACTGTCAGTGAAGTGAGGATGAGAGCCAGGATCCACAACTTTATGATTACTGGAGACCAGTAATAGGATAGTTGGGGGGAATGATGAGCCTCTTAAATGGCCATCTTTCTAAGTGCTTTCTATTTATTTTCAAACTATTTTTTTGCAAAAAAGATACATGAAATTATGGTTTTATATGTGTAAAGACATAAAGTAGGAAAATGGATGATATAAGAACATGGTATATTTGCTTAAAACTAATGGACATAAATGAAAAAATACAGTAATTATATATGCTAGTGAATGATCCTTTTCATATGCTATGTTTTTGGGTAGTTTCCTTCCTATAGCCATATGCCTTACAAGAGTATTAATTAGAACTTAACACTTTCTTCCTAATATTAATGATGTAAATATGAATGTATCGAAGGTTGCATGTGGATTAATCATTTTGCAGGGGTCATTCATGGCATATTTAAAGATCAGCATAATGGTATGAAAGAAATCAAAACCAGTCGTTGTTACAAGATGCCTTCATGTTGAAGAAGTCAAGTAAGCGCTTGAGCAGGTTAAGGTGTTGCTGCAATATCTTTGCATAAGGAATGAGTCAATACAATTTTTTGTTAAATGCAGCATGCAGATCTAGGACCCAAAATGTACTATATTCTGGGAGGACTTATTCTTAATGAATACTATTTCTGTTATAAGACAATATGTATCTGTAACGATCCTCATCAACAGAGTGATCTTAGATTTAGGGAGTAGTTATAGTTTTCCTTTAAATAAGATGACTGTTGTAACTCTGAGGAGTTAGTCAAGTTAGTCAATTTTTTTGAATAGAAGCTTTTGTAGCTGTAATACTGTTTTATCTATCCAAGTGTATTTATTTTCCATGAATGAATAGAATGCATAGTTTGAGTTTAATCCTTTTATCTTGATTGTGTTTATGTTCAATCATCCAATGGGGCCCACTTGGTGAATGAATTAATTTTTTAGAGTAGGAATCATTTCCATGCTTATTTAGAAGTGAAATAGAACTTTGTTGTTCCTGCAGCCACTAGTAATAGAACTAGTAGACTGTTCCTACAGCATAGGCAGATAAAGTAATTCCTATCCATGATTACTTATCTTCCTAGAGTAACTCATTTACGTTTGTTAGCATAGATTTCTTGAAGCTCAATGCATTTCAATTTCATAGTATTAGTCATGAGGATTAAGATAATTTGTAGCATATACTTTGTAGATGTCATTCCAAGTTTACGTCCCTGGTCGATAATTAAATGAGACTGAATGATATAATTAGCAACCATTTAGGGTGTCCAATCCTAAAATAAGTAGTCCAATGCAATGGGTTTCTAAGACAAATTTTTATCCAAGCACCACCTCCTGAACCATTCTTTCTTCTAGATCCATAAAAATAAAACTATCATAACTCATTAGTATGTTGCTCAGAATGTTGTTCTTCACCCTTAACAAGGTTAGGAACAACATTCTATTCATGTATGATATAATTTACAAGAATGGTTGTATCCATGTGATTGAATGGCTATTCATTACTATTTTCAACACCCTATTCATCCAAAATAATGTCTGGTATGCCCTCTAATGGTGTATTGGGATCTAGGACAATAAGATGGTCTCCTTCATGAAAGACTAAATTCACAGTTACAACACTTAGTGTATAGGGATCTAAATGATCCTTGGCAGATGGATCCAATTTCATGGTCACTCTAGTAGCATATATTATTTTGAAGAATAAGTTTGACCAATCAGAAGATAGATAACCACCCAACTTAGCTGTAAAATATCTACTCAAACAAATAGAAAAGTAAGGTGGAAAATCTATCACATATATGTCCTAAGTAATGAAAAAAATTAGACACAAATGCAAGGTTAAGCTCAGATTCTTGATTACACCTATGGTTTTGATGGCTGATCCATCAAGCTAAACTACACCATTCTCTAATTACTCATACTTCAAACCCATTTTGTCAACTAGTTGTGTAGGCATCACTAAACTTGTGGCTCCTGAGTCTATCATACAATAATGGACCAGGAAATCACCTATGATCAATGTGACATAAAAAGGTGTTGGTTTTACTTCTGATTCATTTGGTCTATTATTTGACTGATAGGTATTAGCGAATCACACTTTGGATTTATCTTGTGATGGCTGGCTAGTCAATGAAATTTTGGCCAATGCCTACATCATACTCTCTTTTTGACTAGGTAAATGTAGGGAATCTAACATTTAAATACTAATAGTGGAATTTTTCAAATGTTCAACAATATTAAAAGTGGGAGAACTAACCTTCTAATGTACTTTATCAACAACATAATATTTTTGTCCTTAAGGTGTTGTATTTTGAGCCTTCTGCTGCTCAATAACGTGCAATGACTGTCCCCTTGGAAAAATGTTGACACCTTGTATTTGTGAAGTAATTGGTTGCCATTTTTTTCTTTTAATAGCTTTCTTTGGACCTAAATTTGGTATTACTTTGTCGTTCCCATCTTGTTAGTCTGTATATGTCGCTTTTCTTTTAGATGTTGTGTTCATTGCAATAGGAACATAATGTTGGTTTTATGGAAAATTAGCACCACAAAACTCCTAACCTTAAAAATTCATTAAATAAAAATCTGAAATACTTGGATTTGGTTGAGAACCTTGGTGCTCAACTCCTTCTTATGTAGTATTTTGTTGTCCCACTGCACTATTTTATACCAGTAGTGCATGATTATGTATACCATTTGGGAAAGTAGTCTAATTATGAGGTTGGTTACATGGGTAAAACCATTCATAATCCTATATCATATTATCCTAGAAAGGAAAAATATCCCTTGAAGTGCTAGGTATATTAGGATTATAAGGCTATCCAACCCTTTGATTATAACCAAAATTCCTCCTCTGACCCTGATAATCAACCTGATAAGCAGGCCTATTTTCCTGAAATGGGATTTGATATGGTCTATTTACAAATTTATTCTTCTTTTTAAGATTGAATAATTCATTACCCAAGTTCTGTAGGGTATTCATAAAATTTTCATTATGTTCCTTAATGTCATTCAGCTCCTGGGAAGATGTTGTAACTGTACTTTTTTTAGCAATAACTTGGTTGTTAAAAGGTGGAAAAGAAGGTACAACAACCACAATAGGAGGTAATACATATGTATTTGATTGAATTTCATCAAAATATGCCATTGGGGGGTCTTGGAGCTATCTTACTCACTTGAATTAGACTATTCTCAGCTCAGATTGCTATTTCATAAGCCCCTAGTAACGTAATTTCACCCATAGATTGAATCTGAACTAAAATATCACTATTAAATGACCTCAGATAATATAAGAATGTATCATCATTTGATGGATTTATTATAGGAATAATTCTATCCCAAGTCCTTTTAAACTAATTGTTAAAATGAGTCATGTTCTCATGAATTTCCCTCTTCATTGTACTTAATTTCTCAACCAAAGTCAGGTGATCAGATTTATCTTCAAAGTGTGTGCACAAAACAACACCTAGTTGATCCTAAGTTTCTATAGAATTCACTAGTAACCTTCAAAACCATGCAAAATATTTACCTTTAAATGATACTAAAAGCATTCTGACTACTACATCTTATTCATTAACATGGTGTAATCCACACAGAGAGGCTACATATCTGATATGCTCAATTAATGTAGTTTGATCATGTCTAGTGAAATAAGGTAGATTCTTCAAAGCTTCAGACGGTATATCATGATGTTGTGCAATATTTTAATATACTTCCTTGGTTAAAAGCCACAAATTACTGATTCCTAGGTGGTGCTAGATGATCCATCACAGGTATAGAAAGTATAAATGGAGGTACAAAAGCTGAGATTACTTGGATTACTGGTTGTAGTAGTGCTAATACATGTTCTTCTTCCTCTAGTTTTTCAAAAGTAGGTGGTAGATTCAAATTTGATGTACTTGGAACTGATGAACTTCCTATAAATGATGAATTTCCAAGAGCTTGATTTGATAGGCCCTCAAAAGTAGCAAAAAGACGATTGTCAAATGCTGTAATTTTAGGATCTGCACTTGGAAAAATAGATCTTTTGGTATTTATTTGACCTCTAAAACCTCTCCTTATGATTCTACCTCCTCTTCTATTAGGTGAAAGTTCATGATACTCAAATTTGTCTCTACTAGATCTAGTTTGGAACCTTCTCATATGCTACTAAATCTTCTTGAAATTAGAGAGTAAGAGTCACTAGGTGTTGATAAAATACCTTCCATAAGGCTACAATCTACTTTCCACACCCAAACATCAGCAATAATAGTGTAATAGACCAACTTGTGGTATAACTTGGGTTCTACTGGGCATGCCAAAACTATTAGCAATTTGGATTGCACCCATAATGAAAATTTAAATTCCTTGCAATCTTGTTGTTTCCTTAAGGCTGCAAGCTACTGTCCAAACCCAAAAATCAATAATAATAGTGTACTATACCAACTTGATGTACAACTCAAGTTCAACTAGGCTTGCCAAAACTGTTAGCAATCAAGATTGCACCCACAATGCAAAGTTAAATACCTTGCAATCTTGTTGTAACATGGAAACATTCTCAATGGTAGGTAATGCAGTATTGAGAATGAATCTCTAGATCATAGGTTGAATTCCTCCTTTTTGCATTGTTTTAAGTTCCTAGTGATGCATAGCATCTTCAATACCCCTTTCAAGTCTGCAAAACAACCATGCATAATCTTTCAAACAAAATTTGACATCAAGTGTCAAACAAAAACTCATTGTCCTTGGGTCTGTTATTGAAATTTTGTATAGACATTCACTCTGTAGTGAATAACTTCTTTTCCCAACACTATTTGGAAAATTGTTCCAATGAATATGGGCACAATTAGGTGTAGAAATAAATATCCAAAGCTCATTAACATCCAAAGGTTAAATCAAAACTTACAACCTCTACACTGAGACCATTTTTATAATGCCATTGGGTTTCTCGCGGGTTTCACAAAATGCATGCATGAATCCTCACCATCACAAGATAGTCCAATCAATGCATGCCAAGTAAACTGGACAAGTTATAATTAAAAAACAAATTGCATTATGTTTAGAAACAATTCCTGGGTTGCTTCTTGAATCGATACTCATATATTGGTTTTGATTCAAAACATATAACACTAGCTTCTTAATAATGTATATGCACAGTCAACTCACAAAAACTAGTAATTAGATTCCAACATTTCAATCAAACAAAATCATAGAATCTTTTGCATCTCAAAATATTAAACCATAATGATGTTAGAATAGCTGAGCGGGGGGGGGGGGGGGGGGGAANGGGGGGGTGAATCAGTGGCCTTAAAAATAATTCCAACTATCCAACCAAAATTTATATCAAAAATATAATATCCTCTAGTTATTTTTCAGTCCTTCAATATGCATGCCTTATGTAATTTTATCAAATATAAACTGCTCGGTTAGATATAATGTTTATCTTTTTCTAAGCTTTGCCGAGTAGCAGTAATTAAACTTAGTGTTTACTGACCAATCCTATTTTAGTAATGTGTAAAGAAAAATATCAAAGTGTTGAAGACAATTATTCACTTGTATATTGTCATTGATGTTACACAAATGTAATTATTTGTTGTATTAACCAAGCTCTATCGGTTAATGAAGGAAGTTCAGTACTAATCGAGTTCACTCGGGCATTATAGAAAGTTTAGCTTCAGTCGAGTAATGGTCAGGCATTGAAGGATTACAATGTCAACTGAGTTATGCATTTAGTGTCACCCGACTAACAACAATTTACACTTTATGTTTAATTGGTTAATTGTAGTCGACAAACTTAAGTGTTATTATTTATTTGGAAGGGTATTTAAGATGACTTGACAAGACCTATCATATATATACAAGGTAAAGTTTGAATTGATATGTAGTTGTAGAAGAGTTTTTTGATATGAAGGATGAAGGCGAAGTAAGAGGGAATTCTGATTAAGGACAGAATATCCAAACCGAGCTACAAAAGAATATTTGATTAGTGAGGATCCAGTTAAAACCAGAATAGAGATCTGAATCAGCAAAGACAATTTCTTCTCCAATCAAGTCAAACTCATTATTACTCTCTAACAATTATAGCAGTGATCCAAATCTCTTTACAGAGTAGGCTTAATAGTATTTTCATAAATCCTCTCACAAGGTGGAATTTCTACATTGAAGTGTTTGAGGACCTCTAACAAGGACACTCCTAATAGGGTGCTTAAATCCTCTAACATGGTCACACCTTACAGTGTGTTTTGTAACCTTTAACAGGGTTGGATCCTAACAGGGCTAACTTCAAAAGAGTGAAAAACAATAACGTGTTGCAATTGGTGGTTTTCCCATATTGGGTTTCCATAGTAAATCTTGGTGTCATCTGTGTACATGTTATTTTTTTTATGCTTTATGTTTCTGCACTTAATCACTAAAGGTTAATCACATTTAATATCTTAAGATTGCTTTGTTAACCGAACAACAAAATAATATCTTTTTTTAACCGAGCAGAGTGATAAGTTTTTATTAAGTCATCTCAGGGACTTGGATTTGTTTTTGTGGTAACTGATTCACCCCTCCCCTCTTAGTTACTCAACTCATTTCCAACAATTGGTATCAGAGATTTTGGCGCTTTCTGGGAAGGTTTCAAGGCCTAAGCTAAAGATCACAGATGTCTTACAGAAGAGAGATCCCCAAGCTTAACCAAGACAACTTTTCTGCATGGCACTAGTTGCTGAGGCTATATCTATATACTATTGGAGATACTGGTATGCAATTCTTGGATTACAAGTATGTGGAACCACCTATACCAATGTTTGTGGATCAGATGGTGGACATGAAGAATCATAACATAATGATGATTGATATAGCTTCTTTAGTCAGCTATTCAGAATTTGATGAAGTCAAGGACTGCCCTACTGCCTATGATATGTGGAAGAAACTGCATGATATACATGGAGGATATGACAATGTAAAGAGAGCCAAAGAAGAGAGTCTCATAGGTAATTTTGATCAGATGAAAATGAAAGAAGGAGAAGACATTACAAAATATAGTGATAGAATCAAGAAAAGTGTCAGTGCCATCAGAGCTGTTGGTGGAAAGATTGAAGAAAAAACAATGGTTAGTAAGGTATTGAGAACTTTACTTCCTATCTATACAATTAGAGTTTCATCTCTTCAAGAGATGAGGTGCAGTAATAATATAACTTGAGATGCTTTGGTTGGAAAGCTAACAACTTTTGAATTGGACAATTTTGACAATTATTCTCCTAATCCTAGCAATTTTGAGTCTGCATTCAAAGCCAAATTAAGTCTTGGTAAGATGGATAGAAACTCAAGAGGAAAATAGACTGACAATGACAATGATGATGAATTTGATGATGAAGATCTAGAAATCATTGAAGCACTACTTGCAAAGAGAGCTTCCAAAGGAAAAGGAAAGTACAAAGGAAGAATACCATTGATTTTATTTTGATGTGATGAGGTTGGTCACATTGTTGCTAAGTGTCCAAACAAATAAGACAAAGATGAGAGAAATTTCAACAAGTACAAAGGCAATAAAGATTTCAAAAGTTACAAAAGCTACATGGAAAAAGGTAAGAAATCTTGTTATATTGCAAAAGATTATGATAGTGATGAAGATAAAGATGAAATGGTTTACATTGTTATTAAGGATGAGTCAGATAATGAATAAAATGAAAATAATGCACTTTCCTCACATGTTAATGACACTTGGATAATTGATAGTGGTTGTTCTCACCACATGACTAGTGATAAAACAAAATTTTAACATCTTGAGAACTATGATGGTGGGAGTGTCAAATTTGGGAATAATGAACCTTGCTATGTGAAAGGTAAAGGTTGTATTTCTCTAACTAAAGGAATCAAATGTGATAATGCTTATTGGGTTGAAGGACTAAGGCATAATCTACTCAGTGTGGCATAGCTGAATAACATTGATTTCAAGGTAGAATTCATGAATGGTAAGGCCAAGCTCCTGGATGGTAAGGGAAACCTAGTTGGAACCGGAAAGAAAATAAAAGGTAATCTATTCTATCTTGATCTCAATGAAAGTTCATGTTTTATTGCACAAGTAGAAGAAATATGGTTATGGGATAAAAGATTGTGTCATGTGAATTTTGATAACCTGGTCAACATAAGCAAGAACAAAAGAGTAAGAGGTATTCCTATTTTGAAGAAACATGAATTGGCAATATAAAAACAATGTTAAATTGGGAAGATGTGCAAAACTAGTTTCAAGAGAAAGAATTATAATACTGAAGAAGTCTTGGAGTTGGTGCATACTGATCTTTGTAAAAAAATTGGAACAACAAGTTATACTGGAGAGAAGTATTTCATTCTATTTGTTAATGACCATTCCAGAATGATGATTGTTATGTTTCTCAAAGAAAAATCAGAAGCTTTTCAGAAGTTTAAGTGGTACCTTGCCAGAGTTGAGAAGGAAACAAGAAAGAAACTAAAATGCCTAAGATTTGATAGAGGAGGTGAATTCATTTCTAATGAGTTTAATGAATTTTGCAATGAAAGAGGAATCAAGAGACAAGTATCTGCCCCTGGTACTCCACAAAAAAATGGAATAGAAAAAAGAAGAAACATATCTATAAAGGATGTGCAAGAACCTTGATGATTGAGAAGAATGTTGCAACCAAATACTGGAAGGAAGCTATCAAAACCGCACTTCACACCTTGAACAGAGTTCAACTTAAGAAAGGTACAAATCAGCCACTCTTTGAATTATGGTATGGCTATAGACCCAATTTTTGGTATTTCAAAGTGATGCAGGAGCATCTTGGGTCCTTGGCAATCCTTCACAACCAAAAATATATTTGTTTTGTTCTTTAGTTGTTTGGAGACTTCTTGGGAAATACTTTATTTCTTGGGTTCTATCACTCGGGCATGCTTGTCTCTGTTGCTTGGGTTCTGTCACTTGGGAAAGCTTGTTTATTTTTTGTTCCTTGGGTTTCTCTTCTGATGCTCAGGTTTTTTTGTGTTTCTCGGTCAACCTTTGCCCGAGATGTTTAATTTGGAGTTGTCTCTGTTGGCTGACTTCTTCAGTTAATTTTTGTGGCTTAATTGATTTGGGGTCTCTCATTGGGATCTGTGTGGACCTAAATCTGGGTCTCTCTTATGGATTTGAGCAACAACCTCTCTTGGTGGACTCTTGTATATATTTGTTTCTATGTTCCTAGTTTAGGCAGTTCAGAGGTAGGATTTGAGATCAGATTGTAATGGAATATTATATGTTATTGTAAGCAGGTCTGTGACCTCACATGTATTAAGATCAAATTGTAATTCTATGAATGTATATGGCCAAAATTGCAAAGGCCTTACAACCCGACATGTAATGATTTTGATCAATTAATGAAAATGATCTCTGTTGTTTCTTCTCTCACTCTATTGTTGTTGTTGTTTCTACATTGGTTCTGCAATGTGGTTTGGTAGTTGGGAGAGCCCTTGGCCCCATTATCAGCATCTCCCTTGTGTTAGGTGGTATTGGAGCATTGGTGAGATCTAAGTTCCTTCTTGTAAACCCTAACCCTATTTTTTATTGTTTTGGGGTAGTAGATTGTGATTTGACCTACAGATGCAGAGGGATTCAAGATGGTTCATGTGAGAGGAAATGTAGATACAGGTCTAGCTGATATGATTAGATAGATGGTTGCTAGATTGGAAGCTGTTGAGACATCCCAATGAAGAGAAAGACATCTTGAAGATGTTAGTGATGATGAATTGGAAGAGGTTCAAGGTGAAGCTACACCTGCACCTGTGATGAATCAGGAAGAAGAGTAATTCCTGAGAGCTTTGACAAGTTTTAAGTCCACACCTTAGTTTAATCCTCCTGAGTATAGTGGAAAATTGGATTCTAATGAATTGATTGACTTGATAAATGAGATGGAAAAGTACTTTGAATATGAGAATGTACCAGAGGATAAGAAGGTGAATATTGCAAGCACAAATTTGAAAGGACATGCATCCTTATGGTGGGAACATCTGCAATTGGATCGAAAGAAGAAAGGCAAAGACAAAATCAAGGTATGGGATAAGATGGTAAACAAATTGAAAGGAAATTTTCTACCTTGTGATTATCAAATTAACCTAATCAGGTGAATGAAAATTTTGAAGCAGAAAGATAGATCAGTAAAATACTATACTGAATAATTTTAGAGATTGGACATCAGATCTGGACATGTTGAAGATGAAGTGGAAAGAGTAGAAAGATATCTGAATGGATTGAGAAGTTCCATACAAGATGAGATTAGTTTGGTCAAGATGGAAAGCATTGAGGAGGCATATCAATTTTCCCTAAAAGCTGAGAAAAAGTTGAACAGAAGATATGAAAAAAGACAAAGAGGTAGAGGTGGTAGATTCCCTAGAGGAAGAGGTAGATCTCATGGTGAAAATAGTAGATCTAAACTAGATGAGCCAATTTCAAACACATCTCAAGACAAAGGAAAGACTGAATGGAAAGGTGTAAGTTCATACTGAGGAAGAGGTAATTACTCCAGAGGTGGTTATAATAGAAAAGGGTTCCAAGTAACTTGTTACAACTGTGGAGAGGAAGGACATAAATCCTTTGAGTGTACACATGCAAGCAAGAAAGGCAGTAGTAGTAGAAATGCATTGGTACAAGAGGAGTCACAAAATGAAGCTGAGAAGGAAGGAAATCTCATGATCCAAAGGATACTATGGAGTGAGAAGGATAAGAAAGATCCTATCAGAAAAATTTTGTTCAAGACCAGATGTAGAGTTGCAGACAAAGTTTGGAAGGTGATTGCTGACAGTGGAAGCTCAGAGAATCTGCCATCTAAGGAAATGGTTACAAAGTTGCAGTTGGATAGGATGAAGCATCCAAAGCCCTATTAGATCTCATGGATCAAGGATGAACATACATTAATGGTGAGTGAACAATGTTTTGTGAATCTAAAAATTGGAAAGTACTATGATAAGGTGTTGTGTGATATTATGCCTATGGATTGTTGTCATATTTTGTTGGGTAGACCTTGGCAATATGACATGTTATACATGATGGAAGATTGAATAGATATTCTATTTGGGTTAATGGTAAGAAGCAAGTTTTGTTACCTTTGGTTGAAGAATCTATTGGTGAAATATGTACATCTGTGAAAGTTTGTTTGATGGAAGGTAGATAGTTTGTTAAGGATATAAAAAGAAATGATATCTGTTATTCTTTGATTCCTAACAAACCGAGAAAGAATACAGAAGATGACATTCTGGCAGAAGTTGGAAAGTTACTCACTAAGTACAAGGAGATAATTTTAGATAATGTACCTGATGGTTTTCCACCAATGAGAGATATCAGTCACTGTATAGATCTGATTCCTAGAGCTAGTTTACCAAAAAAAGCACCACATAGGTTAACATCGACTGAGAATGAAGAGCTTAACTGACAAGTGCATGAATTGTTGAACAAAGGTTTGATCTGAGAAAGTTTGAGTCCATGTGCAGTACTGACTATATTGGCACCTAAGAAGAATGGAGAATGGAGAATGTGCAATTATTCAAGAGAAATTCATAAGATCACAGTGAAGTATAGGTTTCCTATACCGATAATGGATGACATAATGGATTGTTTGAATGGAGAAAGATATTTTACCAAAATCAATTTGAAGAGTGGATATCATCATATCAGAATCAGAGAAGGTGATGAATGGAAGACTACTTTCAAGACAAAGGAAGGTTTGTATGAGTGGTTGGTTATGCCCTTTGGTTTAACTAATGCACCAAGTACATTTATGAGGTTAATGAATGAAGTTCTAAATAAATTCTTGAGTAAGTGTGTGATTGTATACTTGGATGATATTCTGATATTCAGTAAGACTAGAGAAGAACATTTGGTGCATATAAGGCAAGTGTTGCAGAGATTTAAAGAGGAAAAGTTGTTGATAAATCTGAAGAAGTGTTCCTTCATGAAAGAATAACTTGTGTATTTGGTTTTTGTAATTTTAGCTGATGGTTTGAAGATGGATCTAGAGAAGGTTGAAGCTATACTTAGTTGGCTTACACCTAAAAATGTTACTGAGGTAAGATCATTTCATGGATTGGCAAGTTTTTACAGGAAATTTATTAGAAATTTCAGTTAATGCTATGACTGAAAGAATGAGAGGAGACAAAAGAGAATTAAAATGGACACCTGGAGCTGATAAGAGTTTTGAGGCTTTGAAGCTAAAGGTTTCTGAATTAATTGTGTTAGCATTACCTGATTTCAATAAGTTATTTCAAGTTGAATGTGATGCAAGTGGAAGTGCAATTAGAGCTGTGTTAATTCAAGAAGGTAAACTTATTGCTTTCTTTAGTGAAAAGTTGAATGATGCTAAGAGGAAATATTTTGTTTATGATCAAGAGTTCTATGCTATTGTTCAAGCTATGAAGAAATGGAGACATTATTTGATGCCAAATGAATTTGTGTTGTATACTAACCATAAGGATTTAAAATATTTGGGAAGTCAAATAAGTTGAATCAAAGACATATGAAATGAGTAGAGTATTTGTAGAGTTTCACATTTGTGATTAAACATAAGAGTGGAGTATCTAACCGAGTTGCTGATGCATTGAGTAGAAGAAGATCTTTTGACCGAGATGAGAGTTGAAGTTCTTGGGTTGGATGACATGCATAATTTGTATGAAAGTGATCTTGATTTTTCTGAGCAGTGGATTGGCTGGACATTTTGGTATTGATAAAAGATTGAGTTTTCTTAAGGAAAGGTATTTTTGGCCTCAGTTGTATAAGGATGTTCAGAAATTTGTGAAAAGATGTGGAGTCTGTCAAGTTGCAAAAGGATTGAGTTAGAATAGTGGTTTGTATACACCAATTATTGTTCCTGAGAAACCTTGGAGTGATATCAGCATGGATTTTGTTCTTGGCTTACCTAGGAAAACAAGAGGTAATGATTCCATATTTGTTGTTGTGGATAGATTTTCTAAGATGACATATTTCATACCATGTAAGAAAACATCACATGTAGTACATATAGCATATATTTTATTTAAGGATATTTTTAGACTGCATGGATTACTGAGGAGTATCATCTCTGACCGAGACAGTAAATTTGTTAGCTATTTTTGGACAACACTCTGGAAGAAGTTGGATGTTGAGTTGAAGTTTACTTCTAGATTTCATCGACAGACTGATGGGAAAATAGAGGTTGTAAACTAAAGTTTGGGTAACTTGTTGAGATGCTTAGTTGGAGATACACCAAGCAATTGGGATTTGATGTTGGCACAAGCAGATTTTGAATACAACATTTTAGTGAATAGAAGTACTGGAAAAACACCTTTTGAGATTGTTCAAGGCACACAACCGAGAGGTATATCAGATTTGAGAGATATTACTGAGGAAGAGAAAAGAAGTGCAGAAGAAGAAGAATTTTCTAAGTTCATGAAGACATTGCATGAAGATGTAAAATAGAAGATGGAAAAAAGTAATCAGAAGTACAAGGATAGTGTAGACAGATCAAGAAGACATAAAACATTTGAATTTGGTGATGTAGTAATGGTTCATTTGATGAAGGTAGATTTCCTATTGGAACATATTGAAAATTAAAGATGAAGAAATTTGGTCCTTGCAAAATACTAAGAAGATTTCACAGTGGAAATACTTATGAAGTTGAATTACCCGATGACATGGATATATCACCTATATTCATTATTTTAGACTTGTATGAATATCATGAACCTGATGAAGAAGTGACAATACCAAGTGATTATCCTAAGAAGCAGATAGTGGAATTTGAAAAGATTCTAAAATTGAGAATTGGAAGAAGTACAAGAGGAAAAGAATACATGGAATATCTGGTAAAGTGGAAGAATAGACCGATTGAGGAATCATCTTGGTTTTCTCAATCTAAGTTGGATTCATCTCAGGTTGGACCTGATACATGATTTGGGGAGTCATTTCTATTAACCCCAGGTGTCTGATGCAGGAGCATCTTGGGTCCTTGGAAATCCTGCTCAACCAAAAAGATGTTTGTTTTGTTCTTTATTTTTTTGGAGACTGCTTGGGAAATACTCTATTGCTCGGGTTCTGTCTCTCGGGCATGCTTGTCTATGTTTTTCAGGCTTTGTCACTTGGGAAAGCTTGTTTATTTTCTATTTCTTGGGTTTCTCTTTTGATGCTCGGGTTTTGTTTCCTGTTTCTTAGGGTGTTCTTTTCCCAATTCACTCTGTTGCTTGGTCAACCTTTGCCTGAGATGTTTAATTTGGAGTTGGATCTGTTGGCCAACCTCTTCAATTGATTTCCATGTCTTAATTGATTTAAGGGATCTATGTGGACCTAAATATGGGTCTCTCTTATGGATTTGAGCACCGAACTCTCTTGGTGGACTCTTTTATATATTTTTTTCTATGTTCTTAGTTTAGGCAGTTTAGAGGTAGGATTTGAGGTCAGATTGTAATCAAAGATTATATGTTATTGTAAGCAGGTCTGTGACCTCGCATGTATGAAGATCAAATTTTAATTCATTGAATGTATATGGCCAAAACCAAGAATTCCTTACATCTTGAAATGTAATGATTTTGATCAATTAGTGAAAAGGATCTCTGTTGTTTCTTCTCTTAGTCTATTTTTTTTTCCGCATTTGTTCTGCAAGGTGGTTTGGTAGTTGGGAGAGCCCTTGGTCCCATTACCAGCACCTCACTTGCATCACAAAGTATGTGGAAGTAAATGTTACATCTTGAGGGAAGAAATAAATGGAGAATTTGATGTAAAAGGTGATGAAGGTATATTCCTAGGCTACTCCTATAAAAGCAAAGCATATAAATGTTTGAATCTTGCTACTCATAAAGTCATAGAAAGTGTACATGTAAAGATTGATGAGTTTGTAGAGAGAAGTGAAGAATAGAGCATTAAAGAGCCTAAGGACTACATAAAATTTATGTATTATGAACCTGATACTATGCCTAAGACACAAGCAATGGTGATTGGATAGCAACCATGTTAACCACTGAATTCATTAGCACAAACTTTGTTACAACCTGTGCAACCCAAGATGGTAATAGGGGTCATCGAGTCATTGATAGAGGAAACCGAGTCTCAGATAGAGGAAAATGAGTCTCAAACAGAGGTAACCAAGTCTCAGACAGAGGCAACTGAGTCTCAGTGAGAAGAACAGAATGTTTGAGCATGGTGAACCAAGTAATGCAAGTCCAGAATCAAAAGGGAAGGAACCTGTACTTGCCAAATATGTTAGAAGGCATCATGCACCTGAGAAAATAATTGGAGATCAGAAAGAAGGTATAATGACAAGAAATAAACTTAAAGGTACATGTTTTCTTAGTGAAATTGAACCTAGATCCATTAAAGATGCTTTGAATGATTAAATTTGGATAGAAGCCATGAATGAAGAGATTGAGAAGATAAAAAAGAACAAAACCTAGACTCTTGTGCCTAGACCAAAAGACAAGAATGTAATTGGTACTAAGTGGGGTTTTATAAACAAGTTGAATGAAAAGGGTGATGTTTCTAGAAACAAGGCAAGATTAGTGTGTAAAGGATATGCTCAAGAAGAGGGTATTGATTATGGAGAAAAATTTTCTCCTATTGCAAGACTTGAAGGAGTTAGAACTCTTCTGGCATATGTAGCACATAATGGATTCAAGGCATACCAAATGGATGTAAAATCTAAATTCTTGAATGGAATTCTAGAAGAGGAAGTCTATATTGAGAAACCTAAAGGTTTTGTTGATCCTAACAAAAGGAATATGGTTTTCAAATTGCACAAAGCTTTTTATGGACTGAAGCAAGCTCCTAGAGCTTGGTATGAAAGACTACATGGCTACCTGATAATGTACATCAAAGAAGGACCTCAGAAAAGATACTATTAGCATGGATATTTGTTTATGATATACTATTCATTGAACATGATGATTTATGCAAAGCATTATTTGAAGCTATGAGTAAGGAATTTGAGATGTCTATGTTTGGAGAAATCAAATTCTTTGTTGGTTTACAAGTTCATCAGATGAAGGATGGTATCTACATTACTCAGTCTAAATACATCAAAGAGATACTGAAGAAATTTGGAATGGAAGATTCCAGACCAGTTGGGACACCTATGTCTACTAGACATAAGTTGTCTAAGGATGATGACTCAAAGGAGGTAAATCAGATTACTTATAGATCCATGATTGGTAAACTTCAATATGTTGTTCATAGTAGGCCTGATATTGCATAAGAAATTGGTATTGTTGCAAGTTCTTCAACTAATCCTAGAGAGAATCATTTGATGGCTATTAAAAGGATTCTGAGATATCTTAAGGGTACCGAAGACTATGGATTATGGTATAAGAAAGGATGAAACTTTGATTTAAAGACTTTTACTAATGTTGATTGGTCATGAAGTGTGGATGAAAGAAAGAGCACCCGTGGTGGAGCATTCTTTCTTGGAAAGAGGTTAGTCTCTTGGACCAGAAAGAACATAATTGCATCTCTCATTCTATAGAAGAGGCAGAGTATGTTGTTGCAACAGTGAATTCTTCAAATATCATATGGTTCAAACAACTATTGTCAGGTATGAAGGAGGAAGTCAAAGAACCAATTATCATCTGCTGTGACAACACTAGTGCTATTAACATTTCAAAGAACCCTATGATGCATACTAAGACTAAGCATATTGCAACAAAGTATCATTTCTTGACAGAATTGGTTTAGGACAAGGAAGTAAGGTTGAAATATGTGAATACTAAAGAACAAATTGCAAACATATTCAAAAAACCTTTACCCAAGGATGCATTATTGTAGCTTAGAGGAAAGATAGGGGTGATTCCCCTAAATGAGGCTCACTAAAGCATAGCTTAGTGATGCATCAACTGAGCTATAGTGAAGATCTAATAAGTTGATGCAGATTTTTAGAGCTTATTGCATATGAATAAGTACAATAGGTACATTACAACTTTATTGGATAGAGTCTTTGTCATTAGATGTCAAAGAGGGAGAGATTATTGATGTCATGCCAAAGAAATTATTGAGGAAGATATTATTGATGTCAGAGGGAGAAATTTTATCAGAAACAATGATCTACTTATCCAAAATCTGTGTAGAAGAAGTAGTACAAACATTTTTTTTCTTTTGTACTACTCAAAAAAATCTACTGACCACTATTACTTTTTTTACTGACGATCTAGACCGATTCTAGATTATAAGTAATCACTCTAGTTCACTTTGAGGCCTTTTTTATGCATAAATAATGATTAGAAAAGCAATAGGCACTATAATGAACAATAAAATAACAATAAATGCAAGGTTATTTACTTCCATGATTGATTTTCTCTTCGTTTTACAATAACTCAAGATTTGATCTCATAGAGTATCTCTTTTTTACAAAAAAATGGATTGAATCCATGGAGGACTTGTATGACATACTATTATCTCTTATTCATCTCAGATTTAGTAGTTTAGCCCCTAATGGATCAATCCCACCATCTTATTAGTATAGTTCCAAAGGTTGACTCAATTAACTTTTATCGTTAATAAAAATAACATTATACATGCAAATTAAAATCAATTTGATTAATTTTTGTCTCAATGAAACATTTTTATGTTAATTTTTGTCTCAATCAAATATTTTTATGCTAATGTCTATTGCAATAAAGTATCATTTCTTGAGAGAATTGGTTTAGGACAAGGAACTAAGGTTGGAATATGTGAATACTAAAGAACAAATTGCAGACATATTCACAAAACCTTCACCTAAGGATGCATTCTTGTATCTTAGAGGAAAGATAGGGGTAATTCCCCTAGCTGAGGTTCACTAAAGAATATCTTAGTGATGCATCAACCGAGCTAAAGTGAATATCTAACAAGTTGATGCAGATTGTCAGAGCTTATTGCACATGAATCATTACAACATGTACATTACAACTTCATTGGATAGAGTCTTTGTCATTGGATGTCAAAAAGGGAGAGATTATTGATGTCATGCCAAAGAAATTATTGAGGAAGAGATTATTGATGTTAGAGGGAGAAATTTTATCAGAAACAATGATTGATGTAAGAGGGATAAATCTATATTTCAATATTGTGAAGATAGGGGGAGTTTTTTTGGATGAGAATTAGAATGAAGCTAAGGACATTATAAATTTTATCCTTGTTTCTATTTCTCTAGAATTATTTGTATAATGACATATTATGTTGCCATCAATGCCAAAGAGGGAGATTGTTGAAGACAATTATTCAATTGTATATTGTCATTAATGTTACATAAATGTAATGATTTACTATATTAACCGAGCTCTATTGGTTAATGAAGGAAGTTCAGTACTAACCGAGTTCACTCGGGTATTACAGTAAGTTCAAATTCAACCGAGTAATGGTCGAACATCGAAGGATTACAGTGTCAACCGAGTTATGCATTTAGTGTCAGCCAACTAACAATAGTTTACACTTTATGTTTAATTTGTTAATTGTAGCCGACAAACTTAAGTGTTATTGTTTATTTGGAAGGGTATTCAAGCCGACTTGACAAGACCTATCATATATATACAAGATCAATTTTGGATTGGATATGTAGTTGGAGAATATTTTTTTGATATGAAGAATGAAGGTGAAGTAAGAGGGATTTCACATTAAGGATAGAATAACCACACCAAGCTGCAAAATAATATTTGATCAGTGAGGATCTAGTTAAAACCAGAATAGAGATCTGAATCAGCAAAGATATTTGCTTCTTCAATCAGATCAAAATCATTTTTACTCTCTAAAAATTGTAGCAGTCATCCAAATCTCTTTACAAAGTAGACTTAACAATGTTTTCATAAATCTTCTCACAAGGTGGCATTTCTACAGTGAAGTGTTTGAAGACCTCTAACAAGGCCACTCCTAACAGGGTGATTAAATCCCTCTAAGAGGGTCACACCTTACATTGTGTTTTGTAACCTTTAATAGGGCTCACTTCATAAGAGTGAAAAATAGTAACTATTTGCAATTGGTGGTTTTCCCAAATTAGGTTTCCAAGGTAAATATTGGTGTCATCTGTGTACATGTTATTTTTTTATGCTTTATTTTTATGCACTTAATCACTAAAGGTTTAATCACATTTAATATCTTAAGATTGCTTTGTTAACCAAGAAACAATGAAATATCTTTTGTTAACCAAGAAGAGTGATAAGTTTGTTTAAGAGATCTCAGGGACTTGGATTTTTTTTTGTGGTAACTGATTCACCCCTCCCCTCTCAGTTACTCAACTCATTTCCAACATAAATAAATGAACCATATACACATTTGACACATTTAATTTTAAATTGAAAACCCTGTTAAGGGAAAAACCACTTGGGACCGGTAACCCAAAATTTTCACTCATTTGAAGTGAGCTCGGTGAAGAGCCAACCCTGTTAAAGGTTACAAACACACTATTAAGTGCAACCTTGTTAGAGGATTCAAAAATAATAGTTTGTATTTTTACCTAGCATTCACTATGCTGTAAAAAAGAAAACCTTTTGATACTCTTGAGTATCTCAATACAATAAGGATGGTTAAATCCCACTCGATTAAGAGATTTTCTGAATCAATGGTTAAACTGAAACAGTAAATGATATGTTCAATAATACAATTTTAACTTGTAGATTTTCAAATCTATTTTTAGTCCATAATACCTCTTTGATCAATTTTCTCTTCAATTAATTTTCTCCCCTTCTATCTTCTTTCTGCTCGGTGAATGCTCTTTCTTATGTTGCTTAGTGTCTGCAGAATTTCTTTGGCTCTGTTCTTCAACCTGTATGATCAGATCTACATGAAGACTTCTATATTTACCAAAATTATATTCAGCATTCCTCTCTTTATAATGAATTCCTTGTCTCTTTATATAGACATGATTTCACTATTCAATCTCCTTATCCTTCTTGTTCTTCACGTAGATTGCTTCTTGATCTATGAATCTCGCCATGCATTCCTTTAATATTTAAAATATTTTCTTTAGTTTTATTCCATCGATTTCTCCTTGAAAACTGGGAATAAAAATAGATTTAAATCTTCTTCTTATCCTTAGTTCAGCTGGTCGATGACAATAAAGAAATCAACTAGTTAACTCTAAATATAGTTGTGCCAGCTAAGTAGTTTTTTTGTTTTCTAACTCCAGTTGATTTCGGTCATCAACTCTTAGTTTGCTCGGTAACACTTTCTCAGGTACTACGGATCTCGGGTAACACTGTTCTCAAGTACCACTATGTCTCTCAAGTAACACTGTTTGTCAGTTTTGATTGTCCGTCGGGCAATACTGTGAACTATTCGGGGTTCATTGTTCTCGGGTAACCCTGTCACTCGGTGTATACCTTTACCGATGAAATTTTTTTTGTCTCTTTAGATATTCAAGTGTTGTGACAATATGTGTATGAGAAATCATAACATATTAATTTGACATCAATGACAATACAATACATTAACTGATTTAATGTCTTGCATTTACTTTCTGTAGCTTGGTGATCATCAACTTATCATCTTCAAACATTCAATCAATTATAGTTCATCAGTCTCTCCCTTTGGCATTGATGGCAACATACTATCAAAAAAATATGAAATATTTAATGTAAAACATGCCATAACATACCAAACTTTTTGTTCTATAATCAATTCAAATATCTGACTCTAGGTAAGCTCTTCTAGCTTAGATTTGATTCTTGCAGAGTGTTTATCTTTCTCTTCATCATCATTGGATCTTTCTCTCCATTTGTAGAAACTTCATTCTCTGATCTTTTCTCTCCCTTTGACTGATGTTCTTTTCCCTAATAGATATTTCATATAGATATATTCCTCTCCCTTTGTATGATCATGATAGATATTTCATTGAATATTTCTATCCCTTTGATAGCAATGCCAAACAAAAATATATCAATGAAGCTCCTTTCCATCAGCAATACAACTCTGTAATAGCCAATAATATCTCTGGTGTGCGGTTCAAATAAGTACCTTCTTGTATTGATGTGTCATTGGAGTCCATATCTTTGCTTGCATCAACATGATTAATATTCTGATAATTTGTAGGCTGATGTAGCCTTCTAGTCAACTAAGTGACCAGTAGACAAGGGCCGAACCCCTAGTCTCTTCCTCAGGCACTCAAATATATATTTTGGCAATAGCTTTGTGAATATGTCTTCTATTTATTCTTTGGATTGTACATATTCTAGTATCACCTCTTTCTCTTGTACTTTTTCCCTCAAGTAATGATACTTTATTTCTATGTGCTTTTTCTTAGCATGCATCATAGGGTTCTTTGAAATGTTGATAGCACTTGTATTATCACAATAGATAATTACTACTTCAATAATTTCTTCATTCATACCTTTCAACAATTGCTTGATCCATGCAATGTTAGAGCAATTTACAACAACAACCACATATTCTTCTTCTATAGTTGATTGAGATATGCATCCTTTCTTTTTAATTATCCACGTGACAAGTCTGTCACCCATAAAGAATGCTCCTCCTATTTTTCTCTTTATATCATCTATGTTTCTAGCCCAATCAACATCAATATAAACTTGTAGCTCAAAATTTCCTTCTTTATTATACCACAAACCATAGTCTTCGGTATTCTTCAGATATCTCAGAATTCTTTTAACAATAGTCATGTGTGATTCCTTGGGATTAGCAGAGAATCTTGCAACTATACCAACTTCATGTGCTATATCTCATCTACTATGTATACCATACATTAGTTTTCCAATCATAGATCTATATAAGGTTTGATTTACCTCAGTTGTCTTGTCTTCCTTTGTAAATTTTCATCTAGTTTCCATAGGTGTTCCAATTGGTTTGGATTCCTCCATTTTGAATATCTTCAGAACTTATTTGATGTATTTGGATTGTGTGATGTAGATGCCTGCATCCTATTGTAAAATATGTAGACCAAGAAAAAATTTGATCTCTCTAAACATTGACATCTCAAATTATTTTGTCATTTCATTAGAAAATGATTTGCATAACATATCATTACCCCTGAATGTGATATCATCAACAAATATCTCAGTAATCAGAATTTTATCATCAGTATCTCCTTTTACATACAAATTACTATTATCACAAGTTCTTATAAATCCAATACTAATGAGATAAGAGTGAAGTATTTTATACCATGCTTTTGGTGCTTGTTTTAATCCATACAAGGCTTTGTGTAGTTTACAAACCATGTTCCTCTTGTTAGGATCAACAAACCCTTTAGGTTGTTCAATGTATACCTCTTCTTCTAGTATTCCATTCAGAAATGTAGATTTAACATCCATTTGATACACTTTGAATCCTTTGAAAGCAACATAAGCAAGTAGAATTCTTACTCCTAGTCTAGCAATGGGTGCCAATACCTTCTTCTTGTGCATACCCTTTGCATACTAGTCTTGCTTTGTTCCTTGTGACTTCTCCATTCTTATTTGGTATGTTTTTGAATATCCATTTGGTACCAATGACATTTTCTCACTTTGTCTAGGTACTAATGTCCATGTTTTTTTCTTCTCAATCTGTTCAATCTCTTCATTCATAGCACTAACCCATTCTTTATTCTCAAGTGTAGTATTAACAGATTTAGGCTCAAAATCACAAATCAAACATCTAGTGTTCAGTGACTTACTTCTTGTTCTTATTCCAACTCGTTTGTCTCCAATGATCTGGTCTTGTGGATGATGTCTTCTAACATACTTAGCAAGTACATGTTTAGATCTCTATTCACCAATCTAATCATCATCTTGACCTTCATTTTGATCTTCATCATCGCTTGGTTCAGCATTGTGAGCATTTTCCTGATTCTTGGCGTGTGCAGCCTGTTGCTCGATTGCATTGTTATGTCACTCGGTAGCGTTACACTATTTCTCAGGTAGAGTGTCAAGTTCATCAATGTAGGCAAATTTGTTGTAATCTTTCAGTTCCTTTATGCTTTCCTCATCATTTTTCTCAGCAAATTCATTCACTTTAACATTTTCACTTTCAATGATTTTGTTAGAAGATTTGTTAAGACATTTATAGGCTTTGCTTTTGGTATAATATCCTAGAAATATTCTTTCATCAGTTTTAGAGTCAAAATTTCCATTTCTATCATCTTTCAATATATAAAATTGACTTCCAAAAATTCTAAAGTAACTCACATTGGGTGTGTATCCATACCATAGCTCATAAGGTGTCTTATTGGTGTCTTTCTTTGATTGACCTCGGTTTAGTGTACAGACAACAGTACTTACAACTTTTCTCTAGAATGTTTGTGTGATGCCTTTTTCAATCATCAATGTTCTGGCACAATCAGAAATTGATCTATTTCTCCTTTCAGCAATCCCATTTTGTTGTGGTATTCTCGGTACATAAACCTATCTTGTAATTCCATGCTCATTACAAAAGTAAGTAAATTCATCAAAAATAAATTCCCCTCCTCTATTTGATCTTAAAATTTTTAGTTATTTTCCACTTTTCTTTTCAACTATAGCTTTGTACCATTTGAACATCTTAAATGCTTCAAATTTCTCTTTTAAGAACATGACAGTTATCATGCTAGAATAGTCATCAATAAATAGAATGAAGTATCTATCACCATAATAGCTCTTTATTCTCATTGGTCCACATAAGTCAGTAGACTAAATTTATAATAGTATTAGATGTGTAGGTTTTTCTCTTGAAACTAGACTTTGTCATTTTTCCTTTTTGACAATTCTTGCACATGACATGGTCGGGTTTTGACATACTCGGTAAGCCTCTTAATTTTATTTTCTTGCTTATCCTAACCATGTTGTCAAAATTCACATGACATAACCTTTTATGCCACAACCAAATGTCTTCATTTCTATCCAATAAAAAAGTGGTCTCAATCTTATCAAGATTTAATATGTTACCTTTTGTTTGTTCATGAGTACCGATCAACCTTCTTGTTCCATTATAGATCTTTACCTTTTTTGTCTCAAATGCAACTCCGTGTCCTATTTTATTCAGCTGTGAAATAGTCAATAGATTATAGTTAAGTCCTTTCACCCAATATTCATTTTCACATCTGATTAGATTATTCAACATGATGGTTCCTTTTCCTTCAACTGGACACGGTGATTCATTACCCATCCTAACTGATCCACCATTATAATATTCAAAAGTTTCAAACTTTTCCTTATCTCTAGTCATGTGGTGAGTACAACTACTATCAATAATCCAGACATCATTTTTTCTAACTTTAGATAAGAGTGTAGTTTCAACATACCTTTATTATTTGTCTGAATCATCCTTCATAGAAACAAATACTACCTCAACATCTTCATCTGATTTGGTGTCAGTATTTCCAGCTTTGTTCTCAACCAGGTAACAAGCCTTCTTGCCTTTGTCCTTTTAATCTTTGTTATCTCTTCTGTCAGAGTGTTGGATGCTTCTGTATTCTTAGTCATCACTTGTGTCAAACTTATTTTCATAAGATCTGCCATTGTTTCTTTTATCTTTCCTCTTGTTAGGTCATATAGCAGCAAAATGTCCAATTTCTTTGCAATTAAAATATACCAATGGTAATTTACCTTTGTAACTTCCTTTACTTGTTTTCAATCTTCTATCCATTAGTGCTTCAATTTCATCAAGTTCTTGTTCATCACTATCACTTTCACTATCATTTATTATAGTGTGTTTGTGACTAGATTTGCTTATTTTCAGAGAAGATTTGAATGTAAACTCAATAGTTGGTAAGACACTATTTTCATAGTTCTCCATCTCAAATGAAATAAGTCTACCAATCAAACTATATAGAGTAACATTTTTATTTTCTACTGCTCTCATTTCTTGAATTAAAAATACTTTGATTGCATAAACATGTAGTAAGGTTCTCAAAATTTTACTTACCACTATTTCTTCTTCAAGTACTCCTCCTACTCCTCGGATAGCATTAATAACTTCTTTGATTCTTCTATTATACTGAGTGATGTTTTCTCCTTCTTTCATTCTTAGGTCATCAAACTTTCCTCTTAGGATTTAAGCTTTAGCTCTTAGCACATTTGTATCTCCTCCGTGTACTAGCTTGAGTTTGTCCCACATTTTCTTTGCAGTGGTGCATGATTTGACATCTTCAAATTCAGCATCGGATAATGAAGAAGCAAGTTCTATAATCATAGAATTGTGTTCATGTTTGTTTCTCAATTGATCAACAATCAGAGGTCCAGTAGGTGCAATATATTCAACATCAAAGTATTGTGTGACATCATTTCCAATACCTAATAGGTGGATTCTTATCCTTCTTTTCCATGATACAAAGTTGCCTTTGTTCAACTTAGGCACATCCCTTTTACTCATCTTGTGATCTTTAGATTGAATCTTTAAACTCTCTTCCAAGCACCAAAGCTATGATACCAATTGTTAGAATAACTAAGAGAGGGGGGGGGGGGGGGGAATNGGGGGGGGGGGGGGTGAATCAGTGGCCTTAAAAATAATCCCAATAATCCAACCAAAAATTATATAAAAAATATAATATCCTCTAGTTATCTTTCAGTCCTTCAAGATGTATGCCTTATGTAATTTTCTCAAATATAAACTACTTGATTAGATATACTGTTTATCTTTTTCTAAGCTTTACCGAGTAGTAGTAATTAAACTTAGTGTTTATCAACCAATCCTATTTTAGTAATGTGTAAATCAAAACATCAAAGCAATGAACCATATACATATTTGACACATGAATTTTTAACGTGGAAGCCCTGTTAAGGGAAAAACTACTTGGGACCGGTAACCCAAAATTTTCACTCTTGTGAATTGAGCTCAGTGAAGAGATAACCCTATTAAAGGTTACAAACACACTGTTAAGTGTGACCTTGTTAGAGGATTCAAAACTAACAATTTTTATTTTGACCTAGCATTCACTATGTTTTCAAAAAGAAAACCTTTTGATACTCTTGAGTATCTCAATACATTAAGGATGGTTATATCCCACTTAGTTAAGAGATTTTCTGAATCAATGGTTAAACTGAAACAGTAAATGATCTATTCAATAATACCACTTCAACTTGTAGATTTTCATATCTATTGTTAGTCCATAATACCTCTCTGATCAATGTTCTCTTCAATTCCTTTTCTCCCCTTCTTTCATCTTTCTGCTCTGTGAATGCTCTTGATTTTGTTGCTCAGTGTCTGCAGAATTTCTTTGGCTCTGTTCTTCAGCCTGTATGATCAGATCTCCATGAAGACTTCTATCTTCACCAGAATTATATTAAGCATTTCTCTCTTTATAATGAATTTCTTATCTCTTTACATAGACATGATTTCACCATTCAATCTCCTTGTCTTTCTTGTTCTTGACGTAGATTGCTTCTTGATCCGCAAATCCCACCATGCATTGCTTTAATATTTAAAATATTTGCTTTAGTTTTATTCCATAGATTTCTCCTTGACATCTGGGAATAAAACTAGCTTTAAATTTTCTTCTTATCCTTATTTCAACTGGTCGACAAAAATAAAGAAATCAATTAGTTAAATCTAAATATAGCTCTGCCAGCTAAGTAGTTTTGTCATTTTCTAACTCCAGTTCATTTCAGTCATCAACTCTTAGTTTTCTCAGTAAAACTTTCTTAGGCACTACTGATCTCGGGTAACACTATTCCCGGGTACCACTGTGTCTCTCTGGTAACATTATCTGTCAGTGTTGACTGTCCATTGGGAAATACTGTGAACTACTCAGAGTTCACTGTTCTCAGGTAACCCTGTCACTCGGTGTATACTTTTAGCGATGACAAAAAATTTGTCTCTTTAGATCTTCAAGTGTTGTGACAATATGTGTATGAGAAATCATAACATATTAAGTTGACATCAATGAAAATACAATACAATAACTGAATTAATGTCTTGCATTTACTTTCTGCACCTTGGTGATCATCAACTTATCATCTTCGAAAATTCAATCAGTTATAGCTAATCAAATGAAACAGCATAGAATTTATCATGAACAAAATCTTCAACTAAAAAAAACTCCATTTTCTCATGTATTTCAAAATGTTTGAAAAATTGATCTTGGCTATTGATAGCCAGAGGACCTCATATAATTTTCCTTTTAATCCATCCTCTGGGCTCTCTCTTTAATTTGAGAATATGAGCCTCTTTTTATAATCATTCCAGTAGCTATAAAACCTTTCAACTACCAGACCATAATTGTTTGCATTCTTTCCGATGCATTTGGCACAACTTTGCAAAATTGGGGATTTTGCAATATTAAATTTGTACAAAATTGTTTACCTTATTGGACTCACATCAAACTTTTACATTTGGAATATTCAATATTTTAATTGGGTTTGAACATAAATCATTAAAATAATTTTCTCAGGGTGCTCCTGCACCATACTTCTGAACTTAAAATTTTTCAATGTCTCATGGAAACAGACTGGTTGTAACATGCAAAGAATATTTTCCATATCATCTTCAATTATGAATTCATGCTTTTGTTGTGCACTCTGTCTTGCAACTAATTCTCGGGAATGGAGGTCAAATGATTTCCAAACAAAGGTTCCATAAATCCACCATTCCTCTTACTGCCACACAACTACCAACATACTGCCATCTTACCCATCCAAGGCCCTGGAAGATGCATTTCAACCCTCTCTTAGTGGTTTTTCTCTTTATACCTTCTACCCAACTTCATCCTATGGAGACAATAGTAAGACTCCTTCTTAGGTCTTCTAGACACACCTTCATAAACTTTCTTATTGCAACTTTGATGGATAAGAACCCCGCAACCAAAAAAATAACAATCCACAAACAAATTTACCAAACCAGATCTTCTGCTGGTCTCTGATACCTTTATGATGCATATAATCTCCAATGCCCCTTTCAAGTCTGCAAAACAACCATGCATAATCTTTCAAACAAAATTTCACATTAAGTGTGAAACACAAACTCATTGTCCTTGGGTCTCTTATTGAGAATTTGTATAGACCTTCACTATGCAGTGAATAACTTATTTTCCCAACACTATTTAGAAATTCCCTCTAGTGAGGATGGGCACAATTAGGTGTAGCAAAACATAACCAAAGCTCATTAATATCCAATGGTTAAATCAAAACTTACGACCTCTGCACTGAGACCATTTTTTATAATGCCCCTGGTTTTTTCACGGGTTTTACAAAATGCATGCATGAATCCTCACCATCAAAAGATAGTCTAATTGATGCATGCCAAGTAAAATGGATAGGTTATAATAAAAAAACAAATTAAATTATTCTTAGAAACAATTCTTGGGTGGCTTCTTGAATCGATACTCATATATTGGTTTTGATTCAAAATATATAACACTAGCTTCTTAATAATGTACATGTCCAGTCAACTCACAAAAACCAGTAATTAGATTCCATCATTTCAAGAAAACAAAATCATAGAATCATTTTCATCTCAAAATATTAAACCACAATGAAACAGAATATAATTTATCATGAACAATCTACAACTAAACAAAACTCCATTTTCTCATATATTTCAAAATGTTTGAAAAACTGATCTTGGCTATCAATAGACAGATGACCTCATATAATTTTCCTTTTAATCCATCCTCTAGGATCTCTCTTTAATTTGAGAATATAAGCCTCTTTTTATAATCATTTGGGTAGTTATAAAACCTTTCAACTACTAGACCATAATTGTTTGCATTCTTTTCGATGCATTTGGCACAACTTTGCAAAATTGGGGATTTTGCAATATTAAATATGTATAAAACTATTTACCTTATTGGACTCACATCAAACTTTTACACTTGGACTATTGAATATTTTATTTGGGTTTGAACATAAATCATTAAAATAATTTTCTTAGGGTGCTCCTGCACCATACTTCTAGACTTAAAAGTTTTCCATGTCTCTTGGAAACAGACTAGTTGTAACATGCAAAGAATCTTTGCCCCATCATCTTCAATTCTGAATTCTTTCTTCTATTGTGCACTCTGTCTTGCAAATGATTCTCAGGAATGGAGGTCAAATGGTTTCCAAACAAAGGTTCCAAAAATCCACCACTCCTCTTTCTGCCATGCAACTACCATCATACTACCATCTTACCCATACAAGACCTTGGAAGATGCACTTCAACCCTCTCTTAGTGGTTTCTCTCTTTGCACCTTCTACCCAACTTCATCTTTATGGATACAATATTAAGACCCCTTCTTAGGTCTACCACACACACCTTCATAAAATTTCTTACTACAATTTTGATGGATAAGAACCCTGCAACCAAAACAATAACAATCCACAAACAACTTTACCATGCATAATCTTTCAAACAAAATTTTACATCAAGTGTCAAACATAAACTCATTGTCCTTGGGTCTGTTATTGATATTTTGTATAGATCTTCACTCTCTAGTGAATAACTTCTTTTCCCAACACTATTTACAAATTTTCTCCAGTGAGGATGGGCACAATTAGGTGTAGCAAAACATAGCAAAAGCTCATTAACATCCAAAGGTTAAATCAAAACTTATGACCTCTGCACTAAGACCATTTTTTATAATGCCCCTAGGTTTTTCATGGGTTTCACAAAATGCATGCATGAATTCTCACCATCACAAGATAGTCCAATCGATGCATGCCAAGTAAACTGGACATGTTATAATAAAAACTAAATTTAATTATGCTTAGAAACAATTCTTGCGTGGCTTCTTGAATCGATACTCATATATTGGTTTTGATTCAAAATATATAACACTAAGCTTCTTAATAATGTACATGCCTGGTCAACTCACCAAAACCAATAATTAGATTCTAGCATTTCAATCAAACAAAATCATAGAATCATTTGCATCTCAAAATATTAAACCATAATGAAATGGAATAGGATTTATCATGAACACAATCTACAACTAAACAAAACTTCATTTTCTCATGTATTTCAAAATGTTTGAAAAACTGATCTTGGCTATCGATAGCCAAAGGACCTCATATAATTTTCATTTCAATCCATCCTTTGGGCTCTCTCTTTAATTTGAGAATATGAGCCTCTTTTAATAATCATCTGGGTAGTTATAAATCCTTTCAACTACCAGACCATAATTGTTTGCATTTTTTTCGATGCATTTGGTACAACTTTGCAAAATTGGGGATTTTGCAATATTAAATTTGTACAAAACTGTTTACCTTATTGGACTCACATCAAACTTTTACATTTGGACTCTTTAATATTTTAATTGGGTTTGAACATAAATCATTAAAATAATTTTCTCAGCATGCTCCTACACCACCTACCATAGTTTATGTCAAATTATCTCTCTTCTTATTCATATGAAAATACATTATATTATATCTTTTGACAAATGCATTTGTAACTTATATTCTACTTTCTGTTGTAAAGAAATGTACACTGGTGAATCATTTTCATATGAAATGAATAAAAAAAGTTTTATTCATTCTTTCATTCCTACTTTGAATAGATAACTAATTGGCTTATTATTTTCTCCTTATTGTTCTCTCATCCTGATGATGGATCGCGGAGTGTGATCCGAAACGTTGATGCTTAAAAACACACACAATCAAAAACCAGAAATCTAGCTATAAACTCAATGGATTGTGGAAATCTGATCGATTTAACTAATTTTCTCATTTTTTAACACATCAATTGTAATAACTCAATCAAACACAAATGTAATTTTTAATTCAATTCCTAAAATGAACCATAGCTTAAAAAACTTGACAATTTAGGCATGTAACATAAATTGGTAACAGGTATACAAAGAGAAGATCAAAAAATTGGATCTAATGTTGGATGTATTAACTAAGCTTAATTTTTGAATTGTATCATGCATATTCATATGAAACCTTATCAGTTCATATTTTTTCTATAAAACATCTCTTTTTGTATAAGGGTAGTTAGCCCAGCTGACAGTGATCCAACCGCAATGAGAAAACTGCAGTGACAAAATTGACAGTGAGGCTTTGAAAAAATCACCTTAATCAATTTTTCATTTCATGACAATTACTTTCTCTGTGTTTTTTCCTAGTTTGGGTTTCCACGTAAATTCTAGTTCCTTGTGTTGGTGGTTCTATGCTACCATGTTTCCATTTGTTATGATTTATTTATGTGGTTACAGATAGAATAGAAGTTAATATTGATATAATTGTGATTATCATTTGTATGGTTTGTGAGTTTACCGACACAACAAAAGTTTTAGAAAGTGTTTGTGAATAAATGATTCACCCCCCTCTCAATTATTTGGTGTGTTCAACATGAATATCCTTAACAAAGATACAATTGGAAATATGATGAATATAACTCTCAAAATCTAACTTATAGAGAAATGATCTATTAGGAAACATATACCCTTTTTTGTATAGGTTATCAATAGTAAACACTCTATTTTGAAACAACAATCAAAAGAGATATTGACTTTAGGTACAATATTAGAGCTCCAAAATGATTCCTACAAGGGAGGGGGAGAATGAAGATCTTAGAGCTAATAAAAAGTAGAGGCTAAAAATCAATTGTCATTGGAGGAAAATCTCCAAACCACATGACTCATCATGAAAGAATTAGGAATTTGAATTGAAGAAAGAAAAATTTGAAGATCAAATAGATATAGGTCAATAGTCAAAATATTTTTCCATCTACAATGAGTAAAATAATCAGAAACAAAGTAGCCAAAATTCATGATGCAGAGATCTCTAAAGGAATTGATCCATGAAAAATGCTTGAGAGGGAATGTACCAATCTACTAGTCATCCTAGAAAAGAATATTGTGACCACTGCCCAAAAACAATCTGAGGCCTTTGGAAATGATAAATCTTGACTTCATCATATAGTTGTGAATAGAGAGACCAAGAGAGACCTTGCTAAGCATCAATAATATCTTTGAAATATCAAAACCTATGAAATATTTATTGGTGAAGATCGATGTCTGTTAATTTTTTCAAATAGAAACCTCCACAATTTGTAACCAAGGAGGACATAAATAAATTCCTTGATTATTTTTATCCCAAATCCTCCTATCTTCTTAGGAACTTGTAAAACATTTCCCAAGCCACAAGGTGCAATATTTTTCTTTCTTCCATTCTATCCCACAAAAAATTACATTGAATGGGTTCAATCTTATCCAATAATTCTTGGGGAGTCTTGAAGAGGCTTGTCAATTAGGCTATTAATTTCTAAATATTGGTCTTAATTATTTGGACATTGCTAGGTTGATTAAGCATAGAACCTTTCCACAAGCAACAAGATTAGATTGGAATTTGTCAAGAATCTCCATCAAGAAGAAATCAAGGAAATTGTTAGAACTAGGGGTAACCCAAGATAGTAGGAAATATTTTTTCCCACTCAATGCTTAAGGATTATAGAATTTTTCCTTTGTCTTGTTTTAGGAGTATTCATGAAAAAAATGGTGCTTTTAGGAAGACTAATTTATTGGCAAAAGGTAGCTTCATAGTTAAGAAAGATAGATATGAAATGCTTAGCTTCTCACACAAACACTTCCCCTAAAATAATACTATCATCAAAGATCTTCTAGAAAGAACAAACATATTCACTAGAATAAGTGTACAGTTTATTAAGAATACTTTCATTGACCACCTTCTCAATGAATCTACCCAAATCCTTAACCATGATGACAAAGACATAGGGATAAATAGCCTTGTTTGATTACTCTTGAATTGTAGAAAAAACTAAAGGGAGAACCATTTATAATTATAAAAATATTAGGGGTTAATATCAACTTCCAAATGATCTATAACAAGTTACTATCAAAACCAAAATCCTTCAAAACTCTAATAAAAAATTTGCCAATTCACATTGTCGCAAGCTTTCATAATGTCCAACTTGAGAAAAAGGAAAAACATTTCTTATTAAGAAACATAGAATGAGTGTTATCATGGATAATGAGAATAGAATAAATAATTTATATTGAAAGAAAAAAACCATTATGTTGGACAAAGATAATCTTAGGAAGAAGAAATTACAATCTGGTAGCCAACACCTTAGAGAAAAAAATTTAGATACAATTGTAGAGATTAAACAAACTAAAATATTCAAAATAATTATCTTGAGGCATCTTAGAAATAAGATTAATAAAAGTATCATTGATCTCTTTAAAAAGATTTTTTCTTCCAAAAAACTCTTTCGTAGCATCAAAATCATACTTGGAAACTAAATATAAAAATATCTAGAAGAAAAACAAAGGGAAGTCATCCAACCAAAATCTTGATTACCTTCAAAAGAGAACAAAACTCTTCTAAAATTATCCTCCAAAGGAATAAAAATAAATTCCTATTTTCCTCCTCCAAAATAATATTAGGAATAATGGTTAGATATTATTCTTGACAACTAGGCTCCAATAGATGATCAATATAAAGTAGGTTAGAGATAAAATTTGAATCAACCAACATAATATCTTCATGTTTGTCCATACTAGCATCACTATGAAGACTAGATTTGATACAATTAGTACGATGATGCTTAAAATTAGAAAGATATAATAATTTCATGTTCCTATCATCACTCTACAATCAAATAGCCTTAAATTATTTTGCATAAATCCTCCTCTTTTGATCTCATATCATATAGATAGGATAGAGAGAGTTTTCTTAAGCCTTAATGAGGAGTTCATACCGATTAGTTTGAATCATCCTTTGGATAACTTTTCCTTGATAGAATAATTTTCTTATAAAATATGACAAGGAGAGGATTTGTTCCACTTTTGAAAATTAATGTTTACAAAATCAAGTTTTTTACCAACTCTAAACTTAGTTGAACCATCAACCTTAATATTCCACTAATCCTTGAATTTATTTTCAGATCATGATGTCCAATCATTTTTTTTTCAAATCTAAAGTGAAACTTCCCCTTCCTCCCCAACATATCCATAGAGAGAGAAATGGGAAAATTGTCAGAGCTCAATCTAGTGATAACTAATAGAGAACACAAATAGTATAAAAGAGCACTATCAAGCTTCACCTAGGTAAGAGCCTCACCCAGACATATATTTGGCCAGGTAAATGTTTTTCTTTGAAGATCTAAGTCTATTAGAACATGTTCATCAATAATTTCCATTAATTTAAATTTGGTATCCACAAGGATTTAGGAGTCATCTTGTTTATCTTCTTCTTCCAAAGGTTGTAGCATCTTAAATATTAAGCACCTTGCTAAGGTGTAGACTTTATGCTTAGTTTTCCTATAACCATGTGTGGCCTATTTCACATGTTTCTCATTTTCACTTATAGAATCTTTAGACATTTATAGAATCTTTATAATCATCTTAACCCTGAATTAAAAATTGAGTCATTTTTACCTTGACAAGGGTGACCTGGGTGGAGTGGGTTGTAAATTTAATGACTCTGTCATCGGAAATCACCCTTGTCATGATAAGTTGGGCCCAAATTTGAATTGGATTTTGGTGTTGTGATTTTAGGCAGGTTTCTAAATTCAAAGTATGCCCACTTCAAATATTGAGCCCCAAAATGGCTTGAAGATGTATAAATGCAAGGATACCTCCCTCATGATGGCATATGGTCTTATCTCATCTATGGAAAAATAATCTAAGTAATCAATCCTAAATCAATAATTCAAGAAAATCAAGCATACAAGGTGTTATCTCTATATATATTTTGTTGTCATTAGTTAAGGCAAATTCATATGAGTCAAAAGATTCAATCGGTGAAAAGGAGAAAGATAAATATTTAAGCAGTCGGTAATGCACACCAAGTAAGTCAGTGAAGTTGGTAAAGCACACAAAAGAGTTAATGACAATAAACCAAGAGTCTACAGTTACCAAAAACCGAGTGCATATGAGCTACACCGAGTTGACAGTTACTGAGTACTAAAGATCATTTAACTCAGCAATGATAATTTACTCTACCGAGTTACTTAATTGATTCTAAACTCGATAAGGACACATTTAATGAACTGTCACAAAATTAATTGTGATTCTACAATGCACAAAGAATATTTTGTTACATGATCAATGATCAAGTTAATTCAAAGAGAAGATCTGAGGAGTAGATTAAATGGTCAATGAAAGTTTGTTATTTCCAAGAAAAACACCAAGCATCGAGGTAAAAGTGACACAGTCACCGAGCAGGAAAGAAGATCAAACAGTTAAAAACAAATCACAACTTAACACATAAGATAAAGAGGCAAAAACTCTTATATTTAATGGATGATTTAAAGAGCTGAATAGAGAGATAATACAAAGAAGAGACTGATATTGTTAGTGAAAGTTAAAGGAGTTATTTTGAAGAACAAAGATCAGAGCAGAGAGCACTGAGAAGATATTTAGATATAATAGAGCAGATTTGAGCAAGTGTTACAACTTGAGAATGAGGTAACACAAATTTCAGAGCACATAGAGTCCAATCAACATTTTTTTTTATGCAATATAACATACATTATTGAGTTTTTGATATTATTGTATTGAGAGCTTTAAATCCCAATACTGGGTAGTTCTTAGCCAATCTTATATTTGTAAATACTTTAACAGGGTACATCTCTAAGTGTAGACATTGTAAAATCCTTTAATTAGGTAGACCTACCAAGTCTTTGTATACTCTTAATCGGGTAAGATATCAAAATGGATAAACATTGTAAGCTCTAATCGAGCTCCCTTTATATTACAATTAGTGAAGGTTGTGGGTATCATCTCCATTGTAGTTTTTTCCTCTAACCAAGGATTTCTATGTAAAAAAAATTATGGAGTTATGAGTTCTATTGCTTGAATGTTTCAATGATATGTTTAATAAGCTTTAGAATATTTTCATTTTAAGTTATTAAATTTGGTAAACAACAAACAACAATATATGATTTATAGACAGTTTCAGTTATAAAATTTTTTGTGGTACTGATTCACCTGTTCCCTCTTAGTCCTAACTTTCCATAGTCATTCCAACAATTGGTATCAGAGCTACTACTCTTGAGTTTTAAGGTTTTACCACCTGAGAGTTAAAGGTCTTAGTCATGGATAGTTTTAGGCAATTCAAAATAATTTATGGTCTTAAATCTAAGTTGGAGAGTGCAAGAGAGTTAATCATTAATCTGAAAAAGAAACTTGAGAAGTCTCTAAGCATTAGATTGAAAACATATGATGAACTAAAGGTTACACAAGAACAAGTTGATACACTTGAGACAACAACTGAAGGGGGTGTAACAAATGAGTCAGAATCAACTATAAAATAACTATTGGAAAATAATGATACACTTACAGAGTAGTTGGACCTAATGAAGATAGGTCTTGAAACTATCATGATAAGAATGAATGAATTGATTGAAGGAAAAGGACTGCTGAAGATGAAAAGAAAATTGTAGAAGATGATAAAAGACAAGTTGAGATCAAGTTATTAGAGAAATATAATGAGATCATGAGAATGAGAAAAGTTCACTATGATATGACCAACCAACTTGTGAGTGAAAATAAAGATAACACAAGAAAATAATTTGAGAACCAAGCATTGAAAGCTGAAATTGAAAGAATGGATTAAAGAATGAAAGCTGAGAATGATGCAAATGAAATACTAAAAAGAAATGAAGAAGCACTAAAATATCTGGATCATCATTTCAAGAATCAAAAGCAAAGGAATGAAAAAATAGGAATTGGTTTCAAAGAGAACAACACTACCAAGAAAGGAGAATCATCAAATGCACAGAAAGATGAATGTACTACATCCCCACCGAAACAAAAGAAGCCAAGTTGCAATGATTGTGGGAAGCCTTGAAAAACTGCTAATGTATGTAGGAGTAGGAAAGGTAAAGCACCGAGTACAGATAAATTTGATGGCTATTGTTTTAGATGCAATAGGTATGGACATCAAGCATTTGAATGGAGAACTAATATTGCTAACAACACAAGGAAACCTAAGTTTGATGGTTACTGTGAGAATTGTAATAAGTTTGGAGACAAAGCTGAAGAGTGTAGAACAAAGAAAAGAAATGAAAAGTGGATGCCTAACCAAGAGAATGCTAATACTAACCAACCAGGCACATCTATACCATCAAACTATAATACAAGAATTTCATGTTTATCCTATGGAAGGTATGGACACAGTGCTTCAAATTGCATGTTGATGCACAAAAGAAACAATTGAAGAGCATGAAGGAACCTCGACATGGAATTTTTTCATTGTCATAAGGTTGGACACCTAGCAATAAATTGTAGATACCAAGGTGATGCACCAATTGAAGATGAATCTGCAGAGAAAGACCCAAATATTGTTGATGACATCAGAGAGAAAATGAACAAAACCTAGAGGAGAAAGCCCAGGAAGATGGAACATCATTTGGAACCGCACACTGCACCATCTCTACCAAGTTGGTTGCACCAAGCTCCACCTATATGGTGAAAGGTATGAAGGAACTGCATGCTTATAATAAATCCTACTTCAGTTCCTAAAATTAGATTTAAGATCCATATCATCATATTGAGACGTATATCGATAAGTTGTCAAAGTTTTTGGTTGAATATTGTTATATATAGTAATTTTGTTTAACTCGGTCGAGAAAAGTAACTATGCAGTCGATAGAAAGAAAAAAGGGACCTGACAAGTGCATTTAATGCACATGAATAGAGTCATTGAAATCCATAATCATAAGAAAGATATAAATAGGTCATTTTGCTAATCATTTGAACCTAACATTTTCAAAGAGAACCTAAATGCATTGCAAAGTGATTATCTCATCAAGCCACTGAAGTGGATTCAAGGTATTTCTGAATCTTTGTAAGAATATTGAGTCACAATTGAGACATTTACTTCATTCTGAGTTGATTTTACAAAGTCATGTTTTATCGAAGCGTACCCTAGTTTGTTTAAGAAAAGTATTTGAAGGTATTCATGGCACCAAAGTTACATAAACCTATAGCTGTGAAGGAATTAGAACCACTGAATCCACAATATATGTTATCCCCAACTATAGCCACTAAAATAGATATAATGGGAGCCCTATCTTTGATACCACTGAGAGTAATATTAATTGAAGATGTCTGCACATTTATTCATTGTAAGATTGAAGATTTGTGTGAAGTGGAGATAGATGCTTCATTCAATAAGTTGTGTGAGAATGGGAAAGTGAAGGACGAGAATATTTACCTCAAAGAAAAAGGTTTGACACATGTTATTACTTACCGAGGGTTTTTAAGAATGAATGGATAAGAATGGTACTTAGTTGAGTACATGACCAATTCATGTGGTTTTATGATCTTATCAAGATCATTAAGGACATATTGCACATTATTACTGGTTTCCCCATTGGAGATAAGCCCAAGATCACTACGAAAATCAACAAGGGTAAGCTCACCGAGATAACTAAAGCACAATGGGATGGAAGAGGAATGAGAATATCCACAGTGGAAGACCCTGAGTTACAATATGTTTTTAATATCTTATCATACTGAGTGTTTCAATCATCCTAAGTGGAAAATTTACCATGTGGAACAGTTGATTTGGCATACAAGATAGTGAAGAGAGGACTTAAATTGGATGTTTGTGAAATATTATTAAAGAAATTAGAAGACAATATGAACACAATCAGAAAAGAAAAGACTAACAGCCTAATATTCAATTCATTATTGGTAGGTATCTTCTTCTATTTTCAGAATTTATTTCCCTCTATTGGAGATGTAGTTTGGATCTCTGGAAGACCTATTCTTTATCAGATAAATGAGTATATATAGAGTTTAGGAGATAATTTTGATGCAATCATATCTGAATACCTTTTAAATTTCCAAGCAAGGATGCATAAGAGGTATATGATTCCACCTCAACTGATTGCAGAGTATCAAGATAATATATGTTTTGAGGTTGACACTGACACTTGTATTATCAAGGTTGTTGAGCCTAGAACTGAGTGGATACAAATGGTAGGATATGAATTGGATATTGATATTGGATCACAATAGATAGAAGCATTACTAGAAAAAATAGTTGATCCCAAAGCCAAGAGGTATGGCACTTATGAAGAAGTGAAAGTGAGGAATAAGAAAAACATTGTGATACCTAAGGCAGTCAAGAAGATAGGAAAAATTATTGATACTTTATCTAAAAAACTAAGAGTTGATAAGACAAGTGTTAGGGACACAAATGATGAGAAATCTATTTTTTTTGCTCCCAAACAACTTGTACTTATAAATTCACCAAGAAAAATAGGTACTAGAAGGAACACCAGATCCGCCATGAAACAAAAAGAAAAGAAAGTTGCAGAGGTATCTCAACCAAAGGGAAGAACATACATGAGACCCCGAGGAGGAAAACCATATGTATGTTCACAAAGGAAGTTAATACTTGAGGATGAGATTGAAATAGAATCAGATAAGGAAACTAATTCAACACTTGTTGCATATTTTTCAAGAGTTCCACAAAGTCTAGATCATTTTCTAGAAGATCTAAAGAATACAAGAAGACTTGGAGCTTTTAGGAAAGAAAAGTATGAGAAAAGGAATGATGAAGATAAGAAAACTATTGAAGAAGCTATTGTGGTAATACTACTGAGATATAGATTATCCCCAATTGAGATAGCACATAAGATACCAAAAGAGTTGTATAATAAGATTGATGCAAGATGGAAGTATGCACTTAATGTTGAAAAATAAGTGAGAGAGAGGTCACTTTTACATACTGTTCCTAACCTTGTATCATCTGAGATTCATGAAGCACTACAAAAATATGAAAAAATATTTATAGTCAAGGGAAGTGCCCTAAGAATCATGACTGGAGATATACTATCTATGGATAGAGAAACTGATGCAAAGTGGAGATATATATTTGTTATATATTATTATGAGAAACCTGATGTAACAAAGAATCAAAGTGAAATCATTATTGACAAGGTAAAGGAAATCACGGGAAAAGTAGATCTTATTAATCTAACTATTGACAATGTAGAGGTAATCATTGAAGATGCATTAGAGGATATATATCCTACAAAGGATTTGTCAAAGGATGATGATGTAATGGAATTGCAAGTACCAGACGCATAGTGTATTGATGTAGATGTTGCACCATTGCAAAGTACTGATCCCATATTGATACAAGTACAAAATTATTCTACTATTTAGATTGGTACTATTGAAGTTGCACAAGATATGACAATAGAGCCACCAGTTGACATAGGTAAAGAGAATTTTGATGAGCTAGAGTCTACCGAGACTGAACATAGGAAAGATACCGAGTTGGAACCCCCAACCAACACTGAAGGACAAAAGAAGAATACACCACTGACCAACACACCTAATGTTCAAAATATTCAAAAGACACAAGATATAGAAAAATAAATGCTGCATGAATAAAATATAAAAGAGAAGGATGTAGAGAAAGTAGAAGAAAAACAACAAGAGGAAGTCAAAGAAGAGGAGAGTATAGCTGATCACCATACTGAGTCAATAGATGAAACAATGGCATCACATTCCAAATTATCTACTAGAGAGAGAATATTGAATGAGAAGAAGAAGAGTAAGAAGAGGAAACATGTGATTGATTTGAGTAAGCCAATCATCATACCACCAGGAGACCCTATTATGATGAAGCCCAAAGAATTATTCATTTATGCAGAGATTGTAGCTCAAAAGGATGACCAGGACAAGTTATTGGAAAAGAATAAAAAGGTATACATATTAGAAGATGTAAAGGAAGTTTTCCAGGAAGTTATTTCTGAAGTTACTATTGAAGAATTTGAGCCCCTACTAGACCAAGTTGGAAATCTAGTCCAATAGATCAAAGGACCAAACACGGAGATGACTGAATACATGTTGAAGATTCAAAAGGAATCTATGAAGAAGATATTGATGGAGGACTTACTAAAAATATTGATATAGAAAAGGTAACTCTTTCTGAGTTATGTTCAAAAATTAAAAATAATCACAATCCATCATTTCATTGTTTCAGAAAATCTATATTCTTTCTAACTTTACCAAGGAAATCAAGAAGGAGGCAGATACTAAAAAAGATTCGACTGAGCATATTAAAGAGCTAACTACAGAGCTTGGATAATTCCAAACCTATTACTCAAAGATACAAGAACTCATGGGAGTTCAACTCTCATTGGGACATGAGGAAGATATGCTGAGATTGGAGTTGCTTGAACTGCAAGCACTGTTGATTCCCCATATGCAATCAATGTAGATACATTTGAAGAAATTAAAATAACTAGCAAGTTTTCCAGAGGTCAGCACCCTAGATACTATAGTTGACCTATAAGAAGAAATCAATGAGCACATTTTTATATTATATAATCTTTGAGACAGTTGGGAGACTGTACTAGCCAGGATACAACACATGTATAAGCAAATTTTTGATACATAAGTTTTACTATTGATACTTTCTGTCAAAAAAGGGAGATAAATAGAAAGTCAGATAGATAGAGAGTTAGAGATAAATTTCTAAAAATAAAAAAGGGAAATAGAATAAATACAAAATAAAAAGAGTATATATGAGAAAATGGAAAAAGAGGAGAAGAGTTGTACATATTTTGTATGAAGACTAACATCCAAGGGGGAGTTACAATTTATGATGAATTTGAGGTTTTTGTCAAAATTATCAACTAATTTCAAAGGGGGAGATTGTTATCTCTGTAGATATTTTTTTGTTATTAGTTAAGGCAAGGTCATATGAGTCAAAAGATTCAATCAGTGAAAAGGAGAAAGCCAAATATTTAAGCAGTCGGTAATGCACACTACATAAGTTAGTGAAGTTGGTAAACACAAAATAGTTAAAGACACTACACCAAGAGTCTATAGTTACCGAGCACTGATCGCATATGAACTGCACCAAGTTGACAGTTACTGAGTAATAAAGATCATTTAAGTGAGCAATGAGAAGTTACTCTACCGAGTTAATTCTAAACATGATAAGGATGCATTTAATTAATTGTCACAATATTAATTTTTATTCTACAATGCATAGAGAATCATTTTTTACATGATCAAGGATCAAGTTAATTCAAAGAGAAGATTTGAGGGGCAAATTAAGTGGTTAATGAAAGTCTGTTATTTCCAAGAAAAACACCAAGTACCAAGGTAAAAGTGACACAGTCACCGAGAAAAAAAGAAGATCGAATGGTTAAAAACAAATCACAACAACCCAATGCATAAGATTAAGAGGCAATAACTCTTATATTTAATGGAAGATTTATAGAGTAGAAAAGAGAGATAATACAAAGAAGAGGATGATATTGTTAGTGAGAGTTAAAGGAGTTATTTTGAAGAACAAAGATCAGAGCAGAGAGCACCATGAAGATATTTAGCTACAATAGAGAAGATTCAAAGTAAGTGTTACAGTTTGAGATTGAGGTAACACAAATTTCAGAGCACATTGAGTCTGATCAGCATTTGTTTTTTTATGCAATATAACAAACATTATTGAGTTTTTGATACTATTGTATTGAGAGCTTTAATTCCCAATACTGGGTAGATCTTCACCGATCTTATATTTGTAAATCCTTTAATATGGTACATCTCTAAGTGTAAAGATTGGAAAATCCTTTAATCAAGTAGACCTAACAAGTCTTTGTATACTCTTAACTGGGTAAGCTATCAAAATGGCTAAACATTGTAAGCTCTAACCGAGCACCCTTTATAATGTAGTTAGTGAAGGTTGTGAGTATCACCCCCACTAAAATTTTTCCTCTAACCAAGGACTTGTGCAGAAACAAAATCATGGAGTTATGAGTTCTATTTCTTGAATGTTTTGATGATATTTTTTATAAGCTTTACATTATTTTTATTTCAATTTATTGAATTTGGTAAACATAAATCAACAATATATGGTTTATAGACAATTTTAGTTATAAAAGTTTTTGTGGTACTGATTCACTCCTCCCCTTTCATTCCTAACTTTCCATAGTCATTCCAACACAAGGAGCTATAAAGTCAATTAAAGAAATCAAGCATGGAAGAAATGAAGTAATGCTTATATCGTAGCATGTGTGAAGGTGTCCATATTATTACTATCCTAGATCAAAGATGAAGACAACATAAGGAAAATTTTAAAACATTTTCATGAGCCATCCAACATTTATGAAGGTATAAAATTTATCAAGCCTTTTCTACAAACAACACACTTCTTTCCTTTATGCAATTTCATTTTAATTTATATATAGGGATTTGACTAAGGAAAACTCCTTTCTCCCAATAATTTCATTTTTTATATGTGCAAGTGATAGGTACCTAAGCTTTAGATACAGATTCTAGAAGTATTAACTATCTATATAAAATATTGGGGCCGACATCAAAATTTGGTAGAACAAGGGTGACTTTCACCTATAAAGGAAAGTCTAGTTGCCCTTGTTTTCCCAAGTCACCCTTGTCAAGCAGAATTGGTTAGAATTTCTAGTACAAGTGAGTGTCTCTGTCTATTTTCTAGATTTGGTCTTAGAATTATCATACCATTATGTTTACTTCCTATTTACAGAGATCTATCCCCCTTGCATCATATTGCATCCTAATTTTTGAAATCCCTCTTTCCATTTACACATTCCTACATTCCACATAAGAGAAGGAGGACATGTACACCCATTCATCACTTGAGTCTTCTTGTGCTTAGTGGTTTGTTCCCGATTCTAATGTAATGATTGTATATATAGGCATAAGAAGGGTACCTTTATTTCTAGGTTACGGGTAAAGAGTTTTTAGAAGGGCATAATAAGGGTACCTTTGTCCCTAGGTTATGGGTAGGGTTTGGTTTTTCTATTGGGAAAAATGGTTTTGAGTTGATTAATGGATTCTTGAAGCAATACAGAATGTCAACCACAGTTTCTAGGTTCTGTAACCCAGAACAATTTGTAAAAATAGCCTTCAAAACTATGACCCCTTGGCAGACTATGAGAGATCATGAACCCTTAGATGAGATAGATGTTGTTAGAAATAAGACAAACAAAACTGAGGTCCACAAGAGAAGAATAAAATGAAAAGACCTCATGAGGATATAATTTGAATGGAAGGAATCATATCCCACATTTTCTAGTTTCTTTCCTGATACCCCATACTTGCAGAGGATTGAGAAAATGTTGGAATCATATCACAACTTGATGGCACAAATGCCAAAATTTAGTGTTGAGGATGTGCAGTCTCAGGGATCTCCATACACAGTGGCTTTGCATGATAAGGAACACTTAGAACATCATGGAGAAGAGGAAGAAGAAGAGGCTGGTGAAGAAGACACTTCATTTAGGGAACCTCCTAGCAAGAAAAGAAAAATAGAGGATAAGATGGTACAGGCCAGAAAAAGTATGGCCAAAGCAGTAGTATTAGAAAATGGAAGATATTTTAGGAAAATTAGAAAACAATTGCAAAAGGTGCCACATGATGAAGATTAGGGAGAAAAAAATATGATCTTAGATACATAAATGGATGAAAGGGTAATGATGGATAATGAATTTATGAAAGATGATGTGTTTATCAAATCTGAAGAATTCAAGAGTTTCTTGATCAAAATAAAGTAAAAGGATTTAAGGAAGAATTTGATAACAGGGGAAGACCTGATAACATAATTTTTTTCCATTAGTATGCAATGAGAAAACAATTTTTAATAATCTATCGGTTACCCTACACCAAAATTCAGGTTTTTGGTTCAAACCGAAATTGCTAAGCAAGGAGGAAACCGACAACACAGTTTTGCAGTATAAACCAAAAGTGCAACTCGAAGATGATAAAGTGGAACCCGTCAGGAGTAAATTGATAGTGGAACCTAACAAGAAGAATATAGTTCCAACTAAGAGTATAGACAAGAGAGGAACCCGATAGATAGTTCAACCAAGGAACACCGAAAGACAGTCAAACTAATTTTAGAGCAAACCGAGCATCAAACACCAAAATTCAGTTACATCCTAAGAAAAGTGGATCTGACTTCCACGTCAGATAAAATAGTATATTATATTTATAGAGTCTTGATTTGATTTAAAACCATTACTTAAGGGAAAAGAAACATTATTGTAATTGTTTTAATTAGTCTAACTGATTAAAAACATGCAGAATAGGAGATCAAGGTCAAGTTGTAAACCTTTGATCATAGAGTTAAAGTTGTAATACGTGAAACTTAATTAGGTCAATCTATCTTATAAATAGATGTTGTAATAATTCATTATCATGGAAGAGAGGATGATTTTAGGCTACGAGCACATCTATGGATCAGACTGAGAGTTTCAAGAAGCAGAACAACAAAAGTTGATTTTGGTTATCAAGAACCAAGAATAGAGGCTACCGAGCAAAAAAGGTATTAATCAATCACATTAGGTGATACATATATACATGTGATTTGTAATGGATCTATAATTAGAAATTATTAGATTGCATACACTCAGGTCAATGAGTATTTTTGTCTGCATTCTAACAAGTGTAGCAAATAGGAGAAATCATTTCAACAAAGGTGGATTTAACAATCCTATTGTAAATCTCTTAACCGAGTGCACACTAAATAGTGTTGCAAAATCTCTTAATAGAGTAGACCTTAACTAGTCTCCACATAATATTCCTAATAGGGTAGATCATCAGAAGTGATCAAATTGTAAACCTTAACTGACCCCTTCCAATCTATAGATAGTGAAGATTTTGTGGGTGCCATCCCCACCGCAATTTTTACCTTCTAATAGGGGTTTTCTACGTTACCATATCTTGTGTTATGAGTCAATTACTTTCATGAATGTTTCTATGAATTTTTACATGTTTGACTAAGTTGATGAATTGATATATCTTACACATAGATTATATAGAACAAATGTTTGGTTACACAATGGATAAAGGTTAAAAGAGATAAAAAATTTAGAGGTACTGATTCACCCCTCCCCTCTCAGTACACACTTCCCATTAGTTCCAAAAATTGGTATCAGAGCTAGATCTCTTATGTTGGAAAGTTTAAAGACTTAAGAGAAAAGATCATACAATGGAGAAGTATAGACTTGACAAAAGTATTGAGAATCAGAAGATAAAAATTCAGATCTTCTATGAATAGTATAAAGAAGCTAGAATCAAGATGAGACAACTGTTAGATGAAAGAAATATTATGGCATCTCACTATAATGAAACAGGTTACCATGAAGAAGAGATACCAAATCTATTTGAGTCTTTAGGATCTACTACAAGAAAACATCAGATACATCAAAAGAAAGCATCACAAGCTTAAATGAAATAAATCAACATCTGGCTGGACAAGTGAAATCTCTACAAATCGATCAAGAGACATAGATGGTAAGAATGATTGATGTCATGAAAAATACTAGACAAGCTGAGAAAGAAAGAACACTAGCTATTGATGATAGCAGGAAGATTACTGAAAAGCTACAAGAGAAAGAGTCAGAAATAAAAAGACTTACAGAACATCATCATGAGATCACAAATCAGATTATTCTTATGAGTCAAGAGGCAAACAGAATGAATATAGAACTCATTGAAAGAATAGAAGATATCAGTGAGCCAAGGGAAGAAAATGAAAAGCTGAAATAGGAAATAAGAATTCAACAACAATATAATGAGATAATCAAGAGAGCTAAAGAAAGAAATAAAAGGATGGATGATTTTCTTGATGGACAAAGGAGAGCCAATAATAACACCAGACTAGGCTATACCGAGAATACAGAATCACCCAATCAAGCTGATCCAGAGAATGTCTATGCAAATCCCCAAGAAAGATTACATGCAATCACTATGGAAAGCAAGGCCACACATCAAATTTTTGCAGGAGAAAAATGAAAGGTATTCCTAAAGCTACATCTTCATTCATAGGAATTTGTTATAAATGTAACAAGAAAGGACATAAAGCTTATGAATGTAAATTTGAGATGAAACAACCTAAGAAGGAAACATACATGGACAAATACTGTCCTACATGTGAAATGCATGGGCACACAACTCTTGAATGCTAGAAAATGAAAAAGCAAGCATGGAAGCCAAAAGGTCAAGAATCTGCCTATCAACTAAAAAGAGTCAGTAACCAGTATGTTTTGGATTACAACACTTGGGAAAATTATACAACATGTGGAAGATTTGGTCACATAGCTGAAAAATGTATGAGACAATGGAAAAAAAATCCTAGAGGCTAGAATAACCCCAGAATGGCATGTCTACACTATCATAAAGTTGGTCATCTGAAGAAAGACTATAGAGACTAAATGATAGAGACCAACACCTTTACTAATGGAAACACCATTGAAGACATCAGGAAGATGAGAAACAAAATGTGGAGGAAAGCTACAAACACTAATGAAGATGGACTGAGTAATGCAATTGGTGACACCTTATCCAATGGATCTGGTGACATCACCACCCCCACCTAAGCAGAACAAGTAATTATGGAACTGCATTACACCAAGTTATATTTTGCATCAGTTCCATTATACATAGTTGAAATGCCAAGTTAGCATGATTATAGATGCACTATGGTATTACTTGTTATAATTATATGAATTCAATTTCATCGGTCAATACATACCAAAATGCATCAGAATTCATACAAAGCCAAGTTGCCTACACTTACTGAGAATCATCGGTTAAACACATAAAAGCTAAAGTTGCTAGTGTAAACTGAGATCCATCAGTAATCATGTGAGTTAACAAAGTTGTCTTTTCCATACACGAAAACCCATCGGTAAAAGAAACAAGTTAAAATTTTCCCCGAAGTATCGCATTGTCACCAAAAGAAAAGTTAGTGTTTCACCCGATGACTCCGTCTTCACACACCGAAGAGTGGTTGAGAATTAATGACTCAACTTAGGGAAAAGTCTATAAATAGATGATAGAAGGGTTTCATTCTTCACCAAGCGATTAGAGTGAAGTGACCAGAGAGAAACCAAAGCACGAAACAACAACATTGCAGAGTGACTCCAACCAGGTTCACAATACTCCAAGCAGATCACTTACAACTACAGAGGTTAAAGTAAGTACCAACATAAACTGATAACTCTATTTATCATTTGTGGGAAAGCCCTAATTTTAGAAACAATGGAAATGACATCAAGAACTGCTAAGATCAAGAGTGTTAAGAAGAACAAGATCAATCTTATCAATACCTCAACCTACGAGGAACCACATTATAAGATATGTCCAGAGGTTTCCTCACAACCCAACAATGCTGGAGAATTATCAAGAATACTAGCTAGGTTTTTTCTTGTTGAATATGTGTGAGCATAAATTCATTGCAAAATATCAGAGATTGGAGACCTGGAAGTTGAACAAGCTTTCAATAAGCTATGTAACAATGATGGCACTATCAAGGATGAGCACAAGAACATTAAGGTAAAAGGGCTCACAAATTCCCTATGGTTCCCAAAGAAATTCAAGACCGAATGGATTCAGTTAGTACTAAGCAGGATCCATAGCCAAAATTTATGGCTGGATGAGCCTAAATCGATAATAAGAGATGTTATACATGCTATCACCAGTTATCCAATAACTGATAAGGTAAAAGAATTGAAGAACCCGCCTAAAGTAGACATTGAGAAGAACACAGGAGCTAAATGTGATGGAAGAGGACTTAAGGTATTCACCATTATCGATGATGAGATAAAATTTGGAGCATTTGTCTTAGGATACAAGTTCTTTCGGGCTAGCAGGATGAATAGCATTGCATCTGGAGTAGTGGATACAACATACAAGATTGTTAAGAAGGGAATTTAGTTTGATCTTTCAGAACTTCTACTCAAGCAGTTAGAAGAAAACTTGAAAACAATAATAAATGCAAATTCAAATTCATGTAAGTTTGGTTCAGTTATCATGTGAATATTCTTCTATTTCCAAGAATCTTTCCCATCAATAGGTAATGTGCAATGGGACACTACAAGACCAGTCACCATATAGATCAGCGAGTTTATAAAATCACTAGGAGATAATTTTGAGTCAGTGATGGATGAATACTTTTCTAGATTCAAGGAAAGAATGAAGAAGAGAGTAAGGATCCTAGATCAACTAATTGTAAACACTTAGTTATATATGTTTCATAGTAGACACTGACTACACATACATCAAGCTGATTGTGCCAAGATCAACATGGCTATCTCTACTTGACTATGAGGTGAACATAGATCAAGAATCTAATGTAATTGATGCATTAAAAAATGAGCCATTAGAAAATACACAACCTAAGTTTGGAACTTATGAAGAGGCCAAAGAAAGAATCAAACTAGCCTGGTTGTAAAGAAGATTGATAGAAAGAAAGACAAGGTGGTCAAGAACTTTAAGAAAAGGTTGTTCGTAACATAAGAAGAAACTGAAAAGAAAAAAGAAACTGAGGGACAGTCACCCATCGGTGAAGCTGAGAAGGAGAGTGACTCAAAGTCAATAGAGTCAGATAAACCATTACCTCCACCAGGTAAGAAGCCTAGGACTATAGTTGCAACAAGAACAAGGAGTCAAATAGAAAACACACAAGTCCTTCACTAATAAAGAAAGATCAAGTAAGGACCTATAAGAGGAAACCTCAAACACAAATTAGAGGGCCAACTAAAAGAAGAAAGTTCCCGAGAACAAGGGAAGACATTGAGGACACCGAATAGGATGAATCTATCCAAAAGGAAAATAATAAGATTCCTGAAATAGTTGATGAAGTGTGTACCTCAATCATCAAATCAGGTACAGTCAATGATAGAAAGATCAAGAAATGGCTAACATTGGATCCAGTGGATCAAAATAAGATTGAGGAGGAAATTATCAAAATGATGTGCATATTCAAATATCTCCTAATATACCTAGTAGATAATATGCCAAAATAACTTCAAGATAGATTATCGGCAAGATGGACATTTGCCTTGCACTCTGAGAAAGAGATTAGGGAAAGAGTCCTAGTATCTGTCATGCCTCCCAAATAAAAAATGGAGGAAAATAAAGAGATGATGAAGAATCACTCCAAAAGGTTCTCACCAAAGTTGAGAGCTTACCAAGTGCTTCAAGGACATCTACTAGACCTAGACAGAAAGAGTGAAGCCGAATGGAGAAAGATACTTGATATTCTTAAAAAGGATACAAGTCCCGAGCCACAAAGAGCTCTTACTGAAACTCAAAAGAACAAGGATAATCAAGCTACACATAGCACCAAACATGTCACTATCAATGATGAAAATGTCACAACAATATAATTGGACAAAGAATAATTGACCACAACATGCAACAAGGATATGGATGTTGTAAATGAGACATGGCCAGACAATAATATGGACAATACTATTATTGAAATCATCGATGATCCTTCAAATGAAATTCAAAAAGATGAAGATGTCACTATTTTCAAGGACCAAATCGATGAACAAGACACTATAATTGATGCTGCACAAGTAAACATACCAGGCTAAATGCCATTATTGATTCAAGAAATCAATATAATCTCACAGAAGGAGAAGACCCCAATCCTGATATAAGAGCACCCGAGGATAAGGGTAATGATGAAAAAAAATATACATCTAATGAAAATAAGGACACAACCAATGAACAAAATGTCATCGATGGAGAACAAAAAGATGGAGATACCACCAAGAAAGATGCACAAATGAAAGATGTTGATGAAGTGCAAAAAAATAAATATGAGCAAGAAAAGACAATTGATACCACACCAAAGGACACAAAAGACGAAGCTGCAAATACACTGAGGGTTGATAAGGAGACATCCTCAAACAACCAACATGCAAACACCAAGCAACAAGAGAAAGGTACAACACCTCAAAAGCCATCAAGTAGCACATCAGACCAAGCAGAGAAGTTGGCTATGGTTCTGCATACAAGTGGATCACAAAAGAAAAAGAAGAAAAAAAGAACAAGTTGGAAGTCACACTTGATGAGATAATTGAAATACTGAAATGTGACCCAACTACATTAGATTTGAATCTCTCCAAGAATATGGAGAAATATGTCAAAGGAAATCTTTGCGAGAAAAGCTTAAGAAGTAGCACCAAGATTCATTGGTACTAGAGAACACAAGGGACATCTTGAGTCAGATAGTTCTCGACATAGATGTTGATCACAATGCCCCCATTTTGGATCAACTTTTCATCCTCACTGAAGCCATCACAACATAGAATGTAGATGCAGAAAAGGAAATTGAGGGGCAAGTAGAATAGAAGTTTCAATACAAATTGATAGAAAAGATCAGCCAAGAAGTGGCAGAAAATAAGGTAAAGATTTCAAAGTTATCAGATGAATTAGATTCGATCATTACTGAAGTTGTTTCCTTAATACAAAAGCTATGCACATTAGAAAAAATTACAAAGGATAACAATGACAAGATTGCAAAGATTGAATCTGATCTAACTGCAAGTGCACAAAGTCTAACCACAGATGGAAATGCAATAAAATTGCATTATGAGAAGATCATTGAGATTAAATGGTTAAGACAAGAAATTTGGGAAGCTGAGTCACAGTTTAGAGAGGAGGTTACTAAGATACAGTCTCTACTTTAACCAAACTTCACACTTCTACAAAAACACCTAAGTTTAGGAAGGCAACTCATTGCCACCCCTGAGATGTTTATAGCAGACAACATCTACGACATGCAGGCACGGATCACATTGGAGCATATGGCTCTTGAAAATTTAAAGGAGAAATGGGAGAAGATGATGGAGGAAATGAAGTCCTCTCACTCTCATATGTTTGTTAAGCTATAGGTATATACCTTTTCCCTTACTACCAAAAAAGGGGGAAAAGGATAAATGATATGTACAGAGCATATACAAAAATGGGAAAAGGATAATATAGCACAAAGGAGAAAAGGAAAAGATAGTATAAATACATAGTGTACATACACATATACTATACTATACTAACATATGCAAAGGGGGAGTCATGAAATGACTAAGATAATATACAAGGTGTACATACTATAAACTTTGTTAGTATTCTACACATATTATTTTTTGATACTAATGTCAAAGGGGGAGATTTATAACATAAAGTTTTTCCATTAGTATGCAATGAGAAAATAAGTTGTAATCATCTATCGGTTACACTACACCAAAAGTCAGGTTTTCAGTTCAAACCAAAATTGCTAAGCAAGGAGGAAACTGACAACACATTTTTGTAGTATAAACCAAAAGTGCAACCTGAAGATGATAAAGTGGAACCCGATAAGAGTAAACTGACACTGGAACCTGATGAGTAGAATATAGTGAAAACTGAGAGCACAGAAAAAAGAGGGACCTGATAGAAAGTTCAACCAAGGAACATCGAAAGACAGTCAAACTAATTTTAGAGAAAACTGAGCATCAGACACCGAAAGTAAGTTACACCTCGAGAAAAGTGGATCTGACTTCCACGTCAGATAAAATAGCTATATTCTATTTATAGAGTCTTGATTTGTTTTAAAACCATTACTTAAGGGAAAAGAAACATTATTGTAATAGTTTTAATCAGTCTAACTAATTAAAAACATGTAGACTAGGAGATCAAGGTCAAGTTGTAAACCTTTGATCATAGAGTTAAAGTTGTAATATGTAAAACTTAATTAGGTGAATTTATCTTATAAATAGATGTTGTAATCATTAATTATCATAGAAGAGAGGATGAGTGTAGCCTACGACCACATCTATGGATTAGACTGAGAGTTTCAAGAATCAGAACAACAAAAGTTGAATTTGGTTACCAAGAACCAAGAACAGGGGCTATCGAACAACAAAGGTATTAATCAATCACATTAGGTGATCTATGTATACATGCGATTTGTAATGGATCTATAATCAATAATTTTTAGATTGCATACACTCAAGACAATGAGTATTTTTGTATGCATTCTAACAAGTGTAGAAAATAGAAAAAATCCTTTCAAGGAAGGTGGATTTAACAATCCTATTATAAATCTCTTAACCGAGTGCACACTAAACAGTGTTGCAAAATATCTTAACAGAGTAGACCTTAACCAGTCTCCACATAATACTCCTAATAGGGTACATCATTAGAAGTGATCAAATTGTAAGCCTTAACCGACCTCTTCCAATCTATAGATAGTAAATATTTTTTGGGTACCATCCCCACTGCAGTTTTTACCTTCTAACAGGGGTTTTCTGCATTACCATATCTTGTGTTATGAGTCAATTACTTTCATGAATGTTTCTATGAATGTTTACATGTTTGATTAAGTTGATGAATTTATATATCTTACAAAAAGATAGTATAGAACAGATGGTTGGTTACACAGTTGATTACACAATGGATAAAGGTTAAAAGAGATAAAAAAATTTAGAGGTACTGATTCATCCATCCCCTCTCAGTACACACTTCCCATTATTTCCAACAAGACCAAGAGGAAAAAAATGAAGAAATTGTCAGGACACTTCAGGATTATGACCCTGAGAGTGAGATGATAACTTTGGAGAAGGCTAGACTCTTGGTGCAGAACAGTGGAGTGCAATTAATGCCTACTTGGGATTTAAAATACACCTTCATCATTGATCATATTAGAAGGTAAGAAAATCCCATGTTCAAAATAGAGTTTGAAATAGATGAGGTATTGAGAGGATAAGTTTTTGATCCTAAGTCTAAAACTTTTTCCATTTGGTCTCTTGCCCCTGCTACACAAAAGCCCTGAGTCTTGAGTACAAGAGAGGAAATGAAGGAAGATAGAATGATCTAGAATCTATAGAATACCAGTGATACAAATATTGCCCATCTAATGACCCAAGTTTCATTTATAAACTTGGAAAAGATAGAAGATCTATCCAAAAGGTATGAACAGACTTTCAGTCAAATGACGTCATTGGCCAAGAAACATGAAGAGGTTGTGGTTCATAAAAATGCCTTAGAGTAACAAATAGAGAAGCTAAAGAAAGAATTGGAGGAAAAGAAGATAGATGAAGTTCCTCAGGTAACTATATAGGATAAAGTAGATGTTGCAATAGAGACAGAAGGTGATTTTTCACCAGAAGAGGGCCACACAAAGGAGCCATCAAAGGAGAAAAGTGACAATGTTTTGTATATTATCCTTGCTATCTTACAACACCTGGTTGGTGTTTTAAAATAGAAGACTGAAATGGTGCACACATTGTATGGCTCATTATAGGAAGCTTCTAGGACAATAGCAGAGGCCATGACATTTCTTGAACCTACTTTCAAGACTTGGTCAAGGAGGAATAGGTTAATGGATAAATTAAAAATGGGAGTGTTATACAGTGATGATTTCCCTAACAAAGTCACAGAGACTATTGGGATGGTGAATGATTTGAATACCACTTATGCTTTCTTTAATGGTAAAGGTGAATTGATAAATAGTAAGTTATAGTTGTTTGGTGTTCAGTGCCCTTCACTTATTCCCAAGATTTATGATGATGCTGATATATTGAAGCCACAACCAGATTGGGAGAGGGAATTTGATGAAATATGGAAGGCTGAGAATGTAAAACACAACTTAGAAGAGGATACAGATGCAAATTAGGTCAATGAGATGATTGATAATTTGTTCAAAGTTGAGGTGGACATGACAAAATTCATTGCTAAGGTGAAAAAAATTGTAGATGCTAGGTGGAAATAAGCCTTGGCCAAGCTAGAGCAGGAGAAGACTTTCAATTGGCCCACCGCCAAGGAAGTGAACAGGTGGGAAGCAAAAATGAAAGGATAAAGAGATATTTTCAAAACAACAACAAATTTTGTTCAACTTCGTAGATCTTTTGCCACCCGTGGTCTGTTTCCAAGTTGTTATTTTGTTGATTTTAAAGTTTTTGCAAGATTTTTATATTCCTCCCATGTAGTCCAAATCATTTTGCATCCTTAGTTATATAAGGATTCCAAGACTACTCAGAAAGGGATAGTTATTTTTCATCTGAAGTAGAATTGCATTGTATAAAATTTGGTTTAAGACCAAATATTTGATAAGGGTTTTGAAAGTTTACTGTTGAATGTAATAACTATTTTTTATATGAATACAAATGAAAATCCATCAACAGTTTCTAAACTTATGATGAGTATTTGTCTGCATTATTGTGTTCTGAGTTTTGTTTAAATTGAGTAATTAAGGATTGTTCAATTTATATGTCTGTCAGGTAGATTGTGAAATTATCTTAGGGGTTCTTTCAAGGAAAGATTAAATTGCCTTAGGGTTATTTTGGTGAAACTTAGGGTGTATAATGAATCTGATGATTATATTAGCATATGTATGAGGGTTGATATATAAGGTATATTTGTTTTCCATTCAGATCTATAGTTGTTTTTAAGTTTATGTTTATGGAAAATGGCTATGAATGTTTAGAGTGACTATGATGCCCTAGGATAAAACACTGGTCTATTATTCATTTGGAGTGGGTGGCTATCACCACAAAATCAACCTTTATCATTCTATTTTAGTCTGTTAGATAAATATTACAAATTTTTGGATCTGCAATTTTACTGTTCATTTGCTGGAATAGTATTGTGATTTGATTATTCCAAGTAAAAATAGTAGACCCACATGAGTTTGTGGAACTCAAAGTGTAGAGGGTGTAAGAACCATGTTTCTTTTCTTCAATTTCTTGCTTGATCGATGTATGGGACAATAGAGAAAGATTACTACAAGTATTTCATGTGTTGGCAATAAAAGGAACTAACAGGTCCAATGGGACCCAAATGATGATTCATCAGCTACTTGGGATGATGCAACGATATTACAAGATTTGTATCCCTATTTATTTGTAGGCTTCTAGGATTAAACCAAATTCTAGGTGGGGGTGAATGTAATACCCACCCATAGTTTTATTTTTTGTTTATATTTTTGAACTCTTTTTGGCCATATTTTAAGTGTGTGTTGATTATTTTCAGTGATACTTGAGGATATTGATGTATTTCATTTCATTATGATTTGATTTATATATCATGAGTAGTGGATAATTGTGTGGTATCATGTGTTGATAGTTGGATTATTATGAGTATTTTCATGTTGATTATCTACATATGATGATGTTAGTTATGATTATGGTTGTTACTGACACCATACTTACATGTGTATGGTTTAATTTTCTGTTCGGTGTGCTTGGAATGGTGAGGGTCAAAGTCATAGTTACTCGCTTGCGAGGTCTATACAATGTACCAATCCTTCCATTGTCCGTTATATGTATACATGTACATGCTCATCTTTGATGTAGGATTGGAGGTACCAGGCATCGACTTCCCTAAATTTCCAGGATGAGCATGCCTTATCACAATATATCAATGGTAAGAGAGGGGAGCTAACAATCAGTTCCAAGTCCCAACCTAAGCCGTCATTTATCCTAAAATAGTGGAAAAGTATATGAATAACTAACCATCCAAATTTTTCAAGGTGATGTGAATTCAAGAACCCTTCCTTTGAGCACGATTGTGGCATTTTGTGTTGGTCAATTTTGCCTTCTTGTTGTAAGTTGTGTTCTTGAGGTGAGTTTTTGTGCTTAAGTAGTTTAAGGGTTTGAGTAGGATTAATTATGAGATATTTATATCCTATAGTATATTGCTATATTAAGAATATTTATTTAATTAATTGGGATTGATTAGGTACCTATAGTATTAAAGGGATTTAATTAGAACATTAAACCTGAATAGAAATTAAAAGGAAAAAAATAATATAAATAAATTATTAATGTCATAAATATTATTCCTAATTAAAAATAATTATATTCAATTTATTTGCACCTTTATTAATAAATTAAAAGAATTTTTTTATTTAAAGGTTGTGTTTTTTTTGTGTGGAAAATTCGTTATTTTAATTAAAAATTAAGAAAACACAGAAAAAAAATTAAATAATTTTTTCATTTCTTTTTGGAGTGTTTATCTGATTTTTTGGGTTTTGCACATTCTAGAAACCCTAGTTTTATTAGTTTTTATTTATTAAATAATTTTAGAGGGGTTTTGGGGGACACGCAAGGTTTCAGACACAGAAGCACAGAGTTTTTTAGAATACAGGTTTTCAAAAGAACATGTTTACAACTCATCTAGATTTTCTGTTGAAGCTAAATAATACATTTTTAAAGGTTGGGAGTGAATTTTTCTTCTTGGGTCTTCTTCTATTGATTCAGGTCAACTTGGCGTTGAAGGTAGGATTTTGAAACCCTTGTTGAAAATTTTTCCTTTCAAAAAGATTGTCTTCATTGTGTATGTGAGTTTTGATTGATTGTTTTGGAATGTTTGCATTATGTCTTTCTAGCTTAAGAAACTGAAAAGAAAGTTATTAGGGCTGTGAGAAAATTTATGTTAATGTTAAATCTATTAAAACCCTAGCTCTCTTTGAGGAAATTACAGGTAAGAGGGTTAGATATTCACATGATTAAAATAATTAGGGGTTTGTTGATTCCATTTAGAGAATTCCAAAATAAATCATTTATACATTCATTAGATTGTATTTGCTAAATTAATATTGGGAAACATTCATCTGGAGAAAATTATATTTTGGGAAAATATATGCCTTTTGTATAATTATATATTTATTGCTTATATAATTGTATATATGTATGTATGTATATGCATGTATAAATGTATGTATATATGTGTATATATGTATATATATTTATGTATATACACACACGTGTGTGTGTGTGTGTGTGTGTGTGTATATATATATATATATTAGGAATAACAATCCACCAACACAACTTAGAAGGGGGGAGAATCAGTTGTGAGATAGATTATCAAACATTAAAAATTATAAACCAAAACTTTAATCCAAATGATAACATAGTAAATGCAACATCATAACACAATCCTTGGTTTTTGAGGAAACTCTGTTAAAGGTAAAACCCCGGTAGGAATTAGCACCCACAAATAATCTACTGAGAGTATAGTATCCCTGCTAAAAGATTTAGCCCTATTAGGAGCTTATTGATGCATTAAAGTACATAGTCTCTATTAAACAATAGACAATGTTAGTATTCAAGAGTAATAGTAGGCTCACTACCTAGGCACACTTCCTAAAGAAGGCTATATCTACTTTCATGAATTATTGTGAAAATACAAGTGTATATGAAATATACAATCTAGTGAACTGTCTAATAGAAACTATGTTTTCTTGATCAGTTCCAATAAAGTATCTTAATCACATCCTCTTCTCTACATCCAATAGCCTTTGCACAAACAAGCTCGCAGCTTCCACAGTTCACTGTTACCCACACTTTCATAAAAGAAATTAACTTCCTTTTAAATAGATTTACAATATGCAATTAGGTCGGCCAATTAATACTTCCCCAATGCACAAATAATTACTTAACCCCTTGCTAAGATACACACGCTACCAATAATGAGTAAACATCAATTAAAATTCATCAAATATAATCCAAGATTCACAATACATGTTTGCACTCCATAATATACACTCCATCTCTAAAGTTAGCCCCAAATAGGTCTCCTCTAGAACACATGCCACAGATAACGTCACGAAGAGTCTTGTGACCCAAGAATCATAACACACATTCCTCAAAATTTATTTTTTCATTCCCCAAGCTCGCATATCATGAATCCATATCGCACCCAATTTATCCTAAAAACCAAGAGACAAACTATGGCATAGATCACTGTCACAGTCCAATACCTAGTCTTCACTAAAACAACTGTACCTCACTTAACCTGATATATTAAGCCATGCAACCTTAGACATAAGATCACAACATATCCCTATACATTACCATATTCACTCATTCTGAATTAATCATACAATACCCATACACTTTTGTCAGTCATCTAAGCAACAATAATAACTAGTCTGTTCTACCTCCATAGAAATATATGTTAACATCAGTGAACAAACATGAATGCAAACAACAACATCAGAAACTAATTCCAACAATTTTCCCCTTTTCCATTGATAGAAACATATGGGAAAAACCATCAACCCAAAATTATTCACTCTCAATACAATCTTCTCAATATCCTCAACACATCTCTCCCTAAAATGGTAGGGATTTTCACATAGAATCTCTCCCCCTTTGCCAACAATGGAAGAGGGTGCCATAACTCAACTTCTGATCATCTTTCCTCTACAAGGTGTAGCTTTTTAAAATCTTCATTCCTCTAACAACTAGGTGCAAAATCACCCAAATGTGTTCTATAATGTTCCTATGATCACTCCCCCTAAGGAGTAGATCCATACATCAAGTCTAAAACATGATATAGCTCTGAAAGCCACTGGAATGATGCATTCCTACATCAATTAGTTCTCACAAGGAGGGGCTCTCACCTCAAGCATACATTTGAGATAATCAAAGGAATCCTTTGGAAAAGTTTTTGTAAATATATCTGCTATATGTTCCTTTGTGCTGATATACTCCAATCTAATCTCCTCTACAATCTTGTCTCTTAAGAAATGATACTTAATGGAAATATGTTTTTTCTTTGAATGCATAACTAGATTCTTTGACATATTCAATGTTCTAGTTTATCACAATGGATAACCACTAGATCATCAAAAGGTATCCCAATGTCCTTCAACATTTGCTTCATCCAAACAATCTGTCTATAATTTATAGCAGAAACAACATACTTTGATTCAGCAGTAGACTGAGTTATACAGTCCTACTTTTTAGTTAACCAAGAAACCAATCTTTTCCCAAGAAAGAATGCACCACCACTTGTACTTTTTTTGTCATCAACATTTCATACCCAATTAGCATCTGTATTAGCATGCAAAAAAAATCATCAAATTTTTTATACCATAAGCCATAATCTAGTGTTCCTTTTAGATATCTAAATATTGTTTTTACAGTAGCAAGGCGTGTCTCTTTAGGATCTGCTTGATATATTGCCACAAGTCTAACTGCATTACCAATATCTGGTCTAGTGTGAGTTAGATATTGTAAGCCTCCAATCATAGATCTTTACTTTGTCTAAAAAAGACATTGAGATTCGTCAATAGTAGTAAGCTTGTGACTAGTAACCATAGGTGTTCCAACAGGTTTACAATCTTCCATTCCAAAAAAATTCAATATTTATTTAAGATACTTGGTATGAGAAATAAAAATACCATTCTTGTTATGATTAATTTGCAGTCCAAGGAAAAATTTCATTTCACCAATCATTGACATCTCAAATTCATTTTCCATTTCCTTAGAAAACTTTTTACTCATTACATGATTTCCTCCAAAAATGATATCATCAACAAAAAATTCAACTATTAGAATTCCATCTTCACTAGTTCTTAAGTACAAATTATTGTCTGCATTATCTTTTTTGAAACCAAGACAAAGTAGATGCATGTCCAATCTTGCATACCATGCTCTAAGTTCTTCTTTCAGTCCATACAAAGCCTTCTTCAAATTCCAAACCATGTCCACATCTTTTGTCAGAGGAAATCCATCAGGTTGTTCAATATATACTTCCTCTTCTAGATATCCATTTATAAATGCACATTTCACATCCATCTGATATACTTTGAAGTCTTTGTGTGCAACATCAGCAAGAAATAATCTTACAGCCTCAATCCTAGCAACAAGAAAAAATGTTTCTTCAAAGTCTATACCTTCTTGTTGCGAGTAGCCTTTACAAACCAGTCTTGCCTTATTTCTTAAAACCATTCCTTCTTCATTCATCTTGTTTCTGAAAACCCACTTAGTTCGGTTAACATTCTTATCTTTAGGTCTAGTAGCAAGTTCCCAAGTGTTATTTTTCTTTATATGTTCCAATTCTTCCTACATAGCCTTAGTCCAAGATTCATCTCTACACACCTCATCAGTAGTTTTTTGTTCAACTTGAGAAATCAAACAAATTTCATCTCTTAATCTTGATCTTGTCATCATGCCTTTATTTGAATTTCCAATCATTTGATTTTTAGGATGCTTTTTCTTAACATACCTCAGAGTCTTAGAAATTTTGGTAGGATCATTTGAGTCATCTTGACATACCTCGATTTCATGGTCAATCTCAAAAGGTTCTTCTTGATCTACATTAACCTCCTTGAAATATGTAGTATGGTTACAGTCATATATTCTTCCCTAAATCTGGAAATTTTCATCAATCCTCACATTAACACTTTCAATCATCTTCCTCAATCTCAGATTGAAACATTTATAATCTTTTCTCTTAGTGGAATAACCAAGAAATATTCCTTCATCACTTCTAGCATCAAAATTTCCTATCTCATCATCTCTTTTGATATAGCATTTACTACCAAATATTCTAAAATATTTCACAGTAGGAGTATGATTAAACCATAATTCATAAGAAGTCTTACTTGTACCTTCTCTTATCTGAATTTTGTTCAAAGTATAAGCAGTAGTACCGACAGCTTCACTCCAATGAAACTGTGATACATTTCCTTCCAGCAACATGGTTCTTGCAGCATCTTATATTATTCTATTTCTTCTCTCTTCTATCAAATTCTATTATGGTTTCCTAGGAGAAGATGTATGTCTGTATATTCCATGCTCTTCGCAGTAGGTATTGAATAAGTTTGAAGTAAACTCTCCACGTCTATCTGATCTCACACATTTTATCTTTAAACCTGATTCATTCTCAACTTTTTATTTGAATATCTTGAATTTTTCAAAAGCCTCAGATTTCTCTCTCAGATTGTAACCCACGTCATCCTAGAAAATTCATCAACACAAATTATAAAATACCTTTCACCATAGTAAGGTCTCGTTCTTGTAGAACTAAACAAATCTCTATGCACAAGATCTAACTTCCCTTTCGCTAAGGAAGATTTTCTTTTAAAACTTCTTCTAGTCTATTTCCCCATTACACATTCTCTCCACATGGTGTTAGATGGTTTCATAATCTTTGGTAGGTCTCTAACAACATTAGTCATGCTTACCTTCACAATATTATCAAAATTCACATGAAAAAATCTTCTATGCCATAACCAACTATCATGAACCTTTGCAAAAAAAAGAAGCCTCAGATGTATTCAATTCAAATATTACCTCTTGACTTAGTACCAGATGCGATCAATTCTCCTGACTTACTTTGGATATAGCTGTTAGGTTTAATGGAAGTAGTACTAAGAGGGGAGGGGTGAATCAGTACCTCTAAAACTTTTTCATGTTCTTTAATCAATTAACCTTTGTAATCAATTGCATATCCATTCAATCTGATCTACACTATCTTTGTGAGAGTTATATCAATTCATA
>MU226915.1:1616074-1632205 GCA_018584345.1 Thuja plicata | reverse complement strand
TGAATCATTCATAGAAACATTCATGAACATAATTGACACATAACACAAGATATGATATCGCAGAAAACTCCTATTAGGAAGTAAAAACTGCGGTGGGGATGACACCCACAAAACTTCACTATCTGCAAAATGGAAGGGGTCAATTAAGGCTTACAATTTTGATCACTTCTTATGATCTACCCTGTTAGGAGTAACGGTGGAGACATGTTAAAGTCTACTCTGTTAAGAGCTTTTAGCAACACTGTCAAGTGTGCACTCGGTTAAGAGATTTGATATAAGACTGTTAAATCCACCATTCTTGAAAGGATTTCTTACACTTTGCTTCACTTGTTAGAATGATAGAAAATTACAAATTGAACTGGTAAAAGAAATATCCTATTGCTGATACAGATCCTATGTAGTTTACACACAAAATAATATCACCTTAACTATGATTGAATAATACCTCTCATTATCGGTTTCCTCTGTTCTTGGTTCAGCTAACCAAATTCTTCTTTTTCTACTCTGGTTCTTGAAACTCTCAATTCAATCCATAGATGTGCTCATTCTATTCTCCTCTCTCTTCCACACACATTATAATGAATGATTACATCATCTATTTATAGATGGATTGATTTCATCAAGTTGGTGATAAAAACAATGTTAACTCTAAGATCAGGTTTACAACTTGCACCTAGATCTCCTAGTCTATGTGTTTTAAAACAGTTAGACTGATTAAAACACTTACATTACTATTTCTTGTCCCTAAAGAAATGGATTTAAAAACAATTAAATATCCTATAAATAGAATACCCTTGCTTTATCTGACATGGAAGTCAGATCCACTTTTTGCGGGCTGCAACTAACTTTTGGTTTTGTCTTTCGGTCATGCTTGACTATCCTTCAGTTTTTACTATCAGGTGCATTGAATCTATTTCATCAGTTTGCACTATAACTTGCATTTTGGGTTCCTCTATCGGGTTCCTATTTAACTCTCTATATTGTGATTTTTGATTTACACACTTCCTTGTGTCATCAGTTTTATGTACTTGGTCATTTTTGGTGATCTTCTCATCTGATCTTCGATTTGCACTTTACTATCTTGCAGTGTAGCCTTACCGAAAGTGTTGTTTTAATACTAATGATAAATTAATGTCATCAATCTCCCCCTTTGACATTAGTATCAAAAATTGATATGTGCAAAATACTAACCAAATGTTAAGTATATACAACATATATAATCCTTAGTCATTTAATGACTCCCCTATGTATATGCCAGTATATCTGTACATATGATATATTTTCCTTCTTCATATCACTGTCTTTTTATCAATATACATATACATATCTACCTTTCTCCCATTCTTACTAAGTGTACATAACATTTTGAATGATATTTTGTACAAGTATCATTTCCCCCTTTATTTGATAATAAGGGCAAAGGTCAATTACCTTAGAGCTTATAAAAAATGTGTGAATGAGAAGACTTCATGTCTTCCATAATTTTCTCCCATTTCTCCTTTAGGTATCTAGAGCCATTTTCTCAAGTGTTATCTTGGCATGCATATCATAGTTGTTGTCGGCTATAGACATCTCGGGAGTTGCTATTAGTTGTCTTGCAGAACTGATATGTTACTGTAGTAGTGTGAGAATTTGTAGAAGTTGAGCCTGTAGCTCACTTACTTCTTCTCTGAATCATGTCTCTACTTCCCACAGCTCTTGCCTTAACCATTTTACTTCAATGATCTTTTCATAATGCAGTTTGACTACATTTTCTCCATCGGTTGTTAGGTTACTAGCATTGTTTGCTAGATCTGTATCCATCTTAGCTATGTTGTCACTATTTTCATGAGTGAACTTTTCAATTGTGCTTAGCTTTTGTATTAAGGTTATAGCTTTAGATATAATGGGATCTAATTCTGATATGAATTCTGACAGCTTTACCTTATTTTTGGCCACTTCTTGGCTGATGTTCTCTAGAATCTTTTGTTGATACTTCATTTCTACTCTCTCCTCAATTGCTTTCTCAGCATCAACATTTTGAGTTGTGATGGCATTGGTGAGGATAGCTAGTTGATCAATTATGGGCTTGATTTGATCAATATCAATACCAGGTACAATTTGGTGTAGAATGTCTCATGTTGTCTCTAGTATCATTGATTCCTTATGCTATTTCTTCAACTTTTCTTGTAATGCATTCCTTTGGCATATCTCTCCATATTCTTTTAGTGTATCCATGTCAATTGTACTAGGGTCACACTCTGGTATTTCAATGATTTTGTCAAGAGTAACCTCCAACTTGTTCTTCTTTGTCTTCTTCTTCTTCTTTTGTGACTTAGTGGAATGTAGCACCATTGCCAATTTTTTAGCCTTTTTAGTTGTGCTTGATGATGTGACTTGTTGTGCTTCTTTGTACTGCTTTACATCAGTTTCAGCTCATCGGGTGTCTGAAGACATCTCTACATTCACCTTAGCATCGCCGATAGCACCTTTTTCTATTTTCTCAAGAGTTCCATCTTTTGGGTTTTCTCCTTCATTTGAGTCCTTTACATCATCTGCCTTGGTGTTCTCATTCTTTTCTTGAGTTTCCACATCCTTGTCCTTATCTCCTTTTGTAACCTTGCTAGTGTCAGTTACATCTTGAGTGTCTCTGATGTTTTTTTGACCATCGTTGTTGTCTTTATTTTCTTCTTCTCCTGCATCCTTTGGAGTTTCCTTTTCAGGTGATTTACTTGATTCCTGCATGATATTGATAGCTTGTATAAATATTGGTAGTTTTCCTGGAATGTTCATTTGTGCTTCATCAATTGTTGTGTCCTGTTCATCGGTTGTATCTTTTACAACAGTGACATCTTCATCCTTATTGATTTATTTTCCTGGGTCATCGGTAATGTCGATGATATTTGTGTCTACAATGTTGTCATTTGTGGTATCATCCCATGTTTGATCTATCAAATTTGCATCTTTGTTCCATACTGTATCATCTTCCTCTTTATCCAACTCAATGGATGTATCATCTTTGTTTCCCTAATCAACATCTTGTTGTTGAACGTCTTTGACGGGGTTGTCTTTCTCAACTGGCCTATTCATGATCTTGCACCCTTTATTGTGACTATCCTTTTCAAGTTCAATCAACTTGCCTTCAAGAAATTTTTATGCCCTTAGCTTCGGTGAGAATTCTTTCTTGTATTTCTCCATCATTTCATTTATCTCTACCATTGTTGATTCAGGTGGCATTAGAGAGAAAAAAACTCTCTCTGATTTCTTTCTCATTTGCCAAATCAAATGGCCAATGGGCGGATAATCTATCCAAGAGTTCCCGTGGTACATAACTTCTTTCAAATTGCATGGGTACATATTTGAAGTTATACATCTTAGCTATCATGGATTCTTCAATCTTATTCTAGTCTTCTTGATTTCTTTTCCCCCATTTTCTAATATGTGGATCAGTATAAATAGATCTAGAGTTTGGAATGTAAACACAAATGTCATCAATGGTGTTAGGTTCCTTTACCTTGACACTTTTTTCCTCTAAGGATTCATCTTGCTTGGTATCCTCTATATCCTCTTAGGTTCTGATGAATTTTCTACCCTTCTTATTTTGTCCTCTCTTCGGTGCAAGTGCTTTTCTCTTATACATCCTAACTTTTCCTTTCTTAAGAGGTGAAGGAGTAGATTCTTTGGATGTTTAGCTTCGGGTCCTTGAAGCAGCTATAGTTCATGGTCTCTTTGATGGTGGAGGAGGTGGTGAGCCTGACTCTATTTCCTCTAAGTCATTATTTTCTTCATCTTTATCGATAGACACCTGTTCTTCAGTTTCCTCCTCTTGTTTTATCTCTTCATCTTTCTCAGCATCTTCCTCTTCTACAGATAGGATCTTCTTGAGATTCTTTACTGTTGTGTCCTTCTTTTTCACTATCTTTTTGACTACTAGTCCTAATTTAATTCTTGTTTTGGCCTCCTCATATGTGCCAAAACTTGGTTTCTTTTTGTCCAGTGGCTCATTGATTAAGGCATTTATTTCCTCTATTGAAAGATCAATGTTGATCTCATATTATAGTGGTTGCAACCATGTTGTTCTTTCTACTACAAGTTTTATGTAAGTATGATCTGTGTCAACCATGAAGCATATTTCATCCTTAAATTGCTCGATGAGTTTCTCAGGGATTCTTACCCTCTTTTGCATTCAGTCTTTGAATACATTAAAGTATTCATCCATGACAGTTTCAAAGTTATCTCCTAGAGCATCTATGTGTTCATTGATTTGCATGGTTACTGGCTTGGTGCTATCCCATTTTACATCTCTAACAGGTGGGAAATTTTATTGAAAATAAAAGAAAATGCACATGATTAATGAGCCAAACTTATAGGTGTTTGACTTTACATTCCTTATTGTCTTGAGATTTTCTTTCAACTGATTTAGGAGTAGCTCAGACAAGTCTAACTATGTACCTTTCTTCAAGATTTTGTAAGATGTAGCCACAACACCTGATGAAATACTATTTAATCTGCTAGCTTGGAAGAATTTGTAACCCAGTACACATGCACCAAACTTAATTTCATCGTCGGCTATGGTTGTCACTTTTAGTCCATGCCCATCCCATTTGGCTCCAGTCATCTTTTCGGTTTCAGCCTTTGGTGGATGCTTGAGCACCTTTACTTTATCAGTTATGGGGTAACTTGTGACCACATGGATGACATCTCAGGTGATTTCCTTCAGTTCATGAAACCATAACTTTTTATTATGCATTCTACTTAGCACTAACCGAATCCAGTCAATTTTGAAGACCTTCAAAAACTTTAGGGAATTGGTAAGCCCTTTTACCTCAATGTTTTTGTGTTCATATTTAAGTGTTATGTCTTCATTACAAAGATTCTGGTAAAATTCTTCCATCTCCGACATTCCAATCTCTATAATCTTGCAGTGTATGAAGGATCGGACGTCCTCAACCATCAAAACCCTACCTGGTATGCGTGAGAATGCACTAGTGTCATCAGGCTATGAGGTGACCTTTGGATGAATCTTATATTTGGGTTCCTCACATGCATTGTTTTTTATGAGTTTGAATTCATCCTTCTTATCCTTCTTAGCTTTTACAGATTGTGATATTGATGCCATTTTTATAAATTAGGGCTTTTGTGTAAATGCATAAAGAATGGATTTATCGGTCTATATAACTTATTGTTGTGTTTACATAGATATCTGAACTGTTTTGGAGTGCTTGGTGGTCGAGTCATGATCTCTTTGGAACTTGGTTTCTTTCTGCTCAAAATTGCCTTTTCTCACTTTGCTTTGGGTGTCGTGACAAATGAGTCACTTTGATGCCCTATTTATAGTTGTTTCCCTAAAAATCATGTAATAAATGCTTACCAAATCATCGGTGTCTAAAGACTGAGTTCATTGGTGAACTCTTTATTTCCATTAGTGATGCTTATAATTTTTCTAAGCAGTTAAGGTTGACTTAGCCTTTACCAATAGGTTTTGATAACACAGACATTTTTTTCATGTGCTTGTTTACCGATACAGATCGGTCAATACTAACAATTTTTGCTTATAACCGATGTTGCTTGGTAAATGTAGATAATCTTTCCTTTTAGTGTATACCAATGGGTTTCAGTATATATATGTCTGAAGACTTAGTTTACATATTTTTCAACAAGTATAACCATGATGCATCTTTCTTATGCTAATTTGGAATCATATTATGGAATTGATGTAAAGTAATAGCTTAGTGTTAATGCAGTTCCATACTTTTTTTTCTTAGGTGAGGTTGGTGATGTCACTGGATCCATTGGATGGGGTGTCACCATTTTTATTTCTCATTCCCGCTTCATCATTGCTTGAAGCTTTTCTCCACATCTTATCTCTAGCCTTTCAGATATCTTCAATGGTATTTCCATTGGGGTATGTGCTTGTCTCTAACATTTGGTCTCTGTAGTCCTTTTTGAGATGACCAACTTTATGATAGTGTAGGCATGCCATTCCAGGGTTAGTCCATCCTCTAGACTTTCTAGTCCATATTCTCATACGGGTTGTAGCAATTTGACCATACCTTCCACATGTTGTAAAATTTGTCCAAGTATTGTAGTCCCATACATATTGATTACCGATTCTCTTCTATTGATATGGAGTTTCTTGACCTTTTGGCTTCCATGCCTACTGTTGGTTGTATTCCTGATTTTGTTTGTTTGCCCCAAAATTTTGTGTCTTCATGCCATTTCTATAGAAAATCAGAAGATATGTCTCTTTTTTTAAAAGGCCCTATGAAATTTTTGTGTTGTTAGCTCAAAATCCATTTGAATAGTGCAAAAACCCAAAACCCTAAGCCATCTTCTAAGTAAAAATGCAAAAAATCCCTAAAATGACAATCAAGTTTCTAATTTTGCATTACCTTTTTGAAAAACTTAAGTCATGTGCCTTTTTTTGGGTAGTCGCCTAGCCGCTTGATCCTAGAAGCATATTCCATTTTTGTTATGAGACTTGGCGATTAACTATTGTTGGGATGTCTCTGCAAGAAATAGAATATTCCTTATTTATTATGAGACTTGGCGGAATCCTTCAGTCGCAAAGTTTCCTAATGCAGAAGTACGTCACCAGTCAACATTTAAACAAATAGTTAAGTCACGGTGTTGCACAAAGAATCCAGCAGTTAGTGATTTTTCATGAGACTTAGCGATTGCTTCAATCATCGGGTCTCCAAATTAGAATGTAGTTAAGTGACATGTTAAAGGCTTAAGTCACGGAGTCTCCAGGTAAAATGATAGTTAAGTGAAAGATGCCAAGACTTCACGACAAACCATGAGGTTTAGAGTATATGGCAGTCGAGTTATCGCTAGATTAAGATGCTAAGTCAGTGTTTAATCAGAGATTTAGAGACAAATAGTTAAAGGAGACACATGTCCAAAATGAGCAGAATGAAGGCTAGTTGCGTGGTCTCCCAAAAGGAAAAGGTCATTTGGCGATTAAGAGACTAAAAGGTATAAAGTTATATATTGTTGCGTAGTCTCCAAATGATTTAAAGCTTTTAAAATATACTCAGCGGCTTAGTGCAGCTGTCAGATGTTAAGTGTGATAAGATCAATGGTAGTCGCCAAGTCTCCATCAAATTTGCATGAGAGTAAAAGTGCTTGCGACAAAGAGGAAACCTTTAGTCGCATAGTCTCTGAATTAAAATCAAAAGGTAAAGGTTGTCACGTAGTCTCTGAAAGAAATATCAGATAGGATTTTTAATCAGCAATTGAGTGACTAAGGTTAGTTGCGAGGTCTCATAATGGGAAATAAACACTCAGCAACTTGGCAATAACAGTTAAAGGTAAAGATAAAATTTCAGTCATGGGGTCTCCAAATAAACTTTGAGTTAAGCATTTCATCTAGTGACTTTCATTCATACAGTCACGTGATTGCAAGAAGTGAACTATGGCTAGCCAAGTAAAGGAAATCACTCAGTCACTAGATCTCCAGGAGAATTGGGAGTTAAGAAATTTTCTCAGTGACAATGAGACACTGCGCAGTCATTTGGTCGCTGAATATGAAAAATGATAAAAGGCGGCAGTTACTGATATGACAACATGGAGATTCAGTGTCCAATGAGAATCCAAGAAATTAATTGCTGTATGAAAAGGGGTAGTTGAGATGTCTGACAAAGAACCAATCATATGAATACATGTCATCTTATTCAAATTTTATAAGGGTTTTTCTAAAGACACACTTATATGAATTTGATTTCCTGTCACATTCATGAACTACGGCTAGGATTTCAATCAATTCCACAGCATGTTAACTTGAAAGAAAAATTTATTGTCTTCTCAATGATGAGCTATGTACTTGGAAGAGTTTCCATAAAGAGTTGTTCATAGATTCATTTTCAATTATCATACATCCAAAATTGCAGAGCGAAGAAGTGCTAGGTCTTTTGTGTTCATAAGGCAGAAATTGATCAGTTGCAGAGTAATTCTCTGGTTATGAAGTTTCCCGAATTGTTAAGTAGTGAACTAAGGAGAGTAGTAAGTTCTAAGAGGATATTTGTTTCAATATCGGTAAAAAAAGGGGTTGAAACAGAGCAAGATGAGTAAGGCCATTAGTGTGGCCTCCACTAGTGGAAGAAGTGATGAAGTAGATGATGATGCAAAAGGGAAGAGGAATTTCTCTGATGAATTCCTGAAGTTGTTGCTAGGGTCCACCCAGAACAAGAGGGCAGATGCAAATTTGCTGGTAGATGACTACTGTGAGATTAGAGATGCTCGCACTCTAGGATCCATAGACTTTTCTCTATATAATTACTTTTATAATAATTCTGATAAAGCAATCCCAGCATCAAACCCTTGGACTTGTGGTCTTGCTACGTTAATTGTCCCTATTGTCTATATAGATGTAGACTTGTTTTTAGGTATTGCAAGCCACTATGATGTTCTGTCTAGGAAAATCAAGAAAAATGATGGTACTACCCTATTGATGTTAAATAGGAATTCATTTATGCAAGCCTTTGGCTTATACAGTACCATGTCTACCAAGATAAATATTACTAAGCAAGAGGAGAGGTATAGGTTAAAACCTGGCGTTGCTAGGGGTCAATTACAGAAGCATATTCTTAAGGAGGTTAGGAACCATCTTACTCCTATACCTGGGACTGCGCCCTAATGCTTTAAGGACTTACATTTCTATATCAAGTATATTGCCTATGCTTTATGTAGAGTGTTAGGAATAGATGGAGGAGCAAAGAAAATAAATGCTGCAATTTTGATGATGGTACTAGACCTGCAAGAGGTGCATTATAGCACAAGTTATGACTACATACAGTACATTATTGAAAAAATGCATGAGGGATTTGTAGCGATGCAGAAGAAGATGAAGGATCCCAAGGAGAAGGAACCTAGTTTCTTTCATTATTCAATCTTGATGCATTTGTTATTGCATTTTAATTATGGGATTATGGATGTGAATAACTTGAATCCTCAGAGAATTTTCTAGGATAGGCCTAATCCTATTCAGTCTTGGGTTAGGATATGGAATTATACATCCAAGGACTCTGATTTATGTGGATTTTAAAATTGGATTTTATATCCATTAATGCAAAGCATGGGTATTAGCAAAACCAGACTCCTAGTAAAGGTGTTGCAATTGTTGAGACCTTGTGAGTATGTGGACAAATGGGAGGGTGATCACAACTGGGAAGACTTCTTCTTAGAAGAAAATTTTACCATGATTAGGGTATATGGATGCAAACATCCACCTCATGTCCTATCCTATCATGTGCCATCTAGAGTTGCTGCTATGGAATTCATCTAGCAACTATTATTGATAGAAAATGAACATTTTGCACCACATAGGAAGGGGACCTTAACCCCTAGGAAGTTTAAAATCTTTAACTTTACCATTGGAAAGGGTTCTATTGATCAGGTGAATGCATGGTTGGAGAGCTGCAAGATGAGGGCAACATTATACAGGTATATTGATCCAGGGGGATTCATTGCAGAATCTAGGAAACTTCTGACTCCTACCATCCCTAATACAAATGTGCATGGTTTTTGTGTGGAGGAGGATGCCACAAGAAATATCCTGGATGAAGATGAGATAAGGACAAGAAGAGATAGAATTTAGGAGTTACTAAATTTGGAAAAGAAAATAAGGAGAAATGGATTATCATTTGGAGGGTTTTACCCTAACTTGCCTTATTTTGACAAGATTAAAGTCATGCTTGACAGTTTTTATGTACTCTGTGAGCAGTTGGATAATGTTTTAGATAAGAAAGGAGCAAAGGAGCCTGAATATTTAGAATCAGAATATGAGAGTGATAGTGATGGTGATTATTCCCATCCATCTCAATATGACCAACCTCAATAGGATGTTGCAGAGGTAGCACAGGTACAAGGAAAATAGGGCCACATCATTGACCTAACTAAAATTTCATAGTCAGATGATGTAGAAGAGCCTTCTACAAAGAGGAAAAAAGTTGACCCTGGTCAGACTTCCTCTGTTAGGAAAGAGAAGAAAGGAGATAGAAAGAGTGCCCTCATTCCTAGAAATAGATTATATGATCATAATCTAAGGAATATAATTAGACTGGGGAAGAGGCAACAACTTGATGAGGAAGAAAATATAGAGTTGCCTCTTAAGGCATGCATTGATGAGAGGTTATTACATCAGCAAAAATTTCTAAGTGATGATAACTTTATCAAGACTGATGAATTTAAAGCTTTTTAAGGTGGCATAAGAAAGAACAAATTAGGGAACAAATGAAGACAGATGGAGAGGAAACAATTACAAATGAGGCTTTGCTAGCTTTGCAAGCCTATGATCCTGATAGTGACGATGTCTCTCTAGATGAGGCAAGAAACATGGTTCTGAACAGTGGTATTTTGCTTGCTGAGGGCTAGGACTTAGCCTCAACATTCATTATTGATCAGATTAGGAAGAAACCAGACCTCAAATTGGCCAGTGAGATTTAGATGGGAGACATGATAAAGGGATTTGGATATAGTCCAAAGTCACAAGCCTTTTCCATGTGGAGCTTATGTCCCAAAGACCAAAAGCCTCAACTAGTGAACATTCAAGAGAACATGGTGGGGATCCAAATGGTCTGGACTATGTAGAACACTGAAGATTTGGAGATTTCTTAGATTATGACTCATTGGGCTCACTTGAATGAAGATAAGAAAAAACAATTGTCTAAGAAGTGTAGCATTATGATTGAGGAAACTAGTGCCCTAGAAAAAGATAGGGAGTTGTGCCACATAAAGATACACCAGCAAGATAAGGTAATTGCTGAGTTACTGAAGCAACTAGAAGAGAAACCTAAAGTCATTTATGTGCCTTCAGAACAACCTTTACAGATAGAAGAGAAAGCAAAATTAGAGGAAGTGGTTGAGATAGAGGATATGGGCAAAAAGAATAATGAGGTAGCCCTAAATGCATTAAGATGCATTCTACAGCATAGGGTTGATATGTTCAAGGATAAGATAGATGTTATCCTAAATTCTTATAATAAATTGCCCACTTTGTATACAGAAGTGACAGGGTACATTGATATTTTGAGCCCTTATTTTGTTTCTTGGTCTCCTAGGGTCCAGACATTTGAAAAGTTGGCCTCTTTGCAACCACATAGATCAGATTTACCTAAGATTGTGACAGAGGTGGAGGATGAGATCAAAAAGGTTAATATAGCCTTATCTTTCTTTAAAGGTAAGCTAAAACAGATTGAGGCTAAGTTAAGCCTATTTTCTCCAGAGTTTAATAGATTTGTTCCTCCATTGAAAGGAGAAGATGATCAAGTTAAAGCCTTAGAGGCTTGGAGGAATGAATTTGATAGCTAAATGCCAAGTAATGAGGCATTTATTCCAGGATCTAATTTAGATATGAAAGGTTTCAATAAGATTTTGGATGAAACCTTCAAGGCAGAAACTGATATGAATAAGTTCTTAATGGATGTTAAAAGCATCACAGATGTTAGATGGGAGAGACAAAAAGTGCAACTACAGAGTACATAGAGCTTTAAATGGCCTACAAAGGATGAAGTGATAGCATGGGACATGTTGACCAATCCTAAGAAGAAGAAGTCTGTGGTAGTAGAGGAGGAAATCCTGGATGAAGAATAAAGGGGAACATTTGGCACCTGGTCATTGAGCACATGGAGGTTAGTTATTACTAAAGATAACTGTAAGTTAGCCTATACTGGTGGTCACTTAGTCTCATAATGAATATAAGATGCTATCCTTAATTCTGTCAGACAAAGGCGTCAGATTCTAGAAGAAGACAAAGAATATCAGATTTCATCCCCTGTTTTTGTCTCTCCACCGCTTCTACATTCTCATTCTTTGTCTTTTTTGTACTTTTAGGGTTAGGTTCCTAAACCATTTGAAGCTTGTTTCATCCTAATTTTAAGGATTCCAAGATGGTTAAGGACCTATAAATAGATCAATTTTGTAATTGTAAAGAGATGAAAATATATTGAGAATCAAACTTTCTAGCTTTGTGTCTGTGTCTTCAAGCTTTTTTGAGTTTTTTATGTATTGAAATAGAAACATTTGAATAAAATACAGTGCAACTTTACTCTATCTTATTGTTGTCTCTTTATTTTGTTGTGTATGCTCTTTTATGTTTAAATCTGTAAGGCATTTTTAAGCATATTGGTTACAAGGTAGTTATTAAATTGCATGCAAGTTTGTTTCAAGGAAAGAACTAAGTTTTGTGAGTAATTTCAGGGAGCATAACAATATTTAGGGATTTGATACAATATTATAGAGGTGACAGGATAGTTTGTAAGGCATTTTATCTGAGTTGCATTTAGGTTATAAGGAAGCTTACAGTATTTTGTTTTGTTTTTATGTGGATTTTCATTTATCGATCTGATAAGCCCAAGGATAGGCACTGGTCTAGGAATTGGTTTGGTAATCTATCATCATCCACATTCAATATCATTTAAACCAATTAATTTCAAGAATATTTGTGTAGAATCAATTGTACTCATATGTGATTATAGTTGAAGTTTGTTGATTTCTTATAAAGAGTAAATCAATAGGTTATTCCTCCTAGATTCACAAGAATTGCAAAAGTAAAGAAAGATGAAATTCCCTATTATGTTGTTGTCTGCTATCACTAAGATATTGATTTGGATTGTCAAGCTTTTTCTCAGAATTGTCATAGTTATTTGCATTGTTATATACATGTCCATCTAAAAATAGACCATTTAGCACATAAGTAAAATCCAATCTACAGATACTGTCAAGTCAGTAATCAGTCATAGGTAAGACTTGCCTGAGTCAGTGGATCTCAAAAAAGGAGGTGATAATAGTTATCCCTAGTGTTATCAAAATACCTCATCAATTAGTGTTTTTTCTTGCTTGAGTCAAAGTATCAAAAGCATTGGGATTCATAGGGTTGTTTAAGTATTCAAGCATCTTTAGAGGCCCTGCAAGAAAAAACCCTAAAAAATTAGCGACTCTACTGGGGATTAGAGATTATAAAGTCTGGTGGAAGAAATTTTAGAATATCTCTAGTCCAAGTAGTCAGAAATCTCTGGTGTTTTGAATTTTTAAGATTTTTACAAATCATACTAGCTGTAGTTGTCAAAATTGTTCTTTGATAAGTATTCATTCATCCCAAATCATTGGGTGGCGACTCTAAAAGAAATCTCTGAGATTAGTGCAAATTTAGTAAATATTTCTCAGAATGAATACTAGGTCAAGGATGAGAAAGGATCCTGAGAAGGTTTTATATGGTGGAATCACATCATCCTCAAGGATGGAAATGTCTTGGAGAAAAAAGAGTAACCAAGTTAGCATGGATGAAACCCCTCCATGAGGTAAAGAGGGTACTTTTAGGAGAACCATGAACAACAATCAACATTCTCATGATAGAAATACTTCAGAGTATAAAGAAGCTGCTGAAAGTGTTTTAGAAACACCTAAAGTCACTTCTACGTCAAATGAGAGAGAAGAGACAAGTACATCTAGTTCAAATTCTAAAGATGCTCCCTTTGATGTGCTAGCAAACGAGGAAAATTTCATCATGAAACAACTTGCCCTAGTTCAACAAATGAAAAAGGAGAGAGAAATGAGAAAGAAAAAACTTGAGCATAAGGATGTCGATAAGAGTAAAAGAAGATCTTCAAGACATAAAAATATGAAAGATACAGAGAGGTCTCAAAAGGGCCAAGAAATAATACTCACTCATAAGGCTTCTACTTCATAGAAGGACAAAGGTAAACAAAAGATGAGTGAACACAGAGATTAAGAACCTAAGTTTCAGAAGCCTTTAATAGAGAAAATTTCCAAGTTGGATATTGACTTGGAAAAGTTGAGAATTGAAAAAGAAACCATGGAGAAAATGTTGGAAAAGGCACAAATGGAAGCTGCAATAGTTGAAATGAAGAAAAATATAGATTTCTTGCAGTCTTCAAAGTATTCTCAGGCTGGACTAGAAAATACTACTACTTCTAAAGCAAAAACCACCACTTTCAAGGAAGATGATAGTTTTCAAAGAAAAAATTGCATATTGAAAGGTACAAACAATTTAATTTTTTTGGTAACCCTGGATATCCTAATGCTTTCCCTAAAGATGTAGGTGATATAGGATAAAAACTCCCAAAGTTTGCAGGTAACAATGTTATTTCCTGTGAAACACATTTAAGAAAGTTCATTGATTTCATTGATGATTTAAATATCACCCATGAATATGTATTAATGAAATTATTTGTTCAGTCTTTAGTAGAAGATGCAAGAGAATGGTTTAGGAGCCTATCTAATGGATATGTTGTTTCTATGGATGAGTTGACTGAATTATTTAAGGATCAGTATGGAGATAAAACAAATAAAGGCTTTTTGTTGAATGAGTTCAATAATATCAAGAAGAATTACAATGAAGAGGTTACAGAGTTTAATAAAAGGTTTCAAAGAGCTATGCACAAGCTATTTAAAAAGATAAGGCTGGATGAAGAGGTATGTCTTGCAACTTATTTGAATGCCTTTGATTCTAAAATGGGATATGCTCTTAGAGATAAAAACCCTAGAACTCTTATTGATGCTTATAAAATAGCAGTCAATATTGAAATGAACAGAAGAGTATCTGGTAAGTTGAATAGGAGGGATGACTCAAGGTTTAGTAGGAGCAATTTAAAAGAACCTGAGTATAAGGAATATAGGGCTCCTCAAAACAATAGGCCTTCTTATAATCCTACATACAATCCTCAAAATAGAATGCAGAACCATCCTTATGGAACTCTGTTCAAAGATGGGAAGCCTATTATTTTACCTAGAAATGAAAAGATAGATAACAGAACTCCAGACCCTCTACATAAAAATATTGTCCATTTTTGCAATGATGATCCTTGGTGTGAGGCTTGTGAAGCCCCTCATAACCCTGATTTTTGTATCATTTCCTTAGATTTGAGAGTATGTGAAGAACAGGGAAATGATGAGGGTGAAAAATGTGATCATAGTATGACAAATACTTACTCATGCCATGATATAGATTCAAACAGTGAAAATGAAAATCATGACTCTTGTATTTCACAAAGGAGGGTAGAAAATCATCATCAACGAATCTTATCTAATAGTGAAACTGAGGGAAGTGATGATCATATAATATGTTATGGTCAAGACAATCAGGATGTTCCATTTATTAGAAAATATTTAGATGAAGAGAAAGCCAGGATAACTACAGATTTAGTGAACAAAGCTAGAAACAACTACCATCTGAGAAACAGAGTAGTGGGTGGTACTGGTAGCCAACCATCAGGTGTCTTTGTAAAATAAAATAAGAAAGACACTAAGTATGTGCAAAAAAGGAAGGACCTGATGAAAATGTACATAAACATAAGGTCAAAATCATTACAAAAGCCCTAGAACCAAATTTTGTACAAGAGGGAGAACTGAAAAAGAAAGAAACAAGTAATCCTGTTCAAAAGATAGAGAATAAAAAATTAAAAGAACAAGCTCTGAATGAAAATATTGAGGAAAATGATATCATCATTGATAAATCAAAGTCTTCAGATGTAAAATATACTCCAGTAGATATGGGTCAATGTTTGTCCCAAATGACAGTTAAAGTACCATTTCTAGAAATGATGAGAATTAAAGAACACAAGGAAAAGGTAATGTCATTGTTAAACAATGTGCCCATAATAAAGGTCCAAACTCCAGAAAATGTTGGCAAGAAACCAATTAACAAAGGGAAGGAAGTTGAGGTGTTAATATCTGAGATTCCTCAAGTTTTCTTAAATTCAAATTCTTCCCCAAAGATTGTTGACCCATTTTTTCTCTTATTGATAATAAATGGAAAGATGCTAAAAAATTGTATGATTGATTCAAGAGCATCTAATACTGTTATGCCAGTGGAAATCATGAGGGAAATGGGATTACAGGTTGATACTCCTCATGGGAGATGTCAATCCATGGACTCTAGAGAAGTCCCTGTGATTGGTACCATTGAGGCTATGCCTTACAAATTAGCAGCCTGCCTTGATGTAATAATGACTATGAATGTTCTTGTGGTTGACATACCACCACATTATGGCATGTTTCTATCAAGGAAGTGGAGTGCTTCGATGGGAGGTAGTATACAAAGTGATTTATCATATGCTACTTTTAACATTGCTGGAGAAAATGTTAAGGTCTTAAGAGAGAGTAGAACTCCTCACATGATAGAAATATTTGAGG
>MU226915.1:1590308-1602389 GCA_018584345.1 Thuja plicata | reverse complement strand
TGGTGGTCATACTCTTCCTAGGTTAGAAGGCAATAGATCGACTTTAGAGGGTTTTATGTGTTTTTCGTATTTCCACTAACCCCATGTGCTAAAATAATGATCTATTGAAGTGTTTGTGTCAATCTAACAGGTACCCATTATCACACACACAGTTATTACATTAGCAGCAATTTCTAAGTGATGATAACTTTATCAAGACTAATGAATTTAAAGACTTTTTAAGGTGGCATAAGAAAGAACAAATTAGGGCACAATTGAAGATAGATGGAGAGGAAATAGTTACAAACAAGGCTTTGCTAGCTTTGTAAGCCTATGATCCTAATAGTGAGGATGTCTCTCTAGATGAGGCAAGAAACATGGTTCTAAACAGTGGCATTTTGCTTGCTGAGGGATGGGACTTAGCCTCAGCATTCATTATTGATCAGATTAGGAAGCAACCAGACCTCAAATTGGATAGTGAGAATCAGATGGGTGACATGATAAAGGGATTTGGATATAGTCCAAAGTCACAAGCCTTTTCCATGTGGAGCTTATGTACCAAAGACCAAAAGCCTCAACTAGTGAACATTCAGGAGAACATGGTGGGGAACCAAATGGTTTGGACTGTGCAGAACACCGAAGATTTGGAGATTTCTCATATTATGACTCATTGGGCTCACTTGAATGAAGACAAGACAAAACAATTGTCTGAGAAGTGTAGCATTATGATTGAGGAAACTAGTGCCCTAGCAAAATATAGGGAGTTGTGCCACATAAACATACACCAGCAAGATAAGGTAATTGCTGAGTTACTGAAGCAACTAGAAGAGAAACCTGAAGTAGTTTATGTGCCTTCAAAACAACCTTTATAGATAGAAGAGAAATAAAAATCAGAGTAAGTGGTTGAGATAGAGGATATGGGAAAAAATAATAATGAGTTAGCCCTAAATGCATTAAGATGCATTCTACAGCATAGGGTTGATATGCTCAAGGATAAGACAGATGTTATCCTAAATGCTTATAATAAACTGCCCACTTTGTATACAGAAGTGATAGGGTACATTGATATTTTGAGCCCTTATTTTATTACTTGGTCTCCTAGGGTCCAAACATTTGAAAATCTAGCCTCTTTGCAACCACATAGATTAGATTTACCTAAGATTTTAACAGAGGTGGAGGATGAGATCAAAAATGTTAATATAGCCTTATCTTTCTTTAAAGGTAAGCTAAAATAGATTGAGGCTAAGTTAAGCCTATTTTCTCCAGAGTTTAATAGATTTGTTCCTCTATTGAAAGGAGAAGATGATCAAGTTAAAGCCTTGGAGGCTTGGAGGAATGAATTTGATAGCAAAACGACAAGTAATGAGGAATTTATATCAAGATCTGATTTAGATATGGAAGGTTTCAATAAGATTGTGGATGAAGCCTTCAAGGTAGAAACTGATATGAATAAGTTCTTAATGAATGTTAAAAGCATTACAGATGTCTGATGGGAGAGACAGAAGGTGCAACTATAGAGTACATAGAGTTTTAAATGGCCTGCAGAGGATGAAGTGACAACATGGGACCTATTGACCAAGCCTAAGAAGAAGTCTGTGGTAGTAGAGGAGGAAATCCTGGGTGAAGAATAAAGGGGAACATCTGGCGCTTGATCATTGAGCACAGGGAGGTTAGTTATTACTAAAGATAAGTCTAAGTTATCCTGTACTGGTGGTCACTTAGTCTCATAATGAATATCAGATGCTATCCTTAATACTGTCAGACAAAGGCGCCATATTCCATAAGAAGACAAAGAATATCATATTTCATCCCCTATTTTTGTCTCTCCACCGCTTCTACATTCTCATTCTTTTTCTTTTCTGTACTTTTAGGGTTAGGTTGGTTAGACCATCCAAAGCTTGTTGCATCCTAATTTTAAGGATTCCAAGATGGTTAAGGACCTATAAATAGATCAATTTTGTAATTGTAAAGAGATGAAAATATTTTGAGAATCAGACTTTCTAGCTTTGTGTCTGTGTCTTCAAGCTTTTTTGAGCTTTTTATGTATTGAAACAGAAACATTTGAATAAAATACAATGCAACTTTACTCTATCTTATTATTGTCTCTTTATTTTGTTGTGTATGCTCTTTTATGTTTAAATCTATAAGGAATTTTTAAGCATATTGGTTACAAGGTAGCTCTTAAATTGTTTGCAAGTTTCTTTTAAGGAAAGAACTAAGTTTTGTGAGTAATTTCAGGGAGAATAACAATATTTAGGGATTTGATACAATATTATAGAGGTGATAGGATAGTTTGTAAGGCATTTTATCTTAGTTGCATTTAGGTTGTAAGGTAGCTTATAGTATTTTGTTTCCTTTTTCTTTGGATCTTCATTTATTGATCTGATAAGCCCAAGGATAGGCACTGGTCTAGGAATTGGTTTTGTAATCTATCATCATCCATATATTTAATATCATTTAAACCAATTACTTTCAAGAATATTTGTGTAGAATCAATTGTACTCATATGTGATTATAGTTGAAGTTTGTTGATTTCTTAAAGAGTAAATCAATAGGTTATTCCTCCTAGATTCACAAGAATTGCAAAAGGAAATAAAGATGAAATTCCCTATTATGTTGTTGTCTGCTATCGCTAAGATATTGATTTGGATTGTCAAGATTTTTCTCAGAATTGTCATAGTTATTTGCATTTTTATATAAATGTCCATCTAAAAATAGAGAATTCAACACATAAGTAAAATCCACTCTAAAGATACTGTCAAGTCAGTAATCAGTCATAGGTAAGACCTGCCTGAGTCAGTGGATCTCAAGAAAGGAGGTGATAATAGGTATCCCCAGTGTTATCGAAATACCTCATCAATTAGTTTTTTCTCTTTCTTGAGTTAGAGTATCAAAAGCATTGGGAATCATAGGGTTGTTTAAGTATTCAAACATCTTTAGAGGCCCCGCAAGAAAAAACCCTAACACCTACATTTTCTTTTTCCAGCATTCAATACTTGTGTGCCCATTCATCTTGCATGTAGGACAGTATTTATCCATGTAGGTTTCCTTCCTTGGTTGTTATATCTTAGACTTACATTCATATGCCTTATGTCCTTTATTGGCACATTTATAAAAGAATCCTATGAATGAAGGTGCAGATTTAGGAATACCTTTCATTTTGCCTTTGCACACATTTGTTGTGTGACCTTGCTTTCCATAGTGTTTGCATGTAAGCTTTCTTGGTCTTGGATTTTCATAAACATTCTTTGGATTGGATTGATTTGATGATTCTCCATTTTTGGTAAAGCCTAGACCATTGTTGTTGTTGAATCTTTGTTGTCCTTCCAGAAAATCATCCATTCTTTTATTGCTCTCTTCAGCCTTTTTGATAACTTGATTATGTTGTTGCGGAATTCTAACCTCATGCTTTAGTTTTTCATTTTCTTCTCTTAGTTCACTGATAATCTATATTCTTTCAATGAGTTCAACATTCATTCTATTTTCTTCTTGACTCATGAGAATGATTTGATTATTGAGCTCATGATGATGCTCTACATGTTTTTGAATTTCTAACTCCTTTTCTTGCAGTTTCTCTGTAATCTTCCTCATGTCATCAGTAGCTAGTATTCTTTCTGTTTCAGCTTGTCTAGCAAAACTCATCACATCAATCATTCTAACCATCTGGGTCTCTTCACCGATTTGCAACATCTTTATTTTCTCTGTTAGATGTTGATTGATCTCCTTTAGATTTGTGACATTCTCTTCTGATGTATTTGATGTTTTGCTTGCATTTGATCCTAAAGACAAAAAGAAATCTGAAATCTCTTCTTCTTGACAATATTTTTCATTGCTTCGTGTTTCCATTCCTTTCCTCTCATCCAACAGCTCTCTCATATTGATTCTAGCTTCTTTATAGTGTTCATAGAACATTTGTATCTCAAGCTTTTTATTCTCAATATTCTTATCAAGTTTGTACTTCTCCATTGTATGATATTTTCTCTTAAGCCTTTAAGCTTTTCCAGGAAGAGACTTAGCTCTGATACCAATTGTTGGGTTTAATGGAAGTAGTACTGAGAGGGGAGGGGTGAATCAGTACCTCTAAAACTTTTTCATGTTCTTTAATCAATAAACCTTTGTAACCAATTAGATACCCATTGAATCTGATCTACACTATCTTTGTGAGAGATATCAATTCATAAAATTAATAAACATGTGAATCATTCATAGAAACACTCATGAACATAATTCACACATAACACAAGATATGATATCACAAAAAACTCCAGTTAGGAATTAAAAATTGTGGTGGGGATGGCACCCACAAAACTTCTCTATCTGCAGAATGGAAGGGGTCGGTTAAGGCTTACAATTTTGATCACTTCTGATGATATACCCTGTTAGGAGTATCAGTGGAGACCTGTTAAATTCTACTCTATTAAGAGCTTTTAGCAACACTGTCAAGTGTGCACTCAGTTAAGAGATTTGACATAGAACTGTTAAATCCACCTTTTTTGAAAGGATTTATTACACTTTTCTTCACTTGTTAGAATGATAGAAAATTACAAATTGACCTGGTAAATGTAATCGCCTATTTCTAATACAGATCCTATGTATTTTACATACAAAATAATATCACCTTAACTGTGATTGAATTATACCTCTGATTATCGGTTTCCTCTGTTCTTGGTTCAGCTAACCAAATTCTTCTTTTTCTGCTCTGGTTCTTGAAACTCTCAATTCAATCTATAGATGTGCTCATTCTGTTCTCTTCTCTCTTCCACACACATTCTAATGCATGATTACATCATCTATTTATAGATGGATTGATTTTAATAAAAACAATGTTAACTCTAAGATCAGGTTTACAACTTGTACCTAGATCTCCTAGTCTATGTGTTTTAAAATAGTTAGAATGATTAAAACACTTACATTACTATTTCTTGTCCCTAAAGAAATGGATTTAAAAAAAATTAAATATCCTATAAATAGAATACCCTTGCTTTATCTAACATGGAAGTCAGATCCACTTTTTGCAGGTTGCAAATGACTTTTGGTTCTATCTTTTGGTCATGCTTGATTGTCCTTTGGTTTTTACTGTCAGTTGGGCTAAATTTGTTTCATTAGTTTGCACTGTAACTTACATTTTGAGTTCCTCTGTTTGGTTCCTCTTTAACTCTCTGTATTGTGATTTTGGGTTTACACACTTCCTTGTGTCATCAGTTTTCTATACTTAGTTTTTTTTGGTGATCTTCTCATCTGATCTCCGGTTTGCACTTTACTGTCTTTCGATGTAGGCTTACCGAAAGTGTTGTTCAAATACTAATGACAAATTAATGTCTTCAATCTCCCCCTTTGACATTAGTATCAAAAATTGATATGTACAAAATACTAACAAAATGTTAAGTATATACAACATATATAATCCTTAGTCCTTTAATGACTCCCCCTATGTATATGTCGGTATATGTGTACATATGATATATTTTCCTTCTTCATATCACTATATTTTTATGAATATACATATACATATCTACCTTTTTCTCATTCTTACTAAGTGTAGATAACATTTTGAATGATATTTTGTACAAGTATCATTTCCCCCTTTATTTGATAGTAAGGGCAAGGGTCAATTACCTTAGAGCTCATAAAAAATGTGTGAATGAGAAGACTTCATGTCTTCCATCATTTTCTCACATTTCTCCTTTAGGTTTTCTAGAGCAATTTGCTCAAGTGTTATCTTGGCATGCATATCATAGATGTTGTTGGCTACAAACATCTTAGGAGTTGCTATTAGTTGTCTTGCATAACTGATATGCTATTGTAGCAGTGTAAGATTTGGCAGAAGTTAAGCCTATAGCTTGGTTACTTCTTCTTTGAATCATGTCACTTCTTCCCATAGCTCTTTCCTTAACTGTTTTACTTCAATGATCTTTTCATAATGCAGTTTGACTGCATTTTCTCCATCGGTTGTTAGGATACTAGCACTATTTGCTAGATTTGTATCCATCTTAGCTATATTGTCACTATTTTCTTGAGTGAACTTTTCAAATGTGCTTATCTTTTGGATTAAGGTTATAGCTTCAGATATAACAAGATCTAATTCTGATATGAATTCTGATAGCTTTACCTTATTTCTGGCCACTTCTTGGCTGATGTTCTCTAGAAGCTTTTGTTGATACTTCATTTCTCCTCTCTCCTCAATTTCTTTCTTAGCATCAACTTTTTGAGTTGTGATGGTGTCAGTGAGGATAGCTAGTTGATCAATTATGGACTTGCTTTGATCAATATCAACATCGAGTACAATTTGGTGTAGAATGTATCGTGTTGTCTCTAGTACCATTGATTCCTTATGTTGTTTCTTCAACTTTTCTTGTAATGCCTTTCCTTGGCATATCTCTCCATATTCTTGTAGTGCATCCATGTCAAGTGCAGTGGGGTCACACTTTAGTATTTCAATGATTTCATCAAGTGTAACCTCCAACTTGCTCTTCTTTGTCTTCTTCTTCTTCTTTTGTGACTCAGTGGAATGTAGCACCTTTGTAAAATTTTCATCCTTTTTAGTTATGCTTGATGATGTGACTTGTTGTACTTCTTTCTACTACTTTGCATTGGTTTTAGCTCGTTGAGTATTTGTAGATGTCTCTATATTCACCTTAGCATTGTCAGTAGCACCTTTGTCTATTTTCTTAGGAGTTCCATCTTTTGGTTTGTCTCCTTCATTTGAGTCCTTTGCATCATTTTCCTTGGTGTTCTCATTCTTTTCTTGAGTTTCCACCTCCTTTTCCTTATCTCCTTCTATAACCTTGCTAGTGTTGGTTACATCTTGAGCGTCTCCAATGTTTTTCTGACCATCGGTGTTGTCTTTATTTGCTTCTTCTCCTGCATCCTTTGGAGTTTCCTTGTCAGGTGATTTACTTGATTCCTCCATGATATTGATAGCTTGTATCAATATTGGTAGTTTTCCTAGAATGTTCACTTGTGCTCCATCAATTGGTGTGTCCTGTTCATTGGTTGTATCTTTTACAACAGTGACATCTTCATCCTTATTGATTTCTTTTCCTGGGTCATCAGTAATGTTGATGATATTGGTGTCTACAACATTGTCATTTGTGGTATCATTCCATGTCTCATCTACCACATCTGCATCTTTGTTCCCTGTTGTACCATCTTCCTCTTTATCTAGCTCAATGGATGTATCATCTTTGTTTTCCTTATCAACATCTTGTTGTTGATTAAGGTCTTTGTCAGGGTTTTCTTTCTCAACTGGCCTATTCATGATCTTGCACCATTTATTGTGACTGTCTTTTTCAAGTTCAATCAACTTGCCTTCAAGAAATTTGTATGCCCTTGGCTTCGGTGAGAATTCTTTCTTTTAGTTTCTCCATCATTTCATTTATCTCTACGTTTGTTGATTCAGGTGGCATTAGAGAGACAAGTACTCTCTCTGATTTCTTTCTCATTTGCCAAAGAAAATGTCCAACGGGCGGATAATCTATCCAAGAGTTTCCTTGGTACATAACTTCCTTCAAATTACATGGGTACGTATTTGAATTTATATATCTTAGCTATCATGGCTTCTTCAATCTTATTCTGATCTTCTTGATTTCTTTTCCCCCATTTTCGAATATGTGGATCAGTAATAGATCCAGAGTTTTCAATGTAAACACAAATGTCATCAATGGTGTTAGGTTCCTTTACCTTGACACTTTCTGCCTCTAAGGCTTCATCTCACTCAGTATCCTCTATATCCTCTCAGGTTCTGATGAATTTTCTACCCTTTTTATTTTTTCCTCTCTTCTGTGCAGGTGCTTTTCTCTTATATGTCCTGAATTTTCCTTTCTTAAGAGGTGAAGAAGTAAATTCTTTGGACATTTGGCTTCTGGTCCTTGAAGTGGCTATAGTTCTTGGTCTCTTTGATGGTGGAGGTGTTTGTGAGTCTAACTCCATTTCCTCTGAGTCTATCTTTTCTTCATCTTTACTGACAGACACCTATTCTTCGGTTTCCTCCTCTTGTTCTATCTCTTCATCTTGCTCAGCTTCTTCCTCTTCTACAGATAGAATCTTCTTGAGATTAGTTACCATTGTGTCCTTATTTTTCACTATCTTTTTGACTACTAGATCTGATTTAATTCTTGTCTTGGCCTCCTCATATGTGCCAAACCTTGGTTGTTTTTATTCCAGTGGCTCATTGATTAAGGCATTATTTGCCTTTGTTGCAAGATCAATGTTGATCTCATATTCTAGTGGTTGCAACCATGTTGTTCTTGCTACTATAGGTTTGATGTAAGTATGATCTATGTCGACCATGAAGCATATTTCATCCTTAAATTTCTTAGGGATTCTTACCCTCTTTTGCATTTGGTCTTTGAATACATTAATGTATTCATCCATGACAGTTTCAAAGTTATCTCCTAGAGCATCTATATGTTCATTGATTTGCATGGTTACCGACTTGGTGCTATCCCATTTTACATCTCCAATAGATGGGAACTTTTCTTGAAAATAAAAGCAAATGCACATGATTAATGAGCCAAACTTATAGGTGTTTGACTTTGCATTCTTGACTGTCTTGAGATTTTCTTTCAACTGATTCAGGAGTAGCTCAGACAAGTCTAAGTGTGTACGTTTCTCCACGATTTTGTAAGCTGTATCCATAACACCTAATGAAATATTGTTTAATTTTCTAGCCTAGAAGAATTTGTAACCTAGTACACATGCACCAAACTTAATTTCATCATTGACTATGGTTGTCACTTTTAGTCCATGCCCATCCCATTTGGTTCCAGTCATCTTTTTGGTCTCATCCTTTGGTGGATGCTTGAGCCCCTTTACTTTATCAGTTATGGGGTAACCGGTGACCACATGGATGACATCTCAGGTGATTTCCTTTGATTCATCCAAACATAACTTGTTATTGTGCATTCATCTTAGCACTAACTGAATCCAGTCGGTTTTGAAGACCTTCAGAAACTTTAGGGAATTGGTAAGCCCTTTTACGTCAATGTGTTTGTGTTCATCCTTAAGTGTTCCATCTTCATTACAAAGCTTTTGGTAAGCTTCTTCCATCTCTGATGTTCCAATCTCTGCAATCTTGCAGTGTATGAAGGATCAAACATCCTCAACTAGCAAAACCCTAGCTGGTATGTGTGAGAACGCACCAGCATCATCGGGCTATGAGGAAACCTCTGGATGAATCTTATATTTGGGTTCCTCACATGCATTATTTTTTATGAGTTTGAATTCATCATTCTTAGCCTTCTTATCTTTTACGGATTGTGATGTTGATGTCATTTTCAGAAATTAGGGCTTCTATGTAAATGTGTAAAGAATGGAGTTATCAGTCTGTAGAACTTACTATTGTGTTTGCACAGATCTCTCAACTATTTTGGAGTGCTTGGTGCTCGAGTCGTGATCACTCTACAACTTGGTTTCTTTGTGCTCAAAATTTCCTTTGCTCGCTCTACTCTCGGTGTCGTGACAAATGAGTCACTCTGGTTCCCTATTTATAGTTGTTTCTCTAAAAAGCGTGTAATAAATGCTTACCAACTCGTCGGTGTCTAAAGACTGAGTTTGTTGGTGAAGTCTTTATTACCATCGGTGATGCTTATAATGTTTATGAGCAGTCAAGATTGACTTATCCTTTACTGATAGGTTTTGGTAACATAGACAGTTTGTTCATGTGCTTGTTTACCAATACAGCTCGGTCAATACTAACAATTTTTTCTTATAACTGACATTTCTCGGTAAATGTAGACAATCTTTCCTTTTTGTGTAGACCGACGAGTTTTGGTATATATATGTCCGAAGACTTAGTTTACATATTTTTCAATAAGTATAAACATGATGCATCTTTCTTATGCTAATTTGGAATCATATTATGGAACTGATGTAAAGTAATAGCTTAGTGTTAATGCAGTTCCATACTTACTTGTTCTTCTTAGGTGGGGTTGGTGATGTCACTAGATCCATTCAATGGGGTGTCACCATTTGTATTTATCATTCCCGCTTCATCATTGCTTGAATATTTTCTCAACATCTTGTCTCTAGCCTTTTAGATATCTTCAATGGTGTTTCCATTGGGGTATGTACTTGTCTCTGTCATTCAGTCTCTACAGTCCTTTTTGAGATGACCAACTTTATGATAGTGTAGGCATGCCATTCTAGGGTTAGTCCATCCTCTAGAATTTCTAGTCCATAGTCTCATACAATTTGCAGAAATGTGACCATACCTTCCACATGCCATAAAATTTTTCCAAGTATTATAGTCCCATACATACTGATTATCGATTCTCTTTGGTTGATATGGAGTTTCTTGACCTTTTGGCTTCCATGCCCACCTTTTCTTATTCCAGTATTCAATACTTGTGTGCCCATTCATCTTGATGTAGGATATTATTTTTCCATGTAGGTTTCCTTGGTTGTTCTATCTTGAACTTACATTCATATGCCTTATGTCCTTTCTTGTTACATTTATAACAGAATCCTATGAATGAAGTGTAGATTTAGGAATACCTTTCATTTTTCCTCTGCACACATTTGTGTTGGAAAGTTGACTATATTGGTTTATATGACTCCATTTAGTGTTGTCATTATGGCAACAAAGTCATATGAATTTTTGGATTCAGCACACATTATCAAAAGATAATAAATTTGCTAAGTATAGAAGACTGGACAATTAGCAGAGTACCAGAAGAACAGAGCATCAGTGCACATGCATATGACCAAGTTAGGGAATGTGCCTTTGAAGATAAGCTTGTAAGTATGTATTCATGTTAATTCTAAGAGATCGTGATCATAGATAAAATTATGAAGAAGTTACATCAAGATGAAGTGACTGAGACAGTAAAGTGTAGAATAGGATAGAGCAAGGAACAGACTGTTATAGTTTTGATTAGCGTGTGTTCATTTGTTATTAAAATTATATGTTCCTTGGAAGATAATATTATGAGTATGTTTACATGCTAATTCTAAGAGAGCATTATCAGCTCTGCAAGTATGAAGAAGATACAACTAGTTGAATAGGTACAACCAGTGAATGCCAGAACAGGACAAAGATCATGGAAAGAGCCGATAGAGATTGTTTTGGTATAGAAGTTGCACTTATCCTCAAGACTTGAATCTTTGGATTAGTGATTTTTAGTGATCTAATAATGTGTGGTTAAAGTCACATGACTTGATTCATCCAGAGAAATAAGTTAGAGCTAATTTGGTGGAGTGGACTGTGTGAAGAGACGTGTCTATTTTGTTTGAGTAAAGCAGTTATAATTAATGTTGTGTCGACTTAATGAAGGGTTGTGTGCTTAGTTAAGTGATCAAGATAGATGTTAAAAGGTTTCCTAAAGTTCACATTTTTGTTTCTTTTGAGGAAGTACTTATAGAAGGTCATTTGTGATCAGAGAAGTTGCGAAAGCCAGAGATAAGAAAAGCAGAGCGGAGTGTTAAAGCAGCAAAGCTATATCTGTCATATGTTGATGATATAGATATTGAAGTAGAAGATTTCAAAGTGTATTTAATATTTTTATAGTTCTTTACAAGAGGTTAAAGCATCAGCACAAAAAAGGAACTGATCAGACAAGTAGTGTCACACCAGCAATTCACCTTGCAGATACAGTGTGTATCAAAGATCTAGAAGGTTGTAGCCTTCACCATTTGAGAAGTGTGCTCTTAGATAGTGAGTCCTTGGACAATGAGTCCACCACCCCTAAAAAGGTTATTTTAAAAGACTCCTAATAGGGTCTGACCCTTAACAAGGTCACTGTACTTCATGTATTGTAAAGACAACTCCTAACAGGGTTAAGGATCTTCTAATAAAGGATCATAAGAAACTAGTATAGAATATTTGTGGGTACTAATTCCCACCGGGGTTTTCACCTGCATTGGGTTTCCCCATAATAATATTTTGTGTTGTGATTTGTGTATGTTTATCTTACTTGCATTGATATTCAGTTCAGTACTTAAACAGTAAAGTTAAGATTCAAGATAATAAGAAAAAATTATAATAGATAGATCATCGATTCACCCCCCCCCCTCTCAGTGATCCTAATCCTAAAAATTGGTATCAGAGCTCTGGTCCTTAGCAAATAAGTTTAACCACTTGAGGAGATCATGGACAAGGTAGAA
>MU226915.1:1466195-1555614 GCA_018584345.1 Thuja plicata | reverse complement strand
GCTGAGAGCAATTTTACAAAGCTTGCAACTCCATGCATAGAGAGCTATGGATCGATTTGTGAGGGCTCATTCTTGAGTTTCCTTGCATGTAAGGATTCATAGAAGTGCACTATTTTGTGTGTACATATATATTATGGTTTTGTATATTTTTATCTGAGTGGGGTTTGATGTTCTCTCCTTAGCATGGTGAGAGTGGACCTTTTGGTTCCACATAGTCGGGTGGTAGTGATTCTCTTACCATTCAAGATTTGGGCATTCCTATTTTGGTGTTGGATGATCCTTGTAGCTATTACATTCTTCTTGTTCATCATAGGGATTTTCTCTTATGTAGTATATGATGTATATAGGTACCTTGTATCAGTGTATCATTTTGTGATACGTCTTTGAGATGTTTTTTATTAATAAAGCAGCCAGAACTAGGGGGCTGACCCAAACAAAGAAACCAAAGCCAGAACGAGAAGTACCAGACTGCCAGCACATAACTAACCACAACACACCCTCAGCCTATCCCCTTTTTAGAAATCAAAAACCATAAACTAGTGATCACAGGCCCCAATTTCACCATCAAATTAGAAACTAGCCTGTGATCACTGATAGACCCCAACTTTACAATGAAATTGGTAACCAGTATTTAAACAATAATAGTAGACAATTTTATTAAAGTCTTGCCATTAACAAAAAATTATTTAACAGTATTATAGCCATCATAAAAACTAAACATCATGAAAAAATAGGCCCATCTCAGCCATCCACCAAAAGCAGTAAAAAAACAAAAGACATGAAAGGAATAGAAGGAGGATCACTTGGGGTTATTCTCCCCACCATTGAACAACAACTTTAGCCAGTCGCCAGCAAGAAACTAGAAGAGATTCCCATCAATATTTTTCTTATCAGCATTTTTTGAATTCTCTAGGTGAAGGAGTTGAAGAGTCATCGTCGCTGAATGCATAACTCTAACTACAAAATCTACAATTTTGTTGAATCTCTGCCCCAGCACCCAGATTTCCTCCTTCATCACCTGAAGATCCTTTTTGGAGCCCAAATTCTGAATTAAGTCCTGGAGCCGCTTGATATCCCCCCTAATATGATTCATGTCCTCCTTAACCTCCTCACTGCCATCCTTTGGGCTCTCCTCCTTATTCCCCCCTTTTTCCTGCTTAGTCCCAAAACCCTTCTATTGACCTAATGGAAAGGTAGCAGTGAGCGGAGACTCAGTTGTATGTTCTCCCAACACGTTCTTATTGGAGAAATCAACCATTGGAAGTTTAAAAATTTCCAAAATCTTGGCAGATTCTTATCTTTTCTCATCTCCCTCCTTAACTGAGGACCCTTTACCTTTTCCTTTGTTGAAGTTCTCCTCCTTAGTTTTAGTTTTTTTTCCTTTTTTCTTGTCTTCTCTACTACCTTTTTTCCTCCCTTATTCCTCCTCTGAGTCCCCCTCTTCATCCTTCATCTCCAGGTATCTCTTCCTTATAGCCTTCTATTTTACCCGAGTATTAGATGTAATCTTGTGGGACCTTCTTCTACTGTCATTTTCATCCTCATCCCCCTCTAAGACAATGTTAATTTGGACTTCTCCTCCTAGCCCATCCAAGTCATTATGAGATTTCTTCACCTTATTCTTCGTGGGAGTAGGTATTTTCGAGGATAAGGTAGGTTGAGACCAGGAAGCGACAGTCTCAATAGGATCATTGTCACTGGGGTTAATAATTTTCTCCAAAGTAAAAAATTTGGGAGGGTGCAAAGCATGGTGGAAATTGTATAGATGCAGGATGAGGCCTTGGTGGAGAATGCAGTAGTTTTATTTAGTACTTTTCTTTTCCATAACATCAATCACAGAGGCTTCCAGCAAGTGCAGAAGAAAAAAAGGAAAGGATATTTCTTCATTATACTAGAAATAGTTTAACAGAGGGAAGTGGTAACTGTAGCAAGGCCCAAACCTACGTTCTAAAGTAAGGTACTTCATAATTATCAAACATACCTCATTCCAGGGCTCAGGCAAGTCGGCCCATTTGAACCCACCATAGAACCAGACAGGAATCTCTATTTTTTTTGAAAAATATTTTGACATTCGTATCATCCCTTCTCTTCTACACCTACTTCCACTTCCTTCCCTCCATAGAAATCCTCGTGGCTTGGGAACTTACCTCTTCATTAATTTTGAAGTTTATACCATTAATGATAACCTTGCATTCCTCCCAAGAATCCACCAGCTGCATGGAAATGTTCTCATCACTTCCCTCCATGGCTTCCATGTAAGGGTAAAGACCTCCTTCCTTCAAGTACGTAACAACACCCTGGTTCTTGAGAAACCCAGCTTTAATTTTGGGTGGTTCCACCCTAACCATTTCTCTACCCATCTCAATGCTATTCTCAGAAAGTTGCTCCTCTTCCTCGGACTCCAACGACATCACAACCCACCTACTGCCACTCAAACCAGTCCTAAGCCAACTCTAATTCAGATGATCCTCTCTCCACACCCAATTCTAACAACCAAAATTACAGAGAAATAAATTCCAATTAGTGATAATTCTAATCACCTTAATAACAAGATGGTAATTCAACCCAAAGGAGGTACTATTCACATGGGTCACCGTAATGAAAGCTAAGCAAATCCATAAATGATTGTGAATCCTAAAAATGACAAGCCAATAAAGACCAGTCATCTTATCAAAAAACCCCAGATGCATTCCAATCCCACATCAATATTTCTCTTAGAAGTGCCCGTACCATCAATGGAAAAGGTAATAATGACCCATCTAATCAGCAAGTTTCTAAAATTAAGACTCCATTCAATTTCACTTTTGAAATTTGAAATTGGGTTGCTTCTCATAACTTTACAAGCCACCTTATTCTTCCAATAAGCTTTAGCTTTGTACCTCATCATTAAATGGCTTTATTCATTTCTTTCTCGACAAGAAAAATAGTGTGCTTTGTGAGAGAATTCAAATTTCTCCAGCACTTAGCCCTTGCATGAAATAACTAGTGGCCGCTAGTGCATCCTCCACCGCATTTCCTTCTCTATAAATATACTACAACCTAAATTCCCCCAGCCTAGGGACAAACATTTAGATTTCCTCTAGAAGATTAGAAATTTTCCAAATGGCCCTATAGTTTCCCTTGACCATCTCAATCACAACTTTCGAGTCACCTTCAATATTCAATTTCTCGATACCCATGGTAACTGCCAACTTTAGCTCCCATAATAGGGCGGAAATTTTTGCCATATTATTGGTACCTAGATCTAGATTAACCACATATGCTATAATCATCTTTCTTAGGTGATCTCTGATAATACCACCTCCCACACCAACCCCTCCAGAGGCAGCCCCATCAAAATTTATCTTGAAGAATGTATCTCCAGGGGGCCCAATGATTTTTCCTCCTCGCAACCACCTTCGAGTTATCAAATATAAAAAAGGAGTTAGGGAGCTGCCAAACTCAGGCCAGTCTACAATCCAACTCTTTAGGGGGGAGTTAGGAACCTTCCACCGGCAAGTCTCTAATTTTTCCCATAGCAGATTGACAACAAGACTTACCATCCCCTCAACCTCAGTTTCCTCCCCCCTAAACACTCTATTATTTCTTTCTTTCCATAGGCTCCAGCACACATGTGGGGGTAAAATTTTCCAGAGGAGAAAAATGAGTGGATGAAATGACAAATGATCCCAATTGATGGCAAATTGGTTAACATTATCTTGAAACACCCAATCCAACTGCATTTTGCACAAAATTTTGGACCACACCTTATACGCATAAGGATAATGAATTAAGAGATGATTAATGGTCTCTTCCTAGGTTTTATACATAACACACCTATTAACCAGCTGGAAACCCCTCTTCTAGAGGTTGTCTAGTGTAAGAATCTTCCCGTACATTATCATCCACCAGAAAAATTTTATTTTAGGGATCAATTGTGGGGTCCAAACACTCCCCCACAAATTCTCGTCTGCCACCTTCTTAGAATTAACTAAATAAGTTGATTTCACTGTGAACTCCATCTACTTGTTAGGGCACCAAACTAATTTGTCATCTATCTAAGATAAGGGGATCCTAATCCCCTCTAAGAGCTCCTAGATCTATTTAACAAAAATGGGGATTTGAGTATGGTCATTATAGGTGTTCGCCAAGTTTTTCCATTTTCGGTCTTGAGAAATGTAACCATTAAACTCTTTGAGATGTTGTGTATGCAATTGCACTTGATTTATTATCACATCCCTACAACTTTTGTAGTGGATGTTGATTCTTTATGTATACCTTGTAGTATCAGTTGTATTTATGTTCACATTTATATGGGATGTATTTATTATTCTTTTTTTATGTGAGACTTTGTACTTATGGTTATTCTAAATAAATAGTTAACTTATATGTATTCTATGTTATGGAAACTTTGAGAATTGTAACCTCATCTGGTGAGTTACATTTATGTGTATTCATTTTCTTATATTGTATTTCTTCCGCATTGATGTTCATTATTGATATGTAAATGTTTAAGAAACAAAAATATTTTGTAAACTTAGCATCACGTTTTAGGCAAATTTCTCTTGTATTTCCTAGTGGGGTGTTACACATGTTTGTTGGAGATTTGCTTCTGTGCAAATAATTAGTTGTATGTTTGTTATTGATGACAATATATAATATACAGTAGTGTTCTATATGCAATTATCAGTACAGATGTTCTGGAGCTATGTGTGTTCATTTACATGGTGTATACATGTTCTAGATGCTATGTGCATTCACATCAAGTCAGATATGAAGTTTTAGTTGAGTTATGCTAATTAGTTATGACAGTTACAGAGACTAAAGACTATCAGTGAAAAGTCGACGTAATAACATTATTTCTTGAGTTGCACCTATCTTTGGTATATGCATGTTTGTATTCATGTTTAGTTATGAGTTAAAGATAATTATCTAAAGGTGCAAAATATGTTCTATTAGAATCGTGAAGTTGGAGTTAATTTGGTGGAGCCGACTTTGTGAAGCGTCGCGTCTATTCAGTCTGAGTTGTGTGTTTCTAATAAGGTTGCATGGTTGATGTGGCTGATTAAAGAAGTATTGAAGTGACTCCTAGAGCCGACAAAGATCATATCCTTTGGAGAAGATACTTATAGTAGTTCATTTGATGAACACCAAGTGTGAATGAGAAGAAAAAAGATAGAAAAAGAACAAAACAGAATGTCTGTTGTTTTGGGATAGTAGAGACATTTCATTCATCAAGAAAATATCTATGTGAAGAAGAAGTGGAATTATACAATACACTCAAACTAATCAAGATAACAAGTCTACTCAAACAGTTCATCTATCAGATATAGTGTATATCTGTTCTACTGAAGGTTGCAGCCTTCATCATTTTAGCAGTGAGCTTTTGGATAGTGAGTCCTCACCCCTAACAGGGTTACTTGTAAAATACTCCTAACAAGGTCTGGCATTTAACTAGGTCTCTATACTTATTCCATTGTAAAGAACAACTCCTAATAGGGTTGCAAGATCTCTTAACAGGGATAATTATACTCAAGTACAATTCTTTGTGGGTGCTAATTCCCACTGGGGTTTTTACCTATTTGGTTTCCCCATAACCAAAATTGTTGTGTTCTCTATTATGTTATCTGAATGTGCATTTGCTTTACGTTAATTGATATCTAAGTAAAGAAAAGAATTAAAGTATTTGATAACTGATTCACCCCCCCCCTCTCAATTATACTTTGAGACTATTCCAACAGTGTTATGTTTTGCATATGTTTTATTGTTCACAAATGTGTCATTGTGTTGTTTGATTGGGGATGAAACAAAGAGATATCTACCATTCTTTTTGGTCTTCACAATGTTGGCCAGAAAATACTCTTCTTTGTATCTCTTATGTAGTGTTCTTTCATTATTCTTGTAGTTCTACTACCTATGGGGGATGATGTGACGCAAGGAGGGTCAGAAACTAGGGCCAAAGGAACTCCTAGCTACCAAACTAGCTTGCAGAATACAATACAGAAGCTTTAAAACATAGATAATGAGAGGAGGAACACATAATTTCATATTATTTCATAAAACATCATACATGTTGAGCTGTAAGGCCTTCTCGGTTATGGCCAAATACATTCAAAGTCTTTACAAAATAGTTCTCATGCATGTGAGTTCACATATCCTCGACCCAAATATTCTAACTAACTGTTACCTAGAACTGCCATAATCTAAGAACTAAACATTATTTTTATACAGAAGGCTACCAAAAAGGCCAGCCTAAAAAGATCCTAAAGATCCAACATAGGAAACAACAACGACCAAGATTTAGGTCCACACAAATCCCAATGAGATACGCCAACATTAATTACACTACAAAAATTAAATGCACATGTCGGCCACAAGATCCAACATCCAAAAACCAACTCAGAGAGAAAGACTACCGAGCAATAGATACCAATTAGTGAAACCACCAAGTAGTCAAGAACAACTACCGAGATCCACTAGTGAAGCCAGCCAAAACAACTAACCAAGCTCGATCAGTGAACCAACATCTTCAAGTGACCAAACAAGAGAAATTACTGAGAACTTTACCAAGCAGTCTCCAACAAGATGCTCCTGAGGTTGAAATAAATGATTCTCTAAATCATGAGTGTGGTACAACCTAAACTGAATCCAACTTAGACTGAGCAATCCATGTAGAGTCTTCAATTAGTCTATTCTTCCACTTTACCAAGTATTTCATGTAATTCTTTCCTCTGGTGCTTCTATCAATTCTTTCTTCCAATATTTGTTCAACTTCTCTTATCTATTTCTTAGGATAATCACTCGACACTATCACTTCTTCATCAGGTTCATGATACTCATACAAATCTAAAATGTTGAATATAGATGATATATCCATGTCCTTAGGTAATTATATTTCATAAGCATTTCCACTGTCAAACTTCGTCAATATCTTGCAAGGACCAAATTTCTTCATCTTCAATTTACCATATGTTCCAATAGAAAATATGTCTTTCTTCAAATGAACCATAACTTCATCATCAATCTCAAAATTCTTATGTCTTCTTGATCTATCTGCACTATCCTTTTATTTCTGATTACTTTTCTCCAACTTATGTTTCACTTCCTCATGCAATGTTTTCATAAAATCAACAAATTCTTCTCCTTTAGCACGTGTTTTCTCTTCTCCAGCAATATCTCTCAAATTCAATATACCTCTCAATTTCATGCTAGTAAAAATCTAAAAAGGTGTATTTCAAGTACTCCTATTCATAGAATTATTATATGAAAACTCTTCTTGAGATAACATCAAATCATAATTACTCGGTTTATCTCCAGTTAAACATCTCAACAAGTTACCCAAACTTTTGTTTGCAACCTCTATCTATCCATCATTTTGTGGATGAAATGTAGAACTATATGTCAACTTAGTGTTCAACTTCTTCCAAAGTGTCTTCCAAAAATATCCAACAAACTTATTGTCTCAGTCAGAGATGATACTCTTTGGTAATCCATGCAATCAGACAATCTCCTTGAAGACGATCTTCTATATGTACTGCATCTTAGAAAAATGTGTCATCTTAGAAAATCTATCCACCACAACAAATATATAATCATTACCTCTTGTCATCCTTGGTAAGCCAAGAACAAAATCCATGTTGATATCACTCCAAGCTTTCTTAGGAATAGAAATCGGTGTATACAACCCAGTATTCTAACTCACTCCTTTTGCAACTTGACAAACTCCACAACTTTTCACAAAATTCTGAACATCCTTTTACAACTGAGGCCAAAAATATCCTTCCTTAGGAAAACTCAATGTCTTATAAATACCAAAATGTCCAGCCAAACCACTATTATGTTTCTCCTTTATCAAATTGGTTCTCATTGATCCTCTTGCTATACATAACTGAATACCTTTTAACAACATGTCCTCTTTAATGAAATAGTCTTCTTTCTTACTCAGTTTATCTGGAATAGGTGCTCTACACATTCTCCATGGCTCAAAAAAATTAAGGTCATTTTCATAAAAATTCTTCATATCATCAAAACCATGAACCTTAACTCTCAATTCAGTCAACAAAGATCTTCTTCTACTCAATGCATCAGTAACTCAGTTAGAAACTCCACTCTTATGCTTTATCACAAATGTGAAACTCTACAAATACTCTACTCATTTCATATGTCTTTGATTCAACTTATTCTGACTACTAAAATATTGTAAAGCCTTATGATTAGTATACAACATAAATTCACTCGGTACCAAATAATGTCTCCATTTCTTCAGTGCTTGAACAATAACATAGAATTTTTGATCATATACAAAATATTCCCTCTTAGCATCATTCAAATTCTCACTAAAGAAAGAAACAAGTTTACCTTCTAGATTCAACACAACTCCTATTACACTGCCACTTGCATCACACTTAACTTGAAATACCTTATGTAAATTAGGTAAGGCAAACTTAGGTAATTCAACAGCCTTTTTCTTCAAAGTCTCAAAACTTTTATTAGCTCCATGTGTCCACTTGAATTCTCTTTTGTCTCCTCTCATTGTCTTAGTCATAGCATTACAAATAAAAAAGAAATTTTTGATAAACTTTTGGTAAAAACTTGTTAATCAATGAAATGATCTTACCTCACTAACATTCTCATGTGTAGGCCAATCAAGTATAGCTTCAACCTTCTCAAGATCCATCTTCAAACCATTAGCTGAAATCTCAAAGCCTAAATACACAATTTCTTCTTTCATGAAGGAACACTTTTTTAAATTAATCAGCAACTTTTCCTCTTTCAATCTCTGCAACACTTGCCTTATGTGGATCAAATGATCTTCTCTGGTCTTACTGAATATAAGAATATCATCTAAGTACACAATCACAAATTTACCCAAAAATTTCTTCAAAACCTCATTCATTAGCCTCATAAAGGTACTTGGTGCATTAGTTAAACCAAAAGGCATAACCAACCACTCATACAAACCATCTTTTGTCTTGAAAGTAGTCTTCCATTCATCACCTTCTTTGATTCTGATATGATGATATCTACTCTTCAAATCAATCTTAGTAAAATATTTTGCTCCACTCAAACAATCCATTATATCATCCATCCTCGGTATAGGAAACTGATACTTAAATGTGATCTTGTTAATAGCTCTTGAATCAATACACATTTTACATTCTCCATCCTTCTTAGGTGCTAACACAACTAGTACTGCACATGGATTAAAACTTTCTCTGATTAAACCTTTTCTGTGAAAATTCATTAACTTGTCGATTAAGTTCTTCATTCTCGGTTGGTGTCAATAGGTGTGGTGCCTTATTCAACAAACTTGCTCTAGGAATAAGATCCATACAATTACTAATATCTCTCATTAGTGGAAAACCATTAGGTGCATTATCTGAAATGATCTCCTTGTACTCGGTAAGAAAATTTTCAACTTCCTCAAGAGATTTATCTTATGTTTTCTCCCTCGATGTGTTAGGAATCAACGCATAACATATATCATTTATTTTTAGATCCTTAAAAAAATATCTACCTTCCATAAAAAAATCTTCACAGATGTGCATATCCCACCAATAGATTCTTCAACTAAAGGTAACAAGATTGGCTTGTTTCCATCAACCCAAATAGTATACTTATTCAATCTTCCATCGTGTATAGCATGTATATCATATTGCCAAGGTCTTCCCAAAAAAATATGACAACAATCCATATGCATAATATCACACAACTCTTTATCATAATATTTCCAATTTTCAGATTCAAAAAACATTGTTCACTCACCATAAGTGTATGCTCATCCTTGATCCATGAAATCTCATAGGGCTTCAAGTGCTTCATCCTTTCCAATTGTAACTTGGTGACCATTTCCTCAAATTCTATATTCTCTAAGCTTCCACTATCAACAATCACTTTCCAAACTTTGTTTTCAACTCTACATTTGGTCTTGACAAACTCTTTCTTACTAGATCTTGCTTATTATTCTCACTCCATAATATCCTTCTGACCATTAGGTTTCCTTCCTTCTCATGTTCATTCGGTGACTCTTCTTTCACAAATGCATTTCTTCTACTACCAAATTTATCACTTGCATTTGTACATGCAAATGATGTATGTCCTTCTTCTCCATAATTGTAACAAGTTCCTTGGAACCCTCTTCTGCTATATCCACCTTGGGAGTAATTTCATCTTCCATAGAATGAAGTTCCACCTTTCCACTTGGTCTTGCCTTTATCTTGATGTGTGTCTTGATTTTCCATGTCCTAATAAGATCTACTATTTTCACCATAAGATCTACCTCTTCCTCTAGGGGATCTACCACCTCTTCCTCTTTGTCTTTTGTCATGTCTCTTGTTCAATTTATCCTCAGATATTGGGGAAAACTGATAAGCCTCTCCAATACTCTCCATCTTTACCAAGATGAACTTATCTTGCATAGAAATCCTTAACCAATTCAGATATCTTTCCTCATCTTCAGCATGTCCAGACTCGATATCTAATCTATAAAATTCCTTGGTGTAATCTTTCACAGAGCTATCTTTTTTCTTCAAAATTTGCATTCTCCTAACTAGGTTAATCTGGTAATCACAAGGTAGAAACTTGCCTTTCAACTTATTTACCATCTTATCCCATACCTTGATCTTGTCTTTACCCTTCTTCTTTCGATCCAATTACAAATGCTCCCACCACAAGGATGCATGACCTTTCAACTATGTGCTTGCAATCTTCACCTTTTTATCCTTTGTTATGTCTTCATACTCAAAAAAAAATTTCATTTCGGTTATCCAGTCTATCAATTCATCTAAATCCAACTTTCCACTATACGTAGGAGGATTAAAATGAGGTGTGGACTTAAAAGTTGTCAAAGCTTGCAGGAACATTTCTTCTTCCTGATCCATCACAGGTGCAGGTGCATCTTCTCCCTACACTTCCTCAAATTCATCATCACTAACATCCTCAAGATGTATTGCGTTGGGCTATCTCAATAGCTTCTAATCTTGCAACAATCTATATTAGCATATCAGCTAAGCCTGGATCTATATTTCCTCTCCCATGAACCATCTTGAAACCCTCTGTAATTTTGGTCAGATTGCAATCTTCTTTCCCACAACAAATCAACTAGGATTTACAAGAAGGAACCTCAGATCTAACCTTCTCTCTCATCCTACTTGACGCGGAGAGGGTAAACAACTAGGGCCAAAGGCACTCCCAGCTACCAAACTAGATTGCAAAATACAATACAGAAGCTTTAAAACACAGAGAAGGAGAGGAGGAAAACAAAATTTCATTTTATTTCATCAAACTTCATACATGTCGGGTTGTAAGGCCTTCTTGGTTATGGCCAAATACATTCAAAATATTTATAGAATAGTTCTCATGCATGTGAGGTCACAAACCCTTAATCCAAATCTTCTAACTAGATGTTACCTAGAACTTCCCTAATCTAAGATTTGAACATTACTTTTATACAAAAGGCTACTGAAAAGTTTTTCCCCAAAAGATCCTAAAGATCCAACATAGGAAACAACAATGACCCAGATTTAGGTCCACACAAATCCCAATGAGAGACCCTAACATTAATTACACTAAATAAATTAAATGCACATGTCAGCCACAATATCCAACATCCAAAAACCAGCTCAAAGGGAAAGACTACCGAGTAATAGAGACTAATCAGTGAAACCACTGAGCAGTCAAGAACAACCACTGAGACCTGTCGGTCAAACTAGCCAAAACAAGTAACCCAGATCAATCGGTGAACCAACATCTTCAACTGACCAATCAAGAGTAGTTACTGATCATTTTATCGAGTAGTCTCCAACAAGATATCGAGCCCAAATAATCATATTTTTGGTTGATACAGGATTTCCAAGGCCCAAGATGCTCCTACATCATGATGCCAATTCATTTTTATATAATTGATATTCGCTTGTTATCATATGATCATACTAATCTAGATTTAGTAGATTCTTTTGTGCTCACTTTGTCATGTGCTTCATTTCCCTTGGTTTTTCCTTTCTTGGGGCATCTCATAGTGGAAACATCTCTTATGGGTGCATGTACGCTTTGTTAAATCCATTTCTCCTAATAAGGTGTTTGTAATCACTTTAATGTTTGGGAATTCACTCCACTCCTTGTTTTACATTTTACACACAAACAATAATTTGATGCAATCTCTTATGCAGATGGCTAAGGAAATTTTTTTTCCTTTGATTCATATTTGCATTATATTATTGTGCACTATGCATTATTCAATGGATCCTTAGACTGATCCTCCTTTTCTAGATCACTTTGGAAACTATGCTTTCCATAGGACTGATCTCTTTTCTATATCCCTTGATAGAGAAAAAGGTTTCCTTAAGGATTAATCCCCTCTTTGATGATTTCTTAGTGGACTATGCTTCACTTGGTTATCATTTTGTCAATGGGTTGACTAGCATCTCGTAGCTTGCTAGACTATCAATCCTATCTTGTGCATCAATTCTTTCTCTTTGTGGCCCATAGTAATTCAAACCTACTAGGATAGTTGATCATATCTATCTCTTTCTTTTTTGAGTGTTGCGTCTTTTATCTTGGTTTTGGATTTGATGAGGACCTAAGTCATTTGGGAGCTTGTTATTTCCATGTCTCTTTAACCCTAATAATTTTTTCCTATGCATTGATCTACTAACTCGAAAAATACACAATAAAATTGTAGAATTTGAATTCTTCATTAAACTTCTCCAACTTACTCTACCTTACAATGAAATAAAACTCCTACTTATTACATTTCCAAAAATTACCATATTTGGCATATTTTCAGGAAAAATAGAAAAAATAGTTTTTTCCATTTTTGGTATTTCCAAAAACTATCATGCGAATCCCGATTTTTCCCAAGAAAATCCCCCAACTAAGGCAAGATGGATTTCCAACTAATCCATGAAATCAAAGATACGATTTCGGATTTATTACAAAAACAACTTTCTAAAAAAATTGAAAAAACAAGAAAAGCCAATTTTAGAGGCCAAGATGATATTTCTGGCTCCCAAAAAAAGGTCACAATAGCCACCAATCAAGCTAAGCTCTATCAACAATACAAATAACTCCTCACCACCGATTTTCCTATAAAATTTGAGTAAAAACCCACATCTGAGTCAAAAGTTATGACCCTCGAAAGCTCCTACATCAATGAGGTCTCATACTCCTGCTAAAGTGGTGGCTAAATACACCATCCTAAAAAGTCATCACCTATAATTAGATGCTCTATTAGGCCCCATTTTTTCAATTTCAAGATTTCATGTCCACTATGATTGATCTAGAAACATGACTCCTTTTATTCTAGCATCTTCTCTTTATTCCCAACTCCCCCTTAAAAATTTTCCCCATTTTCCTAGGTATACCCCAACATTTGGGCCCAAATTCGAATGAGTGGCCTATTACGATGTTTTTGAGGGATTTCTAGATTTTTTGTAGGCTTGTGTTAATTTTAATCCCCAAAATATTGTGAGACTTATATAAGTGGCACATCTCTCCTCATTTTGGTAACCACAAGCAAGAATAAAAGAACCAAGATCAAGATTTCAAGTGCTCTCCTATGATTTTGCATGCAAGTGGCCAAGATCAATTTCAAGCATTCTTCAAGAATCCAAGGAAATTTTGAATGCAATCCTCTCCATTGTAGTAATATTCTCTCCTATGATGGCCAATCATAGGATTGATCAATTAAGAAACAAGATCCTTTTGTCCATCTACATGCATTTCATTCACCCATTCTTCAAGGCAAGTGTTTATCAATCATACAACATTGAAGGTCTTGGAGTGTCATTCATAGACCCTTGTGTTTTTGAAAGACATCCTTGATTCCTTACTACACTCCAAAGTTAAACAACTACATTCAAGCAACATACAATCATCTTCATAAATATTTGGGATCTCAATAGTTGTTTATGAAGATATATTCAAGGTAGATCTAACATTTACCTTTATATTTTATATGCTTTCCTTTCATGCAATTTCATTTACATTTGAAGGTTGATTCCTAATAGGGGTTTGACCAAGGCAAACCCATCTATCCCCAATAGTTTCCTATTTTTTTGTGTGCAAGAAAAGGTCACAAACCTACCGTTATAGCTTCAGAAGGTACAAAATCTGATGGACAATTTTTGAAAGTTTCAAGTAAAATTTTATGGTATAGGATAGGAAGGCGCCCTATACCTAGGTAAAGGCTACCTAAGTGACCTGTACCCTCCAAAACAACCTCATATTTTAATCATAGATAATTACTACAATGTAGTTTTTTGTTTTTGTTTATTATAGGTGCCTATCTAATTTTTATCTATCTATTTATGTTGAAAGTTGTCATTCTAGCTCATTTAGCTCCCTATCTTGCATTGGCCAGTCCTATTACCTCAAATTTAACTCTTCCCAATTCATTAACAGGGAAGGATTATTGACTTAATTAGTGCTTAAGTCCTACTTGATCCTATTGGGTCATCTTCCTTCCAATTGTGCAATTAGGAAAAGGTGGATATCACACATATTCCTTCATTATCCTATACATCCCCCTTTTTCTTACTACAAATTATTAATTTAGACAAGGAAGATATTTTTGATGATGATAACAATGTTAATGATGAAAATTATGTTGATTCTTATGACTATCATGACATGTATGAGGTTATTGAAATAAATAATGAATAATCTGCAAAATTTTCACAAATTTTATTTCTAGCTCCTTGTGAAAAAAGTGATTCATCATTAGAGCATGGTCCTTGTTTGGAAACTACAATGGATATATTTTTCATGCTTGATGTTGCACCTCTTGCATTTTTCCCACCTTTCCTGAAAAATCATAATTGAGATGGGGGGAAAGTGATACAATTGGCTATCTCCTCTTGTATGATGGATTCTTTTATGTGTTTACTTGTTCGTACCATGCTTCCCCTATGATGTGCTACTTTCTATATGTTTTTCCTAGAATTATTTAGATGACCCTTGCTGCTCTTTTCACACAAGGTGATAAAGGAATTGAACTATCGTACCATTCCTCTATTTGTATCTAAATTCTTTTATATGTTGTATACATGTTATGTTGGATATGTGATATTACTATAAATATGCCTTTGTGTTGTCTTTTTGGGGATGATGTAAAGAGGTACCAACCATCATTATTTTTGGTCTCTACAATGTTGACCGAAAAAGAATTTAATTTTTGTATCTCTTATGTGTTCTTCCATTATGCTTGTAGTTCTACTACATGTGGGGATGATGTCAATTCATTTTCCTATAATTATGGGTATACATGATTTACCATATGATCATATTGAATAGATCCCTTTTAGTGCTCTCTTTTTATGTGCTAATTTCCCTTGGTTTGTCATTTTTCAATGGAAAGTCAGTGGAAACAAGCTTGTATTTTGAATGTATCTTACCTTAAATATATTACTCTCATTAAGGAATAAACAATTTCTTTAACATGGGGACCTACACTACACTCTTTGTTACACATTATGCACACACCATATTGATCAATCTTTTGTGAATTTCTTGGAAAACCTGCCATTTGTTTAGTAATCTCCTTTTAGTAGATTTCTTAAGGAGATAAAGTGTTCCTTGGGATTATCCTTTTATGCCCCTATGTATTATTTTATTCCCTTGTGCATTATTTTTTTTCCCGTGTGCATTATTGTATGCCTTTGTGAGTTATTTTATGCCCCTATGCATTAGTTTCTCATGTGCATTATTTTATGCCCTTGCACATTATTTAACATATTTCCTTACAAATGGGTTGACTAGCATAACTCAATTTGCTAGACTATCAATTCCATGTTTTTCACCTATCTCTTCCTTTGCATGACCCATAGTAAGTTTACCTTATTAGGCTAGTTGGTCATGTTCTCTTTCTTTCTTTTATGGATGTTGTTTTCATCTTGGTTTTAGATTTATGAGGACCAAAGTCACTTGGGGGCTTGGTGTTTTCCTTGTCTCTTTTATCTTGATAATTTTTTTTCCTATGTTGTGGATCTACTTTGCCATGAGTATGCATGTAGACTCATACTCCCGCTAAAATGGGGGCAAAAAACAACATCCTAAATTGTAAGAACCTTGCTAAGGTGTATAAGTTATGCTTAGTTGGCACCCATTTTAGTATTTTTTCATTCTTCCATGCATTTTATTCCTTTAATTAATGAGGTCCTTTAATTATAGTTGTGTTGCCTTTAATTATTTCATTTAACATTATCTTTTGTTCGCATAGGCCCTATTACCATGTGTCACCTATTCTACATGTTTTCCCTTCTCACACCCCAATTTGACATACATTTTCGTAATCCTTATAATCATATTGACCTTGATTAAAATTTGAGCTATTTTTGTCTCGACAAGGGTGACCTAGGCAGAGAGGGTTGTCAATTTTATAACCCTGTCATTGAAATTTTCCCTTATCATGCTAAGTTGGTCCCAAATTTGAATGGAGTTTGGCATTATAATTTTAGGTGGTCTTCTAAATTTAAAGTCAACCTACTTCAAATCGTGAGCCCCAAAATGACTGAGAGAGGTATAAACACAAGGCTACCTCCCTCATTTTGGCAGTTTATCTTATCTCATCTAAGGAAAATTAATCTAAGTAATCAATCAACAAACAAGACTTCAAGAAAATCAAGCATCCAAGGATAAATCAAGTCAATTCAAGAAATCAAGCATGAAAGATATGAAGTACTGTCTAGATTATAACATGTGTGAAGGCATTCATGTTCTTCCTATCCTAGATCCAAGGTACAGGCTACATCAAGCCACTTTTCATACATCTTCATGAGCCATCCAGTGTTTATGAAAGTATAACATTTATCAAGCCTTTGCTACTAACAAAACACTTCTTTATTTATGCAATTTCATTTCAATTTCAAGTTTAATTCATATACAGGGGTTTGACTAAGGAAAACCCATTTATCCCAACAATTTCCTTGTTTTTTTTGTGCAAGTGACATGAATTGAAGCTTTAAATCTTGATTCAAGAATTCTTAATTGACTATCTTAGATCTTGGGGTTCAAGATGAGAATTTGGCAAAACAAGGGAAAGTCTAGTCGCCCCTGACTGCCTAGGTCACCCCTGCAGGTAGAATTGGATGGAATTTTGGTATAGGTTAGTGGCTCTGTCTACAAAATAGTTATGGTCTTAGAATTGTCATATCAGTTTTTTTTCTTTCTATGTACATAGATCTATCCTCATTGCATCCTATTTTCTTCATTCCCTCATTCCATTTACACATTTCTTACAATCCACGTAAGTGAAGGATGATCCTTACACATGTTCACCGCTTGAGTCATCTTGAGCTTAGTGGGTTGTTTTCTTTCATAATGCAATGATTGTAAATATACGATAAATTTTCCTAGCTTTCCCATTAAAGCTAGTGAACCNCCCCCCCCCCCCCCCCCCCCCTATTCATTTTCCTTTCATCGCAGATGGGTGTTAAAACCCTCCATGAATGTAACCATCTATCATTCCAATACCGAGATCTAAAATTTATTAAAATATTTTAAAGTCTCTTTATCACAACCTTGTTGTAAGAAGAATAAATATTAGAGACAATCCAAGAGGTGTCATCTCTTAAATATAAAAAATTTAGTAGAAATATAATTAGAATCCTCAAAAAGGCATTCTCTTAACAATCCTTGGGTTTCAAAACATGGAAATACCACTAAAGGCACCATAAACATTGAAACTATGAGACTATCATCCTTGAACAAATAATTCTTGACTTTTTCCAACTTTTATCTCTACATCTTTGTATATTGAATAAGTAGAATATCAAATTTTTGATCTTTTATTCAATAAGAGATCATGTTTATGATTTTTATTTATCCCTAAAATATTGTAGGATAAGATCCTCATTAGGACCTCTAAAGTATGCTCTTCAAGCACATATCAAACATGTTTTTCTAAGTTCCTTTAGTATTTTCCATCTTATTCTCCTTTTCCCTAATTTTTTTGGGAAGAGGGTATTCATTTTCACTTAGTTTCGAAGCCACAATATATCTTGTATCTATTCCTCATTATCAATCTTTGGTTAATAGTAGGAGAAGTGGGTTTTCTCCTATTTCTAGTTTTCACCATTATAAAAGGAGTTTCCTCAGCATCAACCATCGTAGATACCACAGAACTTTTAGTCACCTTAAACTTCTAAGGGGGGATATATTCAAACAAAAACCTCTTTAATAAAATCCTAACACTGAGCACTATGCCTATTCTAATCTTAAATTTATTCATATCCTTGAATATCTAAATATTCACGGGTTATCCTAATAGAAGGTTGAGGATGAACCACATTAGAATATTCAACAATGTCTTGATAAATATCTATTTTAGGGAGAACAACACCTTGAGAAACATCTATTTCATCAAAGCTCTTATTAACCCCCTAGTTGAAATCTCTTGATTAGAGAGCTTCCTTAGAAATATTACACTCTCTAGGATCAACAAGGGAAGGTTACTTGTGAAGCTCACCTAGAGATTTAGAGAAGGTTCGTCAGGGATCTTATTATCCTTATACCCATTGGGGATCTATTGTCTTTATCCTCAAAAGAACCCTTTTCCCTCTACACCATTTGAAGAGGTTTTTGAATCTTACTAGGGCATTTCTTAGTCCAATGACCAACCATCTTACATAAGAAAAAAGCAAAAGGAATAGACTTAAAGTCAACATTATGATCCCAAACCCCAAGCTTAGAGTAAATATTAATCAAAGAAGGAAGATCCAAAGATTGCTCCACACTAACACACAAGCAAGCATACTCTAAATGTCTACAAGAAAAAGTCACTTAGTGAATTAAGAGTAGTTGTCCAAAGATGTTAGCAATACCTCTAGAAACCTCTAGAAAATTCCTATCCCAAAACTTCATAGGTAGACTAAGGAGCCTAATCCATCTCCAAGATTAAACCAAATCTCCCATTTTGTTTTTACAAAAAGATTTGATTTACAAATAATCCAAGCTCCCCTTTTCAAAACAACTGGAAAATATTCTTCACAAGTAAAGGAGAAAGAGAAAAACCCTCTTTCCATTTTTTAAGAGCTAAAGAACTTACCAAATCAATATTCAAATAAGGGCCATGTAGGTAAAATAAAAAAACAATTCTTAAGTAAAATATAAATTTTGTGTGCATACAATAATGTTTTTAAGTAAATAAAGTAGTTCTAAAATAAAATTATTAGGTCTTAAGTCAACAAAATATCTCTTAAGTAAATAAAATAAAATAATTCTTGAATAGTTATAAAGTTAAAAAAAGCTTCTAAGTGGTCATTTCTTCAATACATTTTGGATATCCTTTGGAGGATGCTCCTAAGGAGGAGAGTTGAGAGTCAATTGATGATAATCTTGTCTTGGTTGATGTACGGTTGAGTGCCAGTGATAGCAATTCCATTACTATAGGAACTGATTTAAATGCCAGTTTTTTTTATGTTGTTATGTTGAGGCTTGGCCCTCTAACATCTTATTTGGATTTGGTCATGTCTTGACTTTGTGGGTGCGACTTTTTATGGTTCTGTTTATGGAATATTATTTTGTTATCTTTTATATTAATAAAAAAGGAAACAAAATTTATTGATAAATAATTTTCTAATAGATTGAAAAAAGCTCTTCAAATAAAAATAAACAATAAAAAATTAAAAAATTCTTGAGTAAAAAATGGCCCTATAGATATATTTAAGAAATATATACCAAATTATTTTTGTAAAAATTGATATACCAATTAAGTCTAATAACATGTAATAACATATAATAATAAATTATGAAACAACTTCTTACACTATAACTAATTTCTATTCGAATATTAAAACTATAAATATTACCAATAAACATAACAATATATCAAAGATTGTCTCTTTAAATGAATTTTTATTCTACTAAAAAAGATTAATTTATAATCTTTAAATCTTGAAAAATAAGAGTAAAAACATGTCACTATTATGTAGCACACCATTTATTATTTTGAATGATAACATGCCAGGTAACGATGATATTATTTTTTAGCCTTATATAAGATCATACTTCAAAATGACGTCATAACTTATTTCTTTCTCATTTTATGATAATATTATGAGATAGACTTTAAAATAGTGTCATAATTTGCGGGCACAAGGTCTTAGAATTTGTGTAATTTCAAACCGTCCAAATCAGTCCTATCTATGCATGTTATATAAAGAGACCAACAATGTACTTGCAAACCCTATTTTAGCTTTGGAAGTTTTGGCATTTCATCACTTTTTTATTCCCTTGCCAATATTACAATCAATATCATCCACCACCAATTTCTCTGTCATTGAGTCAAAGACACAAGATGATAAAAATGCCAAATCTCATTGAGATCCCCTTAGGCCCCCCTAGTAAAAGTAGGTCATTATCAATACTTACCATTCCACTAATCTTACCAACCAAGGATAAATGGTGAAATAGAGTTCTAGTTTGGTGAGAGAATAGATGATTTCATTAAATTTTAAATGTGGGAATTCAATATAGAAATATATAGTAATTAAGTTTAGTATTTAATGTAAAATTTGAATAGAAGAATATGTTATTGAAGAAATTAAAAAGTGTTTTCTTAATGTATAGAAACATAATAACGGGGACTCTCGTGTTTAGTATCATTTGATTTGTTGTTGGTTGGTCATTGAAAACCTGTTTTGTCATCCTAATAAAAAAACATAAGATTGTATTAGAAAAATATTTTAGAACAAGAAAATAGATTAATCTTGTTTTATTTTAGATAAATTGAACCCAATATATGTAGATATGAGCATAGAGCAGATAGAGCATAGAAATGAACTTGACCCAAACCATGAACTCATAAAAATGACAATGTTGTGTATTGCCCACCTATGTGATTACTCTTGCCTTCTCTCAGTGCTTCTTATGATTTCATTAAAGGACATACTCAATTGATTATAGCATGATATAATTGCAATATGGATATATTTCTTGTTAGATTATATGTCTGAGTCATTGATCATTATTTTATTTTTTTGGGTATGATCTTCATGTCAAATTGTATGCTTCATATTGAGTGTGCAAGAAATATATAGATGTTTGACCAATGAAACGTTGTGGGGGAGAACAACATGGATTCACTTGAACGTCTCATGAACTCATAAAAAATGACAATGTTGTGTATTGCCCACCTATGTGATTACTCTTGCCTTCTCTCGGTGTTTCTTATGATTTCATTAAAGGACATACTCAATTGATTATAGCATGATATAATTGCAATATGGATATATGTCTTGTTAGATTATATGTCTGAGTCATTGATCATTATTTTATTTTTTTGGGTATGATCTTCATGTCGAATTTTATGCTTCATATTGAGTGTGCAAGAAATATATAGGTGTTTGACCAATGAAATGTTGTGGGGGAGAACAACATGGATTCACTTGAGCATCTCACCTTCCTTAGTACTTGTGGTCGAGTTAGTGACATTGTGTATCTTGTATGTTTGCTTGCACAACCCATCTTATTGATTTGTGAGGGAAATTATATTCTCTGTGTTTGTTTGGTTTTCTATTAACCCAAATTATTTGTGATTTTTTATCTCTTCAATGTGAAACTCATAAATTTTATTCTTTCCTCATTTCTTTTATAATTTCTTGAAAGAAATTTTGTAGAATAGTTTAATGGTTTATTAGAATCTTAATATGTACTTGATTTAGTATTATAATACTAGATGGATATTAGTGAGTTTCCTTATAATTCAGAATAATTACTTTGTGTAAGTTTGATTTAGCCTTGTAAACATTTACATCTTTGTGAATTTGAGGAATGCCTAATTTAAAATTGAAGTTAAAGGTGGCTCATTAGTCATACAAGTTTAGGACAAATATATTTAACTCATTGAAGTCAAATGAACGATTGAATTATTAAAATATAAATTATTTTAAGAAGCATTTTACATTTCTTATATTTGTTTACATGCTTTGCACTAATTCATTGTCCATAAATCTCATTCATTGTCCATAAATCTCTATTTTGAAGCTTGCATAATAAAGAGATATTTTCTTTGTGTACTTTCTTTATGCAAGTAATTTGTCCTTTTATGCTCTAACATCTTTTTAATTTTCTTGTTCATAAGTGAATTTAGATTTTAAGAGAAATCATTTAGTTGAGAAATGGAAAATACAAATGATATTCACAACTATTTAAAAAAGTTTTATAAATTTGTGTGATTGCAAACTTATGGTGTTAGATAGATAAAGAATAAAAAGGTATTGCTAAAATTTTATTTGGACAAATTTCTAGTTTTTTTGAAAAATGTGAGAACAAAGAAAAATTAGAAAAGATGTAAAAAAATATGTGGATTCTATCATCTTTTTTATTTTTTAGGTAAAAGGTCGGAGCTGTATTTTATTTTTTATTAATAACATTAAAATTGTACATCTCAATTCGGTGTGGGCATCGGTAGGAAAGAATGGAGGAAATAAAACCTTTAGTCTCGTCCATGTCTTATTAAATATCAAAAAGAAAAAAAATTCTACAACAAGAGCCGCATCCTGAGAAATGTCAAACCACCAAAATGTCATCGATTTTATACATCTCAAAAAACCCAAAAAAAACCCCCATAATCCCAAATACATCTAATATAGAATCCCCCAGGGAGAAAAGAAAAGAAGAAGACAGTCCAAGGAGAGGGAAGAAGATGTCAACGCCGAGGAAGTCAGACCATCATTTGAAATATCTATCACAGTACCTAAAAGAGAGAGGATCCCTGATATGTACCAAACAATCATATTCCCTAGAAGCCCAGAAGAAATTGAAGTAACATGTGACAGCAAGCCAAAGAACCTGCATATACACTTTCTCAACAATCTGTCAAGATCAATATTAGTGATAATGATATATGCAAATAAAATCTTATATAATATCATTAGCCAAATTAAAAATGAACACCAGGAAAGACCAGTATAAGAAAATAAATAAAAATGTTGAAACGCCTATGATTTTTGCCTTTAAAATTCAAGATTCAAAATTACTTACACCTTGTACCCAAGTGCCAAATGAAATTCCTTTGGTATTAACCTTTAAAATTCCTTTTTTCCAATCCATTGAACTTGAACTTTTAACCTCCATCAAAAGTTCAAGGTTCAAGGTTCAACGTATCCCCCGAGTGCACTTGCCTTTAATATTATGTTAGGTCATGGCTATGTTATTAACTGATGCTCCGTCCCTTTGAACTATAACTTTGAACTCTCAAAGTTCAGAGTTCAAAAATCAATATTGGCTATGGTGGTAATCATGTCATTGTCGGTCCCTAGTTTATCTAGCCACAAATTTACTTATACCATGAACCCAAGTGTCAAATAAATCAAATTTCTTTTACCCACCAGTTGAACTTGAGCATTGAACCTCCAACCAAAGTTCAAGGTTCAAAGTTCAAGGTTCAACGTCTCCCTTGAGCGCACATTTTTTTGACTCTCAATAATTTATTCAACCATCACCCCCCTTTTGGAATGAGATCGATTCTCATTATATACCTCATGGATATTAGATCCATGGATTGGGATAGACATGTCCCATAATCACACCAGTACAACAACGACGAGACACACTTTTTCATCGTCCACTTCATCAATAATTATGATTAATTTATAATGGTTTCTTACCGACTTCATTACTAATCTCATGATTAATCATCTTCACCCTAAATTAATATTGGTTAGGTTAATAGAAGTTGTTGTCTTCCTATAAACATGGATATTTTTTCCTATGATTTTTGTTCTATATTAGATAATTGTCTCAAGCACATTATTGGTCATCTCATGTCATTTAATTAATACTAATAGCTTATGATGATTGCAGACTAGGTGGAAATCGTAATCATTGTCGCTACTCTATCTTTATTTTAGTCGTTTAATTCTAAACATTATATCAGTTGTGGTGTATAAGATAATTATCGTCATCCAAAATGGTCTTTAGCATTTTACTGACACTAAGTACATTTGTATTTGATAAGTCTCCACCCTTAAATTGTCTTGGTGTCCGTATTGGTTGCTAAGAGTATTAAGATTTTTTCCCTGATTGGTTCTTCCACTATTCTGGGATTTCTTTGGTCATGGTAAGTTCAAGGTTCAAGGTTCAAGGTTCAAACATATCCCCCGAGCGCACTCGTCATAAATGACTATGTTATTAACTGTCGCTCTGTCAGGTCAGACTATGAACATGGACATTGAACTGACAAAGTTTAGGGTTCAAAGTTTTTTTATGCCTTTATCGATCCCCTATCCATCAAGCCACTATGTTACAAACACTACCCAAGTGAAAAATGAATAAAATTTATTTTTCCCACCATTTAACTCACTAGTAAATTTTTTCCCAATTTTCGACGCTCATTAGTCAATTTTTTGATGCTCGTTGGTCGACCAAATGACCATTAGTCTTGTCGAACTTTCTTTGTTGATTATTCAAAACATTAAGTTTTTGTCGAACATTCAACCCACCTAGTGGTTGAAATGTTGACCTATCAAACGTCAAAATTTACAAATGGTTGGTTAAGAATAATCCACATATCTTTAATCATTTTCGACCACACTTGGTCGAACAATTGACTCAAGACTACATCAAGAGTATAACATTAGCGTCAAACTATACAGCCTTTTTGGTCGAACCATCGACTACTGAATACGTCGAGAGTATAACATGTTTGTCAAACATTCGTCCCACCTAATGGTTGACATGTCAACTAATCCAACATTGAAACAATCAAATGGTTGGTCAAACCATCGACTGCTGACTACGTCGAGAGTTTGGCATTGGCGTCAAACTACACAGTTTTGTTGGTCAACCAATCAACTACTTACTATGTCGAGAGTATGCATTGGCTTTGAACTAAACCATTATGGTGGTCGAAAAAGAGATGACATATTTATTTATTTTTTTTAATTAAATAATGTTATTAATAATATGACATCATATTATTAGAATGGTCAATTATGATCATTGATTTTTAGAATGATCATAGATCCAATCACTTTAGGGGTTATCCTAAGAGAACTTTTACCTAGTGATTGGGATGCACAAAATCAAAAAATCATGTGATTGCAATGATCTCCAAGTTAAAGGTATGTCCCCTCTATCTTCCTTTCCATAATTTTCTCAATGTTTGAAGACTTTGTGTTTAAAATCCATCCTATTTTAAATCATTGAGTAAAAATATCATGAGGTCCATACACTACAAATTATAGGGCATATTCTCGTATCTTAAAGAAAAATTATTGTGTGCAACGCAACATTTCCTTTACATTCTTTCTGATACACCCTTTTACACTAGCAATAATTCAAGACAAAGCTATAGAAAACACATTTTCCTTCAATTATTCTCATCTTTAATCCAAGACAAAAATGATATTCTTCAATCTTTTCACTAGTTAGGGGACCTTCAAGACATCCCTTTAGCTATTCATCTCTAAGGCATTCTTTAATCCATAATATTTTCATATTTACTAGTTATCTGGATTTCTAATGCAGGCTATATGCACAAATGCAACATCTTGGGCAGTCTTTAGTGACATTATTTTTATTGCAATTTTCTATATCTTATATTCATGATAATCATTCAAATTTCACCTTTGATAAGATAACAGACCTTTATCTTATTCATATATCTCCTTCCTCTCAAATTATTTGCAAAACATACTTTAAATATTTTTCAACTACTAGTAACCATGTCAAAGAGACTCTATATTTCTTTGTTTTTTATTAAAAAGGAAGCCAAACCAAGGGGGATGACCCAAAGAAATGCAGCCAGCACGAGAAGTGAAAACTACCATCACACAACTAGAGTCAGCATACCCTCAGTCAATCCCTTTTTTGAAAATAAAAAACTAAAACTAAAAGCAACATGCCCCAACTTCAGCAAGAAGTTTGTAACCAGCCTGTTAAAACCAACAGACCCCAACTTCACCATGAAGTTGGTAACTAGTCTGAGAAAGCAAGTACCAGTAGATTTAACAACCAAATCAAAGTAGTAAACATTAGTAGCACAGTTAGCAGAGTTAAACATATAAAAAAAAGCCCAAAGTGGCCCACTAATGAGACCAACCAAAAAAGTTGAGCATCAGAACAAAACAAAGAACTACTTGGGGTTGTTACCCCCTCCACTAAGCAGCAGCTTGATCTAGTCTTCCGTAAGAAACTGGAAGAGTTTCCCATCATAGCCACCTTTTCCATGTGCAGTAGCTGGAGGGTCATTGCCATGGAATGCATGACTTTGACCGCGAACCCCGCAATCATGTTGAAACTTTCCCCTAAATCCTTGATTTCCTCCTTGACCTCCTAAAGATCCTTCTTGGAGACAGAATCCATGAAGGAGGTCTACAGCCATTTCACATCCTTATGCAACTGGTCAATATCCCCCACTGCTTCAGGCATACTCTCAGCTTCCACCTTGCTTTCCTCCGGGACCTCCTTCTTGTTACCATCAGCTTCCTTCCTAGCATCCTTCTCCTCCTGGTAGTTAGGCGGGGAGGTATCCATGAGTGGCGACTCTAAATTCTTACCCTCAAAAATATTTTTATTAGACAGGTCAATTGTGGGTAATTTAAAGCTAGCAGAAATCTGGGAAGAATCATGGCTCTTCTCAGCCCCCTCCAGAGACTAGAAATCGAGTTGTTTTTGTCATGGCTTCTTTCCTTCTTAATTTTTTTTCTTTTTCTTAATCTCCCCACTTCTTTCCTTCTTCTTATCCTCCACTTCCTTGGAGTCACCCTCCTCCTCATCTTCTTCAAGGTACCACTTTCTAAAAGCTTTCTATTTGTACCTAGTATTAGAGGCAATTCTATGGGAACTTCTCCTACTTTCATTATCATCTTCCTCCTCTAAATCAATATTGATTTGGGCTCCACCAGCTAGACCCTCTTTACCAATCTTGGTCGTATTACACATAGGAGTTCTGGAGGAAGAAGCGGGATTAGACTGAGAACCCATTAACTCATGGGGAGTATTCTCAAAGGGAGGGTTAATGTCTTGCATGATGATAATTCTGGGTGAGCATAAAATGAGGAGAAAGTTATAGAGGCGTAGAATCAAGCCCTGATGGAGAATGCAGTAATTCTTCCTTGCCTTATGTTTTTCCCTAACATCTAGAACCAAGGTCTTGAGAGAGTGCAACAAGTAGAAGGGGAAGGAAATGGTATGATTGTAGCGAAAGTGATTAAGCACAGGGAAATGGTAATTATAGAAAGTGCAAAATTGACCTTCCAAAGTAACATACTTCATCAGAATGAGACATACGTTGTTCCAAGGATCGGGCAACACCTCACGTTTGAAACCCTCACAAATAAGGACCAGATCCTCTATCTTTTTGAATAATTTCTTCATACTAGTATCATCTCTATTCTTCGTGACCTTCTTCCATTTTCTCCCATCAGTGGAGAGCCCCATGGATTAGGCAATGACCTCTTCATTTATTTTAAATGTAATGCCATTGATGGTCACCTTGCGGTCCGTCGAAGAATTCACCAGCTGCATTGAGATGAGTTCATTTCTTCCCTCCATGGATTCCATGTAGGGATAGAACCCAACCACCTTCAAGTAAGTAACAGTGCAAGGGTTTTTGAGGAAAGCATCCTCAATTTTTTAGGGCTCCACGTGGACCATATCTCCACTCATATCTGAACTATGCTTAGAAAGCTCCTCCACTTGAGTCTCCAAAGACATCCCACCCATTCTACCACCACATAGACCAACCTTCACCAGAACCTAGAAAAATCCGCAGTGAGCCCAACAAGGATAGTCAACGAAGTGATTGACAGAAAACAAGTTGGGGAGAATTCTGAAGCCTTAATGAAATTAGACAAGCGGGTACAAGTCACATGGGTGTTTGAAATGAAAGAAAATACATTGCATGAAGGGAAATGAATGTGGATCCTTGGTTTAAAATGTTGATTAAGCCCAGCCATCTTTTCATGGATTTCAAGACGTGTGCCAATCCCCATGCCAGCGCAATTTTTGAGATTTCCCATACTTTTTCCCAAATAGACAATAAGAGCCCATCTTTTCATAATAATACTAAAATTAATTTCCTTTCCCATAGTGATTTTAAATTTTGAAAAATTTCTACTTCTCGTAATGCTACAAGCTGCCTTACTTGTCCAATCAGCCTCATCCACGTGCTTCATTAATTAACTTGCTTTCTCTTTCCACAAGCAAAATAGTTTTCTTGGTTAAGGAATTCAAATTTTTCCAGCATCTAATGCCCTACAAGCCCATAGTCATAGCCGCCAGATCATTAGAAACAACATTTCCCTCTCTGTAAATGTGTTGCAATTTAAAATCCTCAAACCTAGGGAGAAGTGACCAGATGTCTTGCAGTAGATTGTACATTTTTCAGCCAGCCCTGAAGTTTCCTTTGACTATTTCTATCACAATTTTTGAGTCTCCCTCGATAATCAACTTTTTGATCCCTGAAGAAACCGCCACCCTTAGGCTCCAAAAAAGGGCAGAGATTTTTGCCACATTATTAGATCTCATCCCAAGATTAAGCGCATAGGTCAAAATCATCTATCCTTGGTGATCTCTGATAATGCCGCCTCCAGCCATATTACCAAAGGATGTCGCCCCATCAAAATTGAGTTTGGCATAATTTTCCTCTGGGGGGGACCACTTGGTATTTCTCCTCGCAACCACCTTGGAGCAATCAAAAGTGTGGAAGGAGGGAGGCAGCTTCCAAGCCTTAGCCAAATTACAATCTAACTCCTTGGGGGGAATTGGGGGGCAATCCCACGACAAGTATTAATATTTTCCATCAGCAAATTCACTGCCATTCTTCCCGTTACTTCAACATCATTTTCCTCCCCTCTAAAAAATTGATTATTTCTTTCCTTCCATAGGCTTCAACAAACATGCAAGGGTAACATTCTCCAAAGAAGCATAATAAGCAGGTGCTTCGTGGGGTAAATCTAGTTGCAAAAAAACTGGTCCATATTCTCCATAAAAACCCAATCCATCTGCATTCGGCTCATCATTTTAGACCATAATAGCATCGCATAGGGGCATTGGATAAGGAGGTGATTAATAGACTCTGCATTGTCTTTAAACATAATGCATCTGTTAACCAACTAAATTCCCTGCTTCTGGAGGTTGTCCAGCATAATAATTTTTCCATGGAGAATAGTCCACTAGAAGAAATTAATTTTAGGGATCAATTGAGGAATCCACACCTTTCCCCAATTATTTTCATCACCCACAGTTTTTAAGTTAGTTAAGTACATAGATTTCACTATGATTTCCCCTAACTTGTTATGACACCAAATAGCCTTGTCCTCAACATGAGAGATAGGGATCCTAATACTTTCTAGAAGCTTCTAAATCTCAAGGATGTAAGGGGGGACCGTAGCCTGGGCAGAGTAAACATCTGCCAACACCAACCATTTCCTATCTTAAGAAATGTAATCCCTAAATTTACCCCCAAAATTCCAGATCATTCTTTCCCTAATTAGACCATACTTCTCCCGACCAAGGGGCTTATTCCCCACCCACCAGTCCTCCCAAAATTTAATCTGAGCACCATCTCCCACCAGCCATTTCAAACCTCTAAAAATTATTCCTTTACTTTTAGCAAGGAAATTCCAAAATTTGGAGCAAGAGGGATAGTTTTGACCATAAGGGAAATGGCCTTCATTGAAATACTTGGCCTTCAAAATTATACTCCAACCAGTAGATCCTCTAAACAACTGCCAACCCAATTTGGAAATTAGAGCCTTGTTTAACTCTTTAATTTTCCTAATTCCTAGACTACCCAAAAGTTTCGGTTGACAGACTGTATCCCAACTGACCAGACTCATTCTATCATTTTCCTCCATCCTCGTCCATAGAAAGCTCCTCTAGATTTTTTCCATTTTCTCCGCCATTCTATCATTGATTTTGAATAAAGAAAGGAAGTAAACAGGTATACCCTGTAGGGCCACAGACAACAATTAAATTTTCCCCGCATTGCTCAGGACCTTCCCTTTCCAAGCAACCAGTTTTTTCTACATTTTCTCAAGAAAGGAGTTCCAAAATTGGTCTGAAAGCTCCTTCACCGTGAGCGGGAGCCCAAGGTAAGTGTCAGGAAGATCAGATCCCATACAACCAAGGCAATCCACAATCTTCAGTTTGGTTCTCTATCCAGTATTGAAGAAATATAATTTACTTTTGTTGTAGTTGATCAGTTGACCAGAAGCCACCGCATAGGAGTTTAGGAGAGATTTACATTCCCTGCCTTCCCTGATATAGGCTTTTATGAAAAGAAACGTGTCATCAACAAACTATTGGATAACTTCTGGAGGAAGAGTGGACGTTGGCTTGAATCTAGCAATAGAACCAGATCCCTCCAGCCTCAGAAGGTTCTGGGCCAGCACCTCCACAACCAACAAGAATAGATAGGGGGATAGGAGGTCTCCCTGAAAAATACCCCGCTCAGGCTTGAAAGACCCCCAAGGTGTGTCGTTGGCCAGAACAACAAAGTCAACCAATTCCACCGCCACCTTTATAATTTTTATAAATCTATCATGAAAACCAAATTTCCTAAGCACCTCATACAAGAAGTCCCAGAAGACTTTGACATACACCTTAGATATATCCAATTTTAATGCCATACCAACATTCTTTCCTCTGTCCATGGAATGAATGATCTCATGGGAGGTGATAACTGCATGTAAGATTTGTCTTCCCAGCACGAACCAACCCCTTCTGATTGGGGTTAATGATTTTTTCCAGCAGAGGCTTGATTCTGTTGGTAACAATTTTGGAGAGGATTTTATAAGAAGTATTACAAAGGCTTATGGGGTGAAAGTCACCCATGGATTGAGGATCCTGAACTTTAGGAACCAGAACAATATAAGTTTTGTTGATTTTCTTCAGAATGTTACCAGTTCTAACAAAATCATGGGCAATATGCACAAGATCATATTTGCTAACCTCCCAAAAGTGTTGGAAGAACGTAGGGGGAAAGCCATCCATCCCAGGAAATTTATAAGAACCCATAGAGAAAACTGCAATTTTGACCTCTTCCTCAGAGACTTGGGACATAAGAACTCCATTATCCTCCGCATTAATAACAGTAGGGATAGCCCCCAGAAGATTATCCGTGGCAAGATTTGTCCCCCTCACAACCAGATTCCTAAAAGTGTCTTGAAAGAACATCATTGCGTACTTTCCAATGTCTTTTTCCTCTAAGAGTGTTTGATTCCCTTCAACCACTAAAGATTTAATGGTGTTCCTTCTTTTATGAATGGAGGAAGACCTGTGGAAGAAGGCTGAATTTTGATCACCTTCTTTGAGCCATTGGATATGAGACCTTTGCTTCTAATAAATTTCCTCTCTCTTGAGGTTATCTTTCCATTTCCCCTACCAACCTTCCTCCTCACAGTGATCCTCTCAAGAGGAGATACCGAAGGCCATTCCCCCTGGAAGTGCTTGAGATTTTTCCAAATTTATTTTTTGCACTGGAAGATGTCCCCGAACTTGGTCTCACTCCACCTTTGAGCCTCCCACTTTATTAATTGTAATTTTTCTAATATTCTGAACATGGTCATCCCCCGTATATTAGTGTTCCACCATCTTTTGACACATTCCTCAAATTTAGGGTGAGAGTGCCACATAATCTCATAGCAGAAGGGACATGGCCCACACCCTTTCTGGTCCTCCTAGTCAAGAATTAGAGGGGAATGATCAAAAACCGTCCTCGCAAGGTGAGAAAGGCTGATCTGGGGAGCGATATCCCACCCACCTAATAACATCCATTTGTCCAACCTAACCTGAATAATTTTCCTTCCCTTTCTATTGTTTGACTAGGTATAACATGTCCCCTGCAAATCAATATCCACCAAATCATTATTCCCCATAAAGTTTGCTAGCTCCTGCATACTCTCTGAATAATCTTGGGTACCCCCCAACTTCTCACAAGGATAAAGGGGGGAATTAAAGTCACCCACACACATGGTGGGATGATAATGGTCAGTTGCAATGAGGTTATAAATTTCTCCCCATATCCTACCTCGATCACTTCTGATATTAGGAGAATAAATATTATACATGACCCAATAGGTATTATTCCAAGTAAACAACACATTAAGGAAGTTGTGAGAGAAATCCACAACGTTACTAGATAAATTACATGAGTTCCAGAGTGTAGCCACACCAATAGAGGCCCCATCAGCTTCACTATAGAGAAAGGCAACAGCTGGCCAAATTTTGTCCACAAGAATAGAAAAGTTTTGATATTTCATCTTAACCTCCTGGATCAGAACCACCTCAAACTTGAAATATGAGATATACTTCTTCAGAGCATACTGTTTTTGGGGGCTATTCATGCCCCTGATGTTCCATGAAAGGAATTTCATCTTTTACTTTTTTGAGAGTCTTCTAGGGTCAACTATTGTCCACTGGAAATTGTCCTTGCTGCCTCTTTGGCTCTTACCGCTCTCACCGTCGGGCGACCAACTTTGGCCTCATTTCCCACACCCACCTTATTTTTTATTTCAACTTCTTCCACCTTCTTACCTCCTGTGGTTTTCCTTTTATGTTTTGACCAATCAAGGACACTATTTGAAGGCAAAAAAGGGCTCGACCTCAGCTTTACCATGTCATTTATAACCTCATTTGAGTTAGGGGAGAGGAAAACACTCTCCCCCCCAACCGTTTAGACTACACTCTTCACCAGCTCCACCTTTAGTCTTCTTGTTTCTAGACCACTGTGCCTTACTCATCTCCCCACTACCTTTATTTTTTATCCCCACTTGGGCTTATTTTGTAAGAGTTAGAAATGTACCCTAGGACTTCCACCATCTCACCTTCTTCTTAAGACTTCCGCCTTAGCCTCTTTACCTTTATCATCTTCTTTCTGCTCCTTATTGTTAAGGTTAATAGTTTCCCCTAAAGCAAGAGGAGTGTCCCCTTCTAGGGGGACTTTTCCTATTATAGCTATCTCCATACCCTCAGCCAGGTCCCCCACACCACCGGTCTCATTCAAAGATAGTGCAAGGAGGCGCTTGGGAATCTGCTCCTCCGACCTAGAGGTTCCCTTACAATCTGTCACCACATGACCATTTTAACCGCATTTCTGGCAACGGATAGTGGTATTTTCATAAACAATAGCCTGGTTCCAGCTTCCCCATTTGGACTTAAGCATCATAGAGTTAGGGAGGGGCTTATTCATAGTTACATTAACACAATCTTGCGAACACCATCCTCATTTTTTGCACAGTGATAGAGTATGCAGTTACGTAACAACCAAACGAGTTCCCAATCCACTAGAGCACCTTTTCATCCCATAATTCTAGGGGAATCCCTAGGAGCCAGACCCACATAGGCACCAATTTTTTTAGCTCCTCCTCCGGGTTAAAACATGGCTTCCACTTTTCCATAAGCAAAGTGTGCTTCCCATAACACCAGCTTCCTATAAAAACAAAGGTGTAGTCCACCTCAACATTGAAGTGAAAAAGGAACAGGCCACCCAACATTACTGAGACAGAGAGGGACCCTTTCACCTTCCATCTGGTAGCACACCACCTACACACCATATCTATGGTGGGCCTGAAAGTGACATATCTCCCCACAAGAGCAAGTTGGAGAGCGATAGAAATGCCTTCAACCACCCCATCCGGGACAAAAATCTCTGGGCCGAATTCACCTACAAAGAATTTAGGAGAATCAAGGGCATCAAGAGACCCTTTTCCCAAGACCACCTTTTTCCATCCACCCAGCAAGCTCTCTTTGTCCTCCCCCACTATCTTGGGTTTAGACAAAATGGAATCCTCATCTTCCAAATTTTGCTCGCGAGATGAAACGTCAAACAATGACGCTCCCTCTCTAGTGAATTTAGAACAACAGTCCCTTCCATCCCTGTAGGACAACACCAAGAACAGGTCAGGATAGAGGACCTCCGTGCTCCCCGAATTACCTGGTAGCGAGGAGGCTGAAGCCAACATTCAAATAGACAAAATGGGCGGGAAAGTTGTAGAGGAAAAGGATTTTTATAGCAATTCCATTCTTTGATTTATCTTAAATTCTATGATATTCCTCTCTAAAAACAACTCTTTCTAATAATGTGAGTATGTATTCTCACACAACTTCCACATTCACCATAAGTCCTTTAACTTAAACTTCATTTCTTGTAGTTTCCTTTGTTTACTTTTTGTTTGCTTCTACCTCTTCTTTTATCTTATTTCTTCTTCTAACTTTGTTAATATTCTTTTATTTGTGTTATGACATAACTACATCTATGCATTCACAACCATAGTCATAGTCCTCCTAACTATTCATAACTCTTCTATATAAAAATTGATGTTCTTAGTAATCGAATGATCCAAATGAACATTTCTTCTAGATTAATATCCAAAAAATATGTCCTAATCTTACAACTCATAATCAAATTGGAACCTAAAGGAAAAGCAAAAATTAATTTGAAATAGCAAAATACTCTAAAGACATGTAGCCAATAGAACCCAATACCTTGTTTACAAAATATGAAAAAACATTACATATAAATATTTTCCCTCTCTACAAATTGTATCTAACTTTTATTTATTTAAAAAATGCATTATTTTATAAATAATATAAAAATTCATTTTATTTTTACACCTAGATAACTCGATAGAGAATTTAAAATAGAGGCAACAAGGAATCATAAATATACAAAAAAAACTTAAATGTGGAAAAAATATTTAAGGCACATTTCTATTAGCAAAAAATATTGACAAATTATATATTCATTTCTTTCTAATATAAACCAAACTCTAAAAATAATATGTAGATAGTAATTGTTTCTCTAATGTCAAAAAAGAAATAATTAAAGGTAATTTTTTACTATTAAAAAAAATTAACCCTAATTTCTACCACTACATTAATTCCAAATCTAATCTTTTTTATAAAACTAATATGATTGACATATATTCTATTGGTTGACATATATTTTTCTATCAAAGTTTTTGTTTAATATTTCTCAATTTATATTGTATATTAGCAATATCACTTCTTTCTTAGTTGTCATCACCTTCTCTAAGTCAAGTGAATATTAGTCTTATTGTATTTTAGGTGAATTTTTTTAATAATAATAAAATATTACTTCAAATAATTCAAGAGTTGATAGGAAAAATTGATAATTTTTATGTATTGTTGAGATGTGGAACTACAGTTGATTATCTGATCGTTATAATTTTAAATATAAACTCATATATTTAAATTTATTAGTTACCTATTTAATTAAAGTATCATCATGTAAAAGATGCCTCAAAAAATTATATAGAAGAATTAATGACAAAGTAATAAAGAATACATATGATGGATTGACTAAGGAAAGAAGAGCTATTTTAAAGTGGGATTCAAAGAGCAACCCATTCTCATTAATAGAGAAGCAAATAGAAAAGATATAAGGTCACAAAGATAGATTGAAATAATCTAATAATGGATGAGAAAGTGTGTCCATTGTTCCAAAGGTTTCGTTAAAGAACATTAACAGTTTTAATAGTTATTATTGTAGGAGCACCCAATGTGTCTTGCTTTCAAGTAGCCATTTTGAATCTTCCAAGTTTCATTTCATCTTGAGATCTAAAATAAGGTCCTATGGACCATTTTTGTCGTGTTTAAACTCAAATAAGGAGTCAAGTTACTTTATAAGCCTAGAATGGCAAAGTTGTCATTGTGGCGAAAATTGGAACAAAAGTGTTAAAGTGATGGATCTATTGTGTGTAATCTTGTTCTAGCGTCCATTTGACCTCTTTTAGGCATGTTTTGGTAATTAGGAGTCTTTTTACAAAGTTTTGTTGAAGTTGTCATTTCAAAAATTGCAAAAATTATAAAGGGGAAGCCTTACGGTCATGAGAGTTTAAATTTTAGCTATAAATGTCACAAGAGGTTGTTAGAGACTCATAAATCTAAGACTGGTTGAATCCAAAAAGGGGAGATCAATTTTGTAAGTATTTTGATGAAGATATTTAATGAGAATGCTGACTGTTACACGTTTTTCCTAGTTTTGTGACTGTTACAGTCAAATTCATGGTCTTGTATGATGACGTAATGATCTTCCCTTGGTTTTAGAGGATAGGAAAGTGTACTATATTTCATTTGAATCCATTCTTGTTCATTTTCATAGTGTATTTTGTGAGTTATGGCAATTTTTCTGGGGACAACCAGAAACCCTCATTAGGGTAAGCAGTGGTATGAAAAAAATTGATATCTTTCATTCTACCTATTGGAAACCCCTATAGTTTGGTTCATTAAAGGTTTGAAAAGTGTATTGTATGTATTTGATGGTTTTAGACATTGGTGTTAATGTTTCCTCATAATTTCATGATGCCCTAGGGACTGTCCCCTTAGACTGCAAACTAGCAAAGACAGAACAATGGAAGTTCTTGTAGTTTGATCATTGGAATTGATGTTTGTTGTAAGTAGAATTGTTTGTGAAAATTTTCATGGTGGTTTAGACCATCCTACAAGATAGTGGGTTGAAATATCCATGGTAATGAAGACCGTGTTCAATGATATCAGTGAGGACAGGGTGTTAACAGTCTAGATCAGACTGCAACCTATTTCAAATTGACATTTGCTTCATTTTTAGATCACAAAACCCATTTAAGGTAATTCAAAGAATGTATTGAATCCTTCCAAATTTTTTTTTATGGTCAAGGATTCTCTTAAAGGTGGCATGTTAAGTTTATTTAAGGAGGGCAGTCTAAGAAGGCCTAATTAGGCCTAAACAATTAGAGTTACCAAACCTTGTTTGAAGTCATTGTCACAAAACAACATATGATTATTTTATAATATGTTTTGGATGGTCCAAAAGGGTATCATAGTGTGCTATTAATTTATGATTTTAGTGCTTAAATGGCAAGTTATGGTCTAACAATCCCTATGAAAGGGCTACTAGCTTGCAAGGGAAGATTGTGAGGAGGTATAGCCAATATGTATTGTTTATGTTATTGGTGACTATGTATGGCCTTATCCTATAATATTAATCATTCTCAAGATGTTCAAAGTGTTGGGTTGTAGAGATTGAGGTTAGAACCAAGTTTTTGGCTTGTATTCCTTGAAGAGTTCATGTCAAACTTCAAGAAGAGTTTGATATCCTAGCCCATTATTACGAAATATGTTCCTATGGTGTTAATTTGTCTCCTTGGCTCTGCATCAGTTACATTCATTGTTCATATCAAAGGAAAACAAGATCAACTAGTATGAAATGAAGATAGTGCCAATGGCATTGCAATAATAGTGAAAGGAATGTTCAAGACAATCAAATAATGATAGTGATAAAGGTCACATTTCAATATCAATGATGTTATGATACATGACAGTAATAAAATTGTCAAAATAAAAGTTTCAATATATCAAGAGGCAATTCCAAAGTTTGTAGGCACTATTATAAATCAATTGCATCAGTCCATTTTTATCTGATGCAACTCTTCTAAACTATAAAGTTTGATCAACAAGATAAAATTTTTGATAGGGGTGATTTTCAAACTGCCTGATCTGGAGCCCAAGTTGAACCATAGTAGACAACTCTCTAGATGATGATTTAAAGACATTTTTCTGTGCAGAAAGATTGTGAGACAAAATAGAGAAAATTTTAAGGCAAATATAGAATTGAAACTGTATAAATATTTTTATTTGTCTATTTTCCCTGGACATGGCATACTCTTGAGTTATATGTACAGTCCTAACTACTAATCTCTCTTCATGTATGTCTACATATACCTTATGCTAAGATATTTTATGCTTATATATTTATAGATTACATGGCATAAGGCTAAGAGTCACTCAATGTTTGTAGTGTTAATCCATTTGCAGGTGGATGAGAAATGTGTTTGTAGGTGACCTAGCACAGTGCAAACCTTATGGTGCCACCTAAATTGTTATATTAAGCATTGGCATTGTCCTTCAATAAATTTGACTGCTCTTTAAGGATGTATGATTGTTTCTCAAGAATCCATGGGGGCTTTTATGACTATCATTTAAGACATTGTGATTGTTATAAGGATTTCAAAGGCTAATCTATAAGAAGTGTAGTTGTTTTTAGAGTTCACTGTCCATGAAGGGACATGACTATTTTTCAGAGTCTAATGACAAAGTCTACTGGTTCTCTTTCAAAGATTCCACAGTCACAAACATAAGCATTTTACTCATGGATTCCAATTCAGATTCATCAAGATAAGAATTTCTATTAAGTAGAAGACATTCACATAAGAATTTTACTCATGGCTTCCAATTCACCCTATAGACTGCCCATGTTATCCATCATACCCTATTTTTTTATTATCAATAGTTGGACATTATTAAGAAAAAATGTGGCAAGAATCCCAATGGTAATTGGAAATGATCATACACCAATTCCTCCTTAGGTGTTCCTAGTCGCACTTACCTAGAAGTCAAGGAGTAGGGTTCCATACATTTTCTTTAAGGTGTCATATTTGAGTGGTTAGAAGCAATAAAGGGGGGTGTTCTTTCTTATAGTTTTTTTGTAGATCTCACTATTATAAGAGAAATGATGTCTATTCCAAAGAGAAATCAGGGAATTTTTGAATAGATTAATGGTTGATTTGATATTTTTACAAAGCCTTGAGGGTTTCACAATGTATCATGGCAATCTTACAATATTTCAACACAGTGACAACCAATGTTGCAAAACACTAAGCAAGAGTTTTGCATCACCTACAACAAAGATTCTAGGTCTATCAATATGAATAATTAAAAAAACATATTACACTACCCACCCTATAAAAACTATGCCTCAAACAAGGGACCCAAAATTCTAAAATCAAAATGATCCATCTAGGTTGATAGGCTTCTCAGTCCACTACAAAACCTTATCATTGAATCTGATATCTTGCACTAAATCATGGAAAATCCTAACAAGCTCATTGTCATAACCTTCCATCTCCATACTTGGAATATAATTCCTACTTGCACAATGTTTCACCTTACAGTAGAATGAAACTTCCATTTAAGCAATAAAAATCATGATAAAATAGAAGATCTCCTCCATAATGGATGCTCCACTACAAATTCAATTGGTTGTCTTCTAATTATTGGTTCCTATGAAAAATCTCTGGGATCTTATTGGCTGGAAAGATACGAGTAGACTTAAAGTTGTTCCAATTAAATGATTGACCTCCTAGTGCATATTATCTTCTCTTAAGGCATATTTTCAAATTGCCCTTACAATATTGGTTAGATACAAGCTACCAAGAAACATACCTTGAGAGGGAGTTTTTGTTATAAGGAGAAGATAGGATTATTGAGAAGGACTAGGTCACCTTGAGTAACATATACCTTGGTATGTCTTAATTATGGGTATGTGGTTTAAGAGGGAGTTCAATCATGGGCTCACTTAATTTTGTGTTATGAACTCCTTCCTTATGTCATGCTTTTTACTTTCTATGGAAGCATACTTTGCATTGACATATTTATGTTTTGTATGCATGGATGCATACTTTACCTTATTATACATCTTACTTATGTATGTGATCATACATAGATTATTAATAGCATACATTGCATCAATTATACTTATGTTATGCATGAGGAGCATACATTACATTATGAACATTTACTTTGACATATTTCTGTTATGACACATGTTGTTATGGGAACATACATTATGATACTTAGAGATAATGTCGTTGTATGCACAAGAGCATACTTTGTATGGATATATGTTATCCTTTATATATTATTTTCTATTGATCATATATATGTGTGTGTGAATACTTTTCTTTATAGAGGGAACTATATTGCATCTTGCTCTATATGTGATCACATTGCACCTGGTTATATGTTGGAAAAATTTTGTTAATTTTATGTGGTGAGACTTATGTGAGTACTCTTATGCTTATGGCTAAGACTTGTCTATGGATACTGGATGAATTATGTTTTTTCTATGAGAGAACTACATTTGGATATTGGTTATTACATTTGGTTACATTTAGTATACTTAATATATGGAGCATACATCATTTGTATACTTTAGCATGTATGTATGGAGCATACTTTAGTAGCTTATTGTGTATGTATGGATCATACTTTCTTTTATAGATTAGTCTGTATTTATTGATTATAGCTGAGACTATATTACATGTGGTTCTATGTGTGAACACATTTTGATTCTTATAATCATAGTTGCTACTCTTATGTGGATAATATTTTGTTTATGATATGATCATTGTGTTACTTTTATACTTATGTGAATTTATAAGATAAGATTTTTTCGTTAGATATACTTATGCTCATGACTGAGTTATTCTTATGAATTAATGAATATCATGGACTTGATATTCATCATATGGATCAGGGATCCATTGTTGATCACCTGGTAGACATCACGGTCTTGGTGTCATGTATGTGTGGGTATACATGTTACTTTGACATATGTTATACCTAATGCTGTTATGGAAACCCACACAGCTGGCTGTCAGTATATCTGATTAACGATGATAGTGGACAGTGCTAAAGGATGATTAGTACTGATGAACTACAACTGATTGAATGTTTGAAGATGTTAATTTGATCATAGAAATGCAGAAAGATAATGCAAGACATTAAATCAGTTAATGAATTGTATTGTCATTGATGTCAACTTGATATAATCCGATTGGTTATATACAAAGTGTCAAAGACTTCAAAGAACCAAAAATATAAAGGTTATGCTTTCAGTAATGCATAAAAGATTAGTATTCACAAAGTGACAACAAACACCGACGGGTAGTACACACTGAGGAATAGAGAACCCCGAGAGGAAAGTCACGGTGATGCCTAAACAAGAAACCTAACAAGAATTACCGATGAGAAGAATCAAAAGCATTACCGATGATCAGAACTTCACAGTGATGCCCGATGGACAAACAACCCCGACAGAGATGCCCGAGGAGAACTGAAGTGTTTTGACCGAAGCTAACAAAGAGTTAAAACACCGAAAGGAATTGAAGTTCAGAAATTACAAAAGACTTAGCTGGCAAGAGCTAAAGAAGCAGTTAACTAGTTGTTAATATTGTTTTCATCGACAAGTTTGAAGCCAGAGATAAGAGAGAGTTTTAAACAAGTGTTATTGCAGTTTGCAAGAAGATATCTATGAGATAAAACATGAGTAAAAGTTTTAAAGCAAGATTGGATAAAATTGTGGATCACGCCATGAACAAGAAAGTCAAGAACTAAGAAACAGTGATATCATGTCTATAAAGAGACAATCTAAATCATTATGAATAAGGGGAGTGAATAGAGAAGAGGATGCTAAAGAAAAAAAAATGAAGAACAAATTCATACAGTCTTGATCAATCAAGCTGAAGAAAAGAGCTATATTTTTGCGGACACTGAGAAACAGAGAAGCACAACATCATTGAGCAGAAAGAACTGGAGCAAAGGTATTGAAAAGATACATTGATCATAAAGGTATTATGAGCTTACAATAGATCTGGAAATATGCAAGTCTATAGTTGTATATGTGAACAGATCATTTACTGTTTCAATTTAACTATTGGATCAGAAAGTCTCTTAACTGAGCAGGACTTAACAATCCTTTCTATATTGAGATACATCCCAAGGAGTAAATAAAATTTTGATCATGAAGATAGCATGAGATGGCAGATACCAATTGATAAACTACACTAGGTTTGGTCATAGAAGGTAGCATAGAGATGTAAGATATCAAGTGACAAAATATTCTATTTAAATCCTCTAAAAAGGTCACACCTAATAGTGTGTTTGTAACTTTTAACAGCGTTGGCTCTACACCGAGCTCACTTTAGAAGAGTGAAAATTTTGGGTTACCAGTCCCAAGTATTTTTTCCCTTAACAGGGTTTCCATGTTAAAAATCCATGTTTCAATGTGTTTATGAGTCATTACTTTAGTGTTTTGCATTACACATAACTAAAACTGGATTGAATGGTATACACTAAGTTATTTACTGTATTTTGGTAAATGAAAGAATGCTAATCAGTAAACAGTAAGAATAAGGTTTAACATTGAACTCTGAGCAGTAGTTATTTGATAAGATTATTTAAAGGCATTAATCTTGTAGGACTGAAGACAACTATAGGCTTATAATTATGGTAATAAGTTTTTGGGTTAAATTTTTGGAATATTTTTGAGGCCACTGATTCACACCCCAACACTCAGTTATTCTAACAATTGGTATCAGAGCTTGTGTGCTTAGAAAGGGAGTTTAACAGGTCAAGAAAAATATCACAAGATGAACAAACGAGATGTGTCCAAGTTGATCAAGTACAACTTTGCATCATGGAAAAGAAGAATGAGACTCCACCTATCAGGTATTGGGAATGATTTTGTTCAATACTTAGATACTGAATTTGTGTTTCCTAAAGGACCTCACACACTTGAAGAATTAAGAGAAAAGCATGAGCATAATTGCATGATGATAGAACTTGCTTCCTCACTCTCCAATGCTGAGTTTGAAGATGTCAAAACCTGCACCTCTGCAAAGAAAATGTGGGATAAATTGAAGTTGGTACATGGAGGAGATGTTAATGTACTAAGAGCCAAGGAAGAAAGCCTAAGAGGGAGCTTTGATGACCTAAGGATGAAAGAAGGAGAAAATGTCACTCAATATAGCTGCAAAATCAAAGAGGTAGTCAATGTTATCTGAGGAGTTGGAGGTGTACTTGAAGAAGAGACAATGGTAAGTAAAATCCTAAGAACCTTACTACATGTATATTCTATTAGAGTATCTTCTATAAAAGAAATGAGAGCATTTGCAAAAAATAATGTTACTCTAGATAGTCTGATTGGTAGACTGATTTCATTTGAAATGAATAACTTTAATAATAGTGTCTTACCATCTATAGAGTTTACATTCAAATATTCTTATAAAATAAGTAAGTCAAGTCATAAACACACTATGAGGAATAATAGTGAAAGTGATAGTGATGACCAAGGACTTGATGAGATTGAAGTACTAATGGAAAGAATATTGAAGAGAGGTAAAGGTAGATACAAAGGTAAATTACCACTTGTATGTTTCAATTGTAAAGAGGTTGGACACTTTGCTGCAAGATGTCCTAACAGAAGAAAAGATGACAGAAGTAATGATAGATCATATGATAAGAAGTTTGATAGAATTGATAACAGAGATTACCGAAGCAACCGACAGTCTGATAGAAGAGATACCCGAGACTACAAGGACAAAGGAAAGAAAGCTTGTTACCTAGCTAAGAATAGAGATGGAAATACTGACACCAAATCTGATGAAGCCATTGAGATGGTATTTGTAGCCATGAATGATGATTTAGATGAAGAAGAAAGGTATGTAGAAACTACACTCATATCTAAGGTTAGTAAGAATGATGTCTCCATCATAGATAGTTGTTGCACTCAACACATGACCGGTGACAAACAAAATTTTGAAACTTTTGAGTACTATAATGGTGGATCAGTAAGAATGGGTAATGACACACCTTGTCCAATTGAAGGTAAAGGAACTATAATGTTGAATAACCTGATCAAATGTGAAAATGCTTACTGGGTAAAAGGAATTAATTATAATTTGTTGAGTGTTTCCCAGCTGAATAATACAGGTCACTAAGTAGCATTTGAGAATAAGAAGGCAAAGATCTTTAATGAATCAGGAAGGTTTATCGGAACTAGTGAAAAGACAAAAGGTAACCTTTTCTATCTTGATGATATAAACAACACTTGTTTAATGGCTAGAAATGAAGACATATGGTTGTGGCATAAGAGATTATGTCATGTAAATTTTGACATCATGATAAAGATAAGCAATAAAAGGAAAGTAAGAGGCTTACCGAGCATGTCAAAGCCCAAACATATCATGTGCAAGAATTGTCAAAAAGGTAAAATGACAAAGTCTAGTTTCAAGAGTAAAGCCCATACATCTAATGCAATTCTAGAATTAGTCCATACTGATTTATGTGGATCCATGAGGACAAATATTTACTATGGTGATATGTATTTCATTCTCTTTGTAGATGATTATTCTAGAATGATGACAGTTATGTTCTTAAAAGATAAATCGGAAGCATTCAAGATGTTTAAATGGTATAAGGCTATGGTAGAAAAATAAAGTGGTAAGGAATTGAAATGCTTAAGATCAGATAGAGGAGGGGAATTTATTTTAGATGAATTCACTAACTTCTATAATTATCATGGAATTAAAAGATAGGTTTCTGCACCAAGAACACCACAGGAAAATGCAATTGTTGAAAGAAGAAATAGATCCATTGGTTATTGTGCAAGAATATTGATGATTGAGAAAAGCATCGCTAAAAATTTCTGGAGGGAAGCTATCAGTACTACTATCTACACATTGAACAAAGTACAATTGAAGAAGGACACAAAGAAAACATCCTATGAGCTATGGTATGGTTACACACCCAATGTAAGCTACTTCAGAATATTTGGAAGTCAATGTTATATTTTCAAAGATGATAGAAATGGAAAGCTTGACTCCAAAAGTGAAGAAGGTATCTTTCTAGGATATTCCACCAAAAGCAAGGCTTATAAATGTATTAACAAGTCCTCGAACATGATCATTGAAAGTACAAATGTAAGAATAGATGAATTTGCAGAGAAGAATGACAAGGAAAGAAAAAAGAACTAGAAGACTACAATAGGTTTGTTTACACTGAAGAACCTGACACTCTACCTGAGAAATAGTGTATCACTCCTTAGCAATAGAACATTGCACCTGAGCATCAGGTTTCAATTACCAAAAATTAGAAAAATACTCAAGGTGATGTTCTAAGCGATGGAGATCAGAATGAAGCTCAAGATGATGATTATAATGATGGACAACGATCTAAACCAAAACTTTCCAAGTATGTCAGAAGATATCATCCACAAAATAAAATCATAGGAGACAAGAAGGATGGAATGAAAACATGAAGTAAGTCACTAAATACTAGATGTTTAATTTATGATTTTGAGCCTAAATCTGTTAATATTGCACTTGAAAATGAGGAATGGGTCAGTGCTATGAATGAAGAGATAGAAAAAATTGAGAAGAACAAGACATGGACACTATTACTGAGACCTAATGACAAGAATGTCATTTGTACCAAATGGATATTCAAAAACAATCTGAATGAGAATGGAGAAGTCACAAGAAACAAAGAAAAGTTAGTATGCAAGGGGTATGCACAAGAAGAAGGTAATGATTATGGAGAAACCTTTGCACCCATTTCTAGACTAGAAGGATTTAGAATTCTTCTTGCTTATGCTGCATTCAAAGGATTCAAGGTATACCAGATGAATGTCAAATTTGCATTCCTTAATGGAATATTGGAAGAATAGGTATACATTGAACAACTAGAAGGGTTTGTTGATCCATACAAGAGAAACATGGTATGTAGACTACATAAAGCCTTGTATAGATTGAAACAAGCACCTAGAGCCTAGTATGAAAGACTTCACTCCTATCTCATAAGCATTGGATTTGTAAGAATAAGTTAAAATAACAATCTGTACTTAAAAAAAGATACTGATGATAATATTCTTACTGTTGAAATATTTGTTGATGATATCATATTTGGAGGCAATGATATGTTATGTAAATTATTTTATAATGAAATGAGAAAAGAGTTTGAAATGTCTATGTTTGGGGAGATCAAATTATTTCCTTGTCTACATATTTTTCAACAATATATAGGCATATATATCACACAATCCAAATGCATCAAGGAAGTGTTAAAGATATTCAAAATGGAAGATTCCAAGCCAGTTGGAACACCTATGGCAACCAAATGTAATCTGACAAAGGAAGATAAGTCAAATGAGGTAAATCAGACCCTATATAGATCAATGATTGGAAAACTAATGTATGTTGTTCATACCATACTAGATATAGCACATGTAGTTAGAATAGTTGCAAGATTCTCTACTAATCCCAAACAATCACATATGACTTTTGTCAAGAGAATTCTGAGATATCTGAAGAACACCGAGGAATATGGATTATGGTATAAAAGAGAAGGAAAATTTGAGCTACAAGTCTATACAGATGTTGATTGGGCTGGAAACATTGATGATAAAAAGAGAACAACTGGAGGAGCATTCTTCATGGGTGATAGACTTGTCACATGGATCAGCAAGAAGCAAGGATGCATCTCTCAGTCTACTGCAAAAGCAGAGTATGTGGTTGTTGCTGCAAACTACTCAAATATTGCATGGATCAAACAATTACTGGAAGGTATGAATATGAAGATTCTTGAGAAATTCATTATCTATTGTGATAATACCAGTGCATTAAACATGTCAAAGAATCCAGCCATGCATGCTAATACTAAGCATATTGCTATCAAGTATCACTAATTAAGAGAACAAGTGCAAGAAAAAGAAGTGATACTAGAATATGTTCAATCCAAGGAACAATTATCTGACATATTTGCCAAGCCATTACCGAAAGATACATTTGAGTACCTAAGATAGAGACTAGGGGTCCAAACCTTGTCTATCAGTCAATAAGCTTACTAGGAGATTGCATTAGCCTATACACAAATTAGAAGATTATTTATGTTGATGCAAGAAAAATGGACTGCAAAGATACATCTATACACATCAAGGTACAAATATACACCAAACACCAAAGATAATTTTGGCTAATACAGAGATGTATTGCTAATGGATAGGGAAATTCAAGGAGTATATTATAAAAAGGTAAAAGGATATAACTTTGGCATAATAAAAGTCTACTTTCGCATTGTTTTCAAAGGGAGAGAAGTTCCTAAGAATTCAAAGGGAGAGATTAGCATTATCCAAAGGGAGAGAAGTAACATGAGGGAGAAAATACATACTAAAGGAGAGATTATTTTTAAAAAGAAAAAGACATGATCAAGGAGATGAACAGTCAAGGGAGAGCACATATCAGGAACAAAGATAGAAGTTGGTACATCTATCCAGTAAAGGGATTAAATATTGGAGAAGGCACTCTACAAGAAACAAATCTAAGCTATACAAGCTTACCAAGAGCTAGACATTTGTATTGGTTATAAAACAAAAGATATGGGAGAGATTGATGAACTACAACTTGATATATTTCATATTGTATTAGAAATAATATAGTGTGATAATGTAGTGTGTTGCCATCAATGCCTAAGGGAGATATTGAAGAACCATAACTAATTAAATGTTTGAAGATGTTAAGTTGATCAGTGAAATGCAGAAAGATAATGAAAGACATTAAATCAGTTAATCAATTGTATTGTCATTGATGTCAACTTGATATAATCTGATTGGTTATATACAAAGTGTCAAAGACTTTAGAGAACTAGAAAGATAAAGGTTATGCTTTAAGTAATGCATAAAAGATCAGTATTCACAAAGTGACAACCAACACCGAAGGGTAGTGCACCTTGATGGATAGAGAACCCCGAGAGGAAAGTCACAGTGGTGCCTAAGCAAGAAACCTGACAAGAATTACCAACGAGCAGAATCACAAGCATTACCGATGAGAAAAAATTCACAGTGATGTCCAACGGATAGACAACCCCGACGGAGATGCCCGAGGAGAACTGAAGTGTTGACCGAAGCTAACAAAGTGTTAAAACACCGAAAGGAACTAATGTTCAGAAATGAAAAAAGACTTACCTGGCAAGAGCTAAAGAAGGAGTTAACTGGTTTTTAATATTGTTTTCATCGACAAGTTTGAAGCTAGAGATAAGAGAGAGTTTTAAAGCATTTTTATTACAGTTGGTAAGAAGATATCTACGAGATAAAACATGAGTAAAAAATTTTAAAGCAAGATTGGCTAAAATTGTGGATCACGCCAAGAACAAGAAAGTCAAGAACTAAGAAATGGTGATATCATTGTTAGTAATAACTGAGAGGGGGGGTGAATCAGTGGCCTAAAAAATTAATCCTTAAATCAACCCTTTAAAACTTATTACCACTTTTGAGCCTCTAGTTATATTCAGTCCTACAAGATGAATGTCTTGAAATACTTATAACAATTTACTACTTGTTGGAATGCTTTGTAAATCTCTCTTCTGTATGATTACCGATAAGTAGTCTTTTATTTACCGAAACACAGTAAATAACTAAAGTATACCGATCAATCCAGAATTGCTTATGTGAAATTCAAAACAATAAAGTAATGAAACATAAACGCATAACACATAGATTTTTAATGTGGAAACCTTGTTAAAGGAAAAACCACTGGGACCGGTACCCCAAATTTTCACTCTTCTGAAGTGAGCTCGGTTAAGAGCCAACCCTGTTAAAGGTTACAAACACACTGTTAGGTGTGACCTTGTTAGAGGATTTAAAACATAGTTTGTCACCTAGTATCTGGAATCTAATGCTACCATCCTTGATCAAACACTCACTTGGCCTGTCAATAGGTATCAAGCATATCCAATGCTACTTTCTATGATCAAACTTTTTGATACCCCTTGGGATGTATCTCGATTAAAAAAGACTTTTAAGTCCTGCTCGGTTAAGAGACTTGATGCTTCAATGGTTAAACTGAAACACTAAATGATATGTTCACACATACAAATTGAATTGCATATTTTTAGATCTATTGTAAGTGCATTACCTCTCTAATCAATATAATCAATTTTATACCTTTTATCCACACTCTTCTTCTCTGTGATGTTGTTTCATTATTCGTCGGTGTCTACAAAATCTATCTCTTTCCTTAGCTTGTTGATCAAGTCTGAATGAAGACTTTGTTCTCCTTCAGAATCTATTAAGCATCTATTCTCTTTTCTTCTCTTCACCCCACAATTTGTAATGAATTGGGTTTGTCTCTTTATAGACATGATTCATTGTTTCTTGGATTTCTTGATTCTTGGCATGATCCACAATTCTCACCAATTAGATTTAAAGAAAAACTCTAGTTTTATCTCGTAGAGATCTTCTTTCCAACTGGACAAAGCAGCTTTAAATCCTTTACTTATCCTCAACTTTATCTTGTCTATTAAAACAATGATAAGCATCAGTTAAGTCTATTTTCATCTCTTGACAGCTAAGCATTTTTTCATTTCTGAACTCTCTATTCTGTCAGTCAACACTTTAGTTAGTCATCAGTGATAACTCACTATTTCATGGGTGTGAATTTAGTTGTCTTTGGGATCTCCGTCCATTGGGAAACACTGTAATTCTATCTGTTGGGTTACTCTATTCTTTTCTCATCAGGAAACACTGTGAATTTGCTCATCAGTAATGCTATGCATTTTCTCGTCGGGTAACACTTTGACTTTTCTCTTTTACTCTGTTCATCAGTGTACACTCTATCGGTGTATACAGTCACTTTGTGAATACTTGACTTATATGCATTACTAAAATTATAGCCTTTGATTCATCGGTCCTTTGAATTCTTTAGCAGTGTGTACATGAAAATACAAATTATATCAAGTTTACATCAATGACAATACAATACATTAACTGATTTAATGTCTTACATGATCATAAACTTAACATCTTCAAACACTCAATCAGTTATAGTTCATCAATCTCTCCCTTTGGCATTGATGGAAACACACTACATTATCACACTATATTATTACTAATACAATATGAAATATAACATTTGAATTTCATCAAACTACCAATCTTATGTACTATAACCGATACAAATATCTGGTCCTCGGTAAGTTCATATAACTTAGATTTGATTCTTGCAGCTTTACTCTTTTGTCTTTAATCCCTTCACTGGATATATGTATAATCTTTCTTTTTCTGATGTGATGTGTTCTCCTCATGTGTCAAACTCTCCCCCTTTCACTGTTCTCCTTTCTTTTGATGTCTTTGTCAACAATTCCTTCCCTTTGTATGTACTCTCCCTTTCTTGTTACATCTCTCCCTCTAGATAATGTGATGGATATAATCTCTCCCTGATGTATAATCTTTCCCATGGATATAATCTCTCTCTAAAGTGATAAGAAGTGATAATGGATATAATCTCTCCCTTTGAAAACAATACCAAACAAACATTTTTGAGAGTAATGCCAAACAGATCCTTTCCATCCATTATATACTCCTTGAATTTTCCAATCCATCGGCAATACACCTTGTTGTGTATAGATTTATCTTTGAATTCCATTTCTCTGTTTGCATCAACATGAATGATATTATGATAATATGCAGACTGATGCAGCCTTCTAGTCATTTTACTGACCAGTAGACAAGTGTCTGACCCCTAGTCTCTTTCTCAAGTAGTCAAATGAATCCTTGGGTAGTGGCTTGGTGAAGATATTGGCTAATTATTCCTTTGATTGCACATACTCAAGTATCACCTCCTTTTCTTGAACTTTTTCTCTTAAATAATGATACTTGATGGAAATATAATTTGTTTTAGCATGCATGACTGGATTCTTGGAAATTTTTATTGCACTTATATTATCACAATAGATAATTACTGGGTCAAGAATTTTCATATGCATACCTTCCAGTAACTATTTGATCCATGCAATATTTGAGCAATTTGTAGCAGTAGCAACATACTGTGCTTCTGCAATAGACTGAGAGATGCATCCTTGCTTCTTGTTGATCCATGTGGCAAGTCTTTCACCCATAAAGAATGCTCCTCTAGTTGTCCTCTTCTGATCATTAATATTTCTAGCCCAATCAACGTCGGTAAAGACCTTAAGTTCAAATTTGCCTTCTCTTCTATACCATAATCCATATTCCTCAGTATTATTTAGATATCTTAGAATTATTTTCATAGCATTCATATGTGATTCCCATTAGCAGAAAATCTTGCAACTATTCCTACTGCATGTGCAATATCTGGTCTAGTATGTACAACATACATGAGTTTTCCAATCATTGATCTGTACAAATTTTGATTTACCTCTGATGACTTGTCCTCCTTTGTTAGCTAAAATCTATTTTCCACCGGCATTCCAATTGGTTTGGACTCTTCCATCTTGAATATTTTCAACACTTCCTTGATGTATTTGGATTGTGTAATGAAAATACCTTTGTCTTGTTGCATGATTTGTAGACCAAGAAAGAACTTGATCTCTCCAAACATAGACATCTCAAACTCTTTGCTCATTTCATTTGCAAATGATTTTCATAGCATATCATTTCCTCCAAATATGATGTCATCAACAAATATCTCAACAATCAAAATGTTAGCATCATTATCTTCCTTTAAATAAAGATTACTATTTTCACTAGTCCTTACAAATCCAATACTTATAAGATAGGAATGAATTCTTTCATACCAGGCTCAGGGTGCTTGTTATAATCCATATAAGGCTTTGTGTAGTATACATACCATGTCCCTCTTGTCTGGATCAACAAACCCTTCCGGTTGTTCAATGTATACCTCTTCTTCAAGTATTCCATTTAGGAATGCATACTTGACATCCATTTGATATACCTTGATTCCTTTACATGCAGCATAAGAAAGTAATATTCTCACTCCTTCTAGTCTAGAAATGGGTGCAAAGGTCTCTCCATAGTCAATCCCTTCTTCTTGTGCATACCCCTTGCATACTATTCTTGCTTTATTTCTGGTGACTTCTCCATTCTCATTCAATTTATTCCTGAATGTCCATTTTGTACCAATGACATTCTTATCATCTGGTCTTGGTACAAGTGTCCACATCTTATTTTTCTCTATCTACTCAATCTCTTCATTCATAGCACTAATCCATTCATTATTATCAAGTGCAGCATTGACAAATTTTGGCTCATAATCACAAATAAGACATCTTGTATTTAGAGACTTACTTCTGGTTCTCATACCAACCTTCTTATCTCCAATGATTTGGTTCAGTGGTAGGTTCCTTGTGACATATCTTACAAGTATAGGTTCAGATCTTTGTCTATCATCTTGATCATCATTATGTCCTTCATTTTGTTCTCCATCAATTTGTGCATCATCTTGAGCAATATCTTGATTGTCGGTATTTGCAGCCTGATGCTCAGGTGCAATGATCTGTTGCTCAGGAGATCTACTTTGTTGGTTGGGTAGAGTGTCAAGTTCTTCATTGTAAATGAACTTGTTATAGTCCTTTGGCTCTTTTGTGCTTTCCTTTTCATTCTTCTCTGCAAATTCATCTATCTGTACATTTGCACTTTCAACAATTTTGTTAGAGGCTTAATTGAGACATTTATAAGATTTTCTCTTGGTGAAATACCCTAGAAAGATTCGTTCATCACCCTTGGAGTCAATTTTTCCATTTCTATAATATTTTAAGATATAACATTAACTGCCAAAAATTTTGAAGTAACTTACATTGGGTGTGTAACCATACCATAGCTCATAAGGTGTCTTCTTGGTGTCTTTCTTCAATTGTACTCTGTTCAATGTGTAAATAGCAATACTGATAGATTCTCTCTAGAAGATTTAGGTGATGCCTTTCTCTATCATCAGTGTCCTTGCACAACCAACTATGGATATGTTCCTTCTTTCAACAATTCCCTTTTTCTGTGATGTTCTCGGTGCAGAGACCTGTCTTTTAATTCCATGCTCATTACAAAAGTTAGTGAATTCATCTGAAATAAATTCCCCTCCTCTATCTGATCTTAAGCATTTCAATTCTTTACCACTTTTATTTTCAACCATTGTTTTGTACCATTTAAACATCTTGAATGCTTTAGATTTATCTTTCAGAAACATCACTATCATCATTCTAGAGTAATCATCAACAAAGAGAATAAAATATCTATCTCCATAATAAATCTTTGTCCTCATGGGTCCACATATATCAGTATGGACTAATTCTAGAATGGCATTTGATGTATGGGTTTTTCTTCTGAAACTAGACTTTGTCATCTTACCTTTTTGACAATTCTTACACATGATATTGTTGGGCTTGGTCATCATCATTAAGCCTCTTACATTTCTCTTTTTGCTTATTTTTATCATGTTTTCAAATTTCACATGACACAATATTTTGTGCCACAACCATATGTCTTCATTTCTATCCATTAAGCAAGTGGTGTCAGTATCATTTAGATAGAATAAGCAACCTTTTGTCTGCTCACTAGTTCCAATCAGATTTCCTGATTCATTGAAGATATTTTCCTTCTTATTTTCAAATGCTACTCTATGAACTAAATTATTCAACTGAGAAACACTCAATAGATTATAATTCAATCCTTTTACCCAATAAGCATTTTCACATTTTATCAGGTTATTCAACATTATAGTTCCTCTACCTTCAACTGGACACGGTGTATCATTACCCATTCTTACTGATCCACCACTATAGTATTTAAAAGTCTCAAACTTTTTCTTGTCACCGGTCATATGGTGAGTGTAGCCACTATCTATTATCCATACATCATTTTTACTAACTTTAGATATGAGTGCAGTTTCTACATACCTTTCTTCATCATCATCTGAATCATCTTTTACTGCCACAAACACCATCTCGATGTCTTCATCAAATTCGGTGTCAGTATCATCATCTTTGCATTTATCTAGGTAACTGACCTTCTTTCCTTTTTCCTTGTATTCTCACGTATCTCTTCTTTTTTATTTTCGGTTGCTTCTATAATCACCTCTATCAAACTTCTTTTCAAATGACCTATCATTACTTCTATCATATTTTCTTCTATTAGGACATCTTGCAGCAAAGTGTCCAATCTCTTTACAATTAAAACAAACAAGTGGTAATTTACCTTTGTATTTACCTTTGCCTCTCTCCATTCTTCTAGCCATAAGTGCTTCAATTTCATCAAGATCTTCTTCTTCACTTTCACTATTATCAAAATTGTTCATCTCAAATGAAATCAATCTTCCAATCAAAATGTCTAGACTAACTTTTCTATTTGCTACTGCTCTCATTTCTTGTATGGCAGATACTCTAATAGCATAAGTAGGCAGTAAGGTTCTTAGAATTTTACTTACCATTGTATCTTCTTCTAGTACACCTCCAACTCCTCAGATTGCATTGACTACCTCTTTGATTCTTGTATTGTATTATGTGATTTTTTCACCTTCTTTCATTTTGAGATCATCAAAATTTCTTCTAAGGGTTCCTTCCTTGGCTCTCAGAACATTCTTGTCACCACCATGTACAAGCATCAATTTGTCCCACATCTGCTTTGTAGTTTCGCAGGTTTTGACATCTTCAAATTCAACATCGAACAGTGAGGAAACAAGCTCTATCATCATGCATTTGTGCTCATGATTCTCTCTCATTTTTTCAACTGTTGGTGCTCTTGTGGGAAACACATATTCAATATCTAAGTATTAAGTAACATCATTTCCAATACCTGATAAGTGGAGTCTTATTTTTCTTTTCCATGAAGCAAAATTGTCTTTGTTCAACTTGGGCACATCTCGTCTATTAATCTTGTGATCTTTAGCTTAGGTATTGAAACCTTCCTTCTAAGCACACAAGCTCTGATACCAATTGTTAGTAATAACTAAGAGGGGGGATGAATCAGTGGCCTCAAAAATTAATCTTTAAATCAACCCTTTAAAACTTATTACCACTTTTGAGCCTCTAGTTATATTCAGTCCTACAAGATGAATGCCTTGAAATAATTATAACAATTTACTACTTGTCAGAATGCTTTGTAAATCTCTCTTCTGTATGATTACCAATAAGCAGTCTTTTATTTACTAAAACATAGTAAATAACAAGAGTATACTGATCAATCCAAAATTGCTTATGTGAAATGCAATATAGTAAAGTAATGAAACATAAATACATAACACATGGATTTTTAACATGGAAACGCTGTTAAGGGAAAAACCACTGGGATCGGTACCCCAAATTTTCACTCTTCTAAAGTGAGCTCAATTAAGAGACAACCCTATTAAAGGTTACAAACACACTGTTAGGTGTGACCTTGTTAGAGGATTTAAAAGATAGTTTGTCACCTAATATCTAGAATCTAATGCTACCATCCTTGATCAAACACTCACTTGGCCTGTCAATAGGTATCAATCATATCCAATGCTACTTTCTATGATCAAATTTTTTGATAATCCTTGGGATGTATCTCAATTACAAAAGACTTTTAAGTCCTTCTCGATTAAGAGACTTGATGCTTCAATGGTTAAACTGAAACACTAAATGATCTATTCACACATACAAATTGAATTGAAAATTTTTAGATCTATTGTAAGTGCATTACCTCTCTGATCAATAAATCAATTCTATACCTTTTCTCCACACTGTTCTACTCTATGATGTTTTTTCACTGCTCATCGGTATCTACAGAATCTAGCTCTTTCCTCAGATTGTTGATCAAGTCTGAATGAATGTTCTCCTTCAGAATCTATTCAACATCTATTCTCTTTTCTTCTCTTCACCCCACAATTTGTAATGAATTGGGTTTGTCTCTTTATAGACATGATTCACTATTTCTTGGATTTCTTGATTCTTGGCGTGATCCAAATTTCTCACCAATTAGATTTAAAGCAAAACTCCAGTTTTATCTCGTAGAGATATTCTTGCCAACTGGACAAAGCAACTTTAAATCCTTTACTTATCATCGGCTTTATCTTATCGATTAAAACAATGATAAGCATCAGTTAAGTCTAATTTTAGCTCTTGAAAGCTAAGCATTTTGTCATTTTTGAACTCTTTATTCTGTCCGTCAACACTTTAGTTAGTCATCGGTGATAATTGATTATTTTTTTGGTGTGACTTCAGTTGTCTTCAGGATCTCCGTCTGTCGAGCAACACTGTAATTTTGTCCATTGGGTTACTCTGTGCTTTGCTCATAGAGCAACACTATGACTTTTCTCATCGGTAATGATGTGCATTTTCTCATCGGGTAACACTGTGACTTTGCTCTTTTACTCTATCCATTGGTGTGCACTTTTTCGGTGTATACAGTCACTTTGTGAATACTTGACTTATATGCATTACTGAAATCATAGCCTTTGATTCATCGTTTCTTTGAAGTCTTTGGCAGTATGTCCATGACCAAACAAATTATATCAAGTTGACATCAATGACAATATAATACTTTAAATAATTTAATGCCTTGCATGATCATCAACTTAACATCTTCAAACACTCAATCAATTATAGTTCATCAATCATGTCTATAAAGAGACAACATAATTCATTATGAATAAGGGGAGTGAATAGAGAGAGGATGTTGAAGAGAAACTGATGAAGAACAACTTCATACAGTCCTGATTAATCAAGCTGAAGAAAAAATCTATATTTCTATGGACACTGAACAATAGAGAAGCACAACATCATCAAGCATATTGAAATGGAGCAAAGGTATTGAAAAGATACATTGATCAGAAAGGTATTATGAGCTTACAATAGATCTGAAAATATGCAAGTCTATAGTTGTATATGTGAACAGATCATTTATTGTTTCAATTTAACCATTTGATCACAAAGTCTCTTAACCAAGCAAGACTTAACAATCCTTTCTATATTGAGATACATCCCAAGGAGTATCAAAAGTTTGATCATGAAGATAGCAAGAGATACCATATACCAATTGACAAACTACACTAGGTTTGGTCATAGAAGTTAGTATAGAGATTCTAGATATCAAGTGACAAACTATTCTATTTAAATCCTTTAACAAGGTCACACCTAACAATGTGTTTTTAACCTTTAACAGGGTTGGCTCTTCACCGAGCTCACTTCAAAAGAGTGAAATTTTTTGGTTACCAGTCCCAATTGGTTTTTCCCTTAATAGGGTTTCCACGTTAAAACTCCATGTTTCAATGTGTTTATGAGTCATTACTTTAGTATTTTGCATTACACAACTAAAACTGGATTGATTGGTATACACTAAGTCATTTACTGTATTTCAGTAAATGAAAGATTTCTAATCAATAAATAGTATGAGTAAGGTTTAACAGTGAACTCCGAGCAATAGTTATTTGATAAGATTATTTGAAGGGATTCATCTTGTAGGACTGAAGATAGCTAGAGGCTCATAATTGTGGTAATAAGTTATTGGGTTAAATTGGAATATTTTTGAGGCCACTGATTCACCCCCCTCCCCCCTCTCAGTTATTCTAACAAGTACAACCTTCATGTTGAAGTGACATTCTTGCCAAATAAATTAATGGATAGTGATAAGTCCAAACATTAAGGTTTTGTAGAAACCATCTATAAAATCTTAGAAGAAAGAGGAGGACAACCCTTGAAAACTTGGATGGAAATTTTATAATTGTAGCTCTATAGAAATGAAAAAGACAAACCATAGAATAGTTAGTCCTATGAAGAAACTAAAATGCAAAAATGGAAGACAATATAAATTGTCATATGAAAATCACAAATTTTGTTTGAATTGATTAAAGAAAATTAGTCCAAGGGCATGATGAACTATAGTTAGAATACTTAGTGCTAAACAAATTGTTGTAAAAAAAAATTTGATCTTAAGGGTTTTATAGTCACCATGAAGACAAAATTTTGAAGACCACCAGTAGTCCAAATAGAGGTACAAGAAACATTGCAATGAGGACAGTTATCCCATGACAGTCATACCAAATGACACTGAGCATGCAACAGTTCTTGATGACAGTCCCAAAGAAGATACATGACACCGTTTTGAGGCTCAATAGCATGACTCACTAATAGTTTAAGGGATAAGATGACAGTCCACTAAAGGAAAATCATCCAAGGTGGCACTATGTAGAGGACAGTACTAGGAAAGAGAATTTTGGTAACAATGGATGATGGTAAGGTCACTGAGCAAGTAAAAAATGGCAGAGAAACTGTAAACTTGCAGTGATAGGGATTAATCCTTGCAATTATAGAGATTGAAGAGAGAAATACAAGAGATGTCAAATTAAGGTGATAGTAAAGCACAGTGAATCTTCCAACATATTGGACGAGATTTTTTTAGCAATTAAATGGATAATATGACCCTATATATTTATGTGAAGGTAATATAAATTATAAACAAAGTATAAATTGTTAAAGTTAATAGTGTTTTGATTTGATATATGGACTAGCGAATAATTTTTGGCAGGTCATTGTTCACATTTTTTTTATAACAGTCACACTATAATGGTTTCTAACATCTTAATGAAATACTCATGCACATGAATGTTAAACACACTTATAGGAAGGTTTTAGGAAAGAAGTACAAACCAAATCCCTAACAAAAGCATAAGCATGTTATAATTAAATTCCAAATATACAAGAAATATTCACAATCTACATTACCTAATTTGTTGTTCCTTGGGAACATCTATTCATTATTTCTATGAATTTAATTTGCTTATCATGATAATTTAAAAAGCACATAAACTTTACAAAATTAAATTATGCTAAAATGGACCTATGACACTTGTTGTTGCTATTCCCTACAAAGTGGGTCACTTGGGTATATCTCCACACATTAGAAAGTGAAGTTCAATTTAGTAAGAGCATCTTCGTTCACTCTCTCCATGTAATCCACTCTTTCTCACCTCAATTCTGAATCAATTTTAACAATGTAATTCAAAAGAAAACAAGAGCCACTGAAAAAGGCCCCACTCTAAATGAACGCACATTTGAGTCCAAAATTACCTTGGAAGGATGTAAAGGCAAACAAATATTTACCTTCCAAGTTTCTATTGCATCTAGATTATAGAATGGTCTCACCTTTCCAATAGTCTCTGGATTACCAAAGCAATCAAGATAATCATCCTACGAAGAACACAAAAAAGTATTTGTTACAGAGAAGAATAACAAGAATTGTATACAAAGAGAATAGGACTTGAGTTTACCTAGGGAGGGGTACTTGTCCTTTAGGAATAGGACTTATGAGAGTGTCTGTCCATTGGATCTACATTGAAGGTACTTGTCATTGGTTTAGTTTGAGCTTCACTTCGTTTTGAGAATAGTTTAATATTATCTACTTAACAAGGCCAGCAACATGAAGGTGGAAGCTCATTTGGCCCCTCCCCCCCTAAAATCACTCTAAATTCCCCATTAACATCTAATAACATTCATTCATCCATTTTTGAAATATAACATTCATCAACATTTACTAGTGCAAAATTACATTCATTAAGACAACGTTCTTTCATTAACAAAAAATGTTAATTATAATCATTTCTCTTTTTGTTTCTTGTTCTATTTTTTAAGTTAACGGCTAAGAAAATCATCAATTTCCTTGTCATTCCCCTCCTATACTACTTCTGATCTCAACACATGTTTCATCATCATGTGTTCAGGAAGATGAGGTTGTTGCGCCAAAGGGGGTTTGCTGCAATAACAACTATATGGTTTAAATTCACACCATTTTATATTAGTGTTACAAGTATTTCATTAATTAAAAGAACTATGAATCAAAAAAGAAATTTAAAAGAACAAAACATAGATTTTCTTTACCTAATTATTCCACATCATCTATAATAACATTTTCATCATCCCCAAAGTCAACATGATGATCACTCTGAACATCCTCCACTCGTTCAGCATGATGTTCTGTATGCTCTAAAATATACACAAAAAAGGTTACACCAATTTCAATTTAAGATGTTAGATTGTATTAATAATTACATAATTTATTTTCAATAGCAAATGAACACCTTCATCAACATTGTGATGCACATCAGGGCCTTCATCATGCGGCATAGGTTCTGTGTTAGGATTACGAGGCTGCATTGCAATGTCATGCGCATTGTTATCATTGTTTACTTTTTAAAAACAAAAAAAGTCAATTTATGTTTGAAATTAACAACAAATAGATTGCTCAAGTATTCAATTTCAAAAAAAGTTCATTTGGCATATTTACCTATTCAACTTATGCAGGACACTCTTGGGTTGGGCTAGTGGAATCTTGGCGTAGGCATTCAGCCACGACTTGATAGCCTTCCTTGAAAGAATTTTTTTTGTGTTCTTTCGTGCCTCTAAATTAAATTTTGAGCCTTGCATTTTTTTATTAAACAAAATTATTTGCAATTTATAAAAATTTAGATCTGGAATTTCATTTATTGCTACTTACAATTTGTGCTTGAATTTTTGAATAATCACCAGAGCCAATTTTGTGCTAGCCAATCTTATGTATTCTAGCCTTTGTAGCCTTTGATGTGTCCTGCAACCTATGAAAAGTTTTAAATATGTTAGATTATATAGATATAAAGATCACTAATTAGTGCATAATTACATTCTACTAGTAGTTAATACTATCGCATACCTTCTTTTCTCACTTGGTGGTGTAATTCCTCTTTGAGTATCATCTTTCTCCTTTGCATCCAAAATGAAGTCATTCCAATGCCTCACTAAAATAAAGGGAGGATGCTTGTACTTTGGGTTCTGGACGAGACTCCTTCTATATGAGTCTCTCACAGTCTTAAGATGTTTGGCAGTTTTTTCTAAAATTTTATTCTCCTCAAAAATGTTACTACCAAACTCATGCTCTAAATATTTTATGAGCTATTATTTTAATTTGTTTCTTGTAAGTTCCACCTTTTAAGAAAAAACACAAAATTGTTAGATAGAAAAATTAACTAAAGTTGCGTACCTTGAATATGGTAAAAGAAATGGAATGAAAGGAAAAATATTATACCAAATAATGATATGAAATAAAAAGAGTGGGATAGGGTTAGTTCACTTATGATGTTCCACCTTGTACATATGGTGGGCCTGAATATCTTTAATTTTAAGTCATAAAGCATTTTATAAAAACATTCATTCCCTGCAAAAATATCATGTGATCATCAATCCAAAACTTGTTATGAATAAGTAAATTATAGTTACAATATAAATAATAATAATTTTAAAGTACCTAGAAGCTTAAGACATTTTAAGGGCATCAATTCTTTTTCGTCCATCAACAATGATGTCTCCATAACTCCCGTGCTAGAAACACGGTTAGATCCAGGAAACGATGGTGAATTATCACCAATATAGGTACTCTGATCTATATACGGCATAGCAGTCACCAATGTATCTCCTACTGCACAAAATTAATCCACTATGAGATGCACCCAAGATTAAAGTACAAATTATCAAATCATAATTAACACAAAACCAAATATAGAAAAACAAAAATTTACCAGGCATAGACCATGAAGGCATTGATATTTGCATGCTCCTTGTTGTCACCATTGGACTCAAAAATCTCGAATGGTCGACCCTTCTAGGAGTTGCCTACACTTGATGACCTGAACATTACATTGTTAGCAAAGACATTCTAAAATAATAAAAGTAAGAGTAGCTTTCAATAAAGTTTGAGTGAATATTTTCTTATAAATTTTAAATTAGTTGTAATTGTACCTTTTCCTATAGTTGTATCTACGGTATCAGTAAGTCCAATGAAAAATTTATACTTCTAATTAGTAAGTCCAATGAATTTTTTGAATGTTCCAAAGACAAATTCCTTGTAACTTGTTAACTTAAGGATTATTTTACCTAAGGTGTTAGTTCTGCTAGTACCGGCCTCACCGCGATGTCCATGACCAGGTACTTGAGTAAACAAAAATTCTTGTAACAAGAACACATACATATTTTAGTTCATGACATAAAAGAGTATAAAATATAAAACTTTATTGAACTTTTTTTATAACTAAAGATTCAATACTGCTTACTTCATAATGATGTGCTTGCGACATCAATTTATATGTCCTCTTCAGCATCTCCTAGGTTGGATTTGGATCATCCAAAATGTTAATAATTTATGCACTGACTTTTTTTAATTTTTTCTTCACCATATTTACAGGGTTAGGGATATCTGGGATATCCTCATCCGTATGTACAGTTATTGCCTATGTTGTTGTAGGTGATTTTCCCCTATCCTAAACATCAATTTGTAATAGGAATATTAGTAAAACTATCAAAATAACTCCAAAACCCTAAATAAAAGAACATAATAATATAACATTTTTCAACTATCTAATTTGTACAATTACAATAAGGTTTACCTTTTCTGAAGAATGGGAGGGAGGAGCATTCTCGTGGCCTCTATCATGAGGGGGGTCCATGTCATCCTGTGACAAAGATTAAATAAAAAAACTTCAGCAAACTCATGAAATCAATAGACTTAGCAAAAAAAAATTATTAATAAAATGGTATATTGGAGTCATAAACTTGAGGTTAGTTTAAATGGTATATAGTACTTACACCACCCATGATAGTAACTTTTCTTGTATCTATGCGATTCAAATGGTAATCCATTAGCATTTCTTCCCCTGCACTTATTGATTTTTGTTGCGCATACAAAAACATGATTCCCCTCACGCGCCTCAAATTTGAAATTAGGTTTCTTATTAGTTGACCTAGGTCACGTACTATTTATAAAACCTACAATATTCCCTATTTATTTTGGTCTCCCATCAATGTACATAGAAAATCTTTTACTTTGATCATTTTCTTTCCATTGTATATACTTTATTGACAGTGCATACCTACGCATACTTTTTTATATTGAACAATCTACATCCAATCATTGTAATTGTAACAAGGTCTGACATACTCCATCAATTCAACAAATTTGTTGTAACATACCTTTATCCCATCCATGTAAAATAGGCCCAAACCATGTAATGAGGATGGAGCTATGTGATATATCCTCTCGTTAACACAAAAATCAGTGTTAATTGGAGGTATCTCCTTGGGTACCCATTCTTTCTCAAGATGTGTGTACCGAAAAGGGCACATTGATGCCACCTTTGGTCTCATCATCATAAGAACATGACCCCCTTCAGCAAGGAAAAATTGCATGTGCTTATTGAATTTTTTTCTAATCTTTTGATCTCTAGTTGATCTCCCAACTTTAGTCATACTACATGTCAAAATTTTGTCTACCATTCCCACATTTCCCTCATTCAAGGAAGATAGATTTGACAAGTACCTATTTAGTGGTTCTTGCAATCCATCAAATGAGATATATAGTTGGTAAGGAGCCAGATATTTTGCTAAATGAGGGTAATGTTGATGAATCCAGCCATAAAATTGATTTTGAGGGCAGTATTGTTAAATCATGAGCCAGTTAATACATTATTATTAAACCACTCAATGAAGATGGGCATAAATAGAAATCAAGAAATTAAAAAACTATTTCTATAGGGCGTATTGACTTATACCTGCTGATCCATGTCATTGTGCAGGATCCTCATCAAAGGGGTTAAATTTTCTGCATATATGAATCATTTATCTTAAGCTAGCTAAATATTACATGATACGTATGCTACAAATTACGTAGAAGACAACATGAGAAATATGAAATATCGTAAACATGAAAAAATTACCTTTACCTTATATATGGAATGCAAGATCATCAACAGAAGGGGTGACGATGTGTTGAATACATCAATAAATCAATATACCATGCCATTAGAGTTGAATACATCAATAAATCAATATTAAATATATATACTAATCAATATAAATGTATATAAATGATTAAATCACATACCTTGTACATTTCAATCATGTCATTGATCAGCTTCTTCATCCATCTCATCATCATCATCTTCATCATCATCATCATCATCATCATCATCATCAACACCACCACCACCACCACCATCACCTTCTTCTTCATCATCTTCTTCTTCTTCTTCATCTTTAGTATCTTCTTCTTCCATCACATTATACTTTACCGATCTTCCTCCTAGATCATGTCTAACAAAAAATGACCAACCCGGTTTATGTGAAACCTCTAAATAAAACACTTGCTCACATTGGCTTAGACAAACATAGGGCTCATCTCCAATTGGCTCAAATGACCTTGTAATAATCATTATAAATCCATTATCATGTTGAATAATAGTTCTATCAGGATCATTTTGATTCAGCCGTAGACTATACCATTTGATGATGAATAGAACTAATTTGAAGGAGTTAAAGTTGCACTCAATTATATCATCCAAGACCCCATAGTATCAATTTTGAGATTGTTAAGGATGTATGTCATTTCTAGATGAAATATTAGTGACCTCAAAGAATGCAGTTATCCCAGAATCACAAGTTTTCTTCGTGTCATCCAACTTTTTTATGCAAAATTTGTGCCCATGATAGTACATAGCTTTGTGGTGCTTGACCTGCAATTTTTCAAGTGTGTGAAAATTATTTGAATCGTGAGTTGATATGAAACATATGGGTTATGATAATTAATAAATTTTTACGTACATGTCTACCTCTTAAACCATAAGCTAGATAAATTACCATTGGCATAACATTGGAATCTCCATTACGATGAGCTTCTCTAACAAATGAAGAAACAACTTCCCATATTAATGAGAAATAATTTTTTGACATCATGAGATCCATACCATCATCCAATCAAGATTGTTCGCAATATACAAATTTATTGCATCCCACTCTCGACCAATTGTATAAAAAAAAATAGATCAATTACAAATAACTTATATTGAAGATTTATAAGAATTAATTAACTACAATAAAATCTTATAATTACCTCTCACTTTCGTCAATCTACCTTTCCCTATCAAGTACTCTCCTTCAAATTTTTTAATGGAGTTGGGATCCCAAATACGATATACAAGGATCTTTGTTGCAAACTTATGAAGATATTTACTAATGTACATCATGGTCTGGTATACCATATATCCCTCCACTATAGAACCCTCAGGATGTTCTCTCTGTCAAACCAATCCCTTCAAAAATTTCAAGTGCCTCTCAAACATCCACATTGACCTATTTTGTACAATTCCACACAATTATATCTCCTCAACTTGATGTATGAGGTAGTGTTCTTGTGCATTGAAAAAAGGTGAAGGTAGACACTTTTGCATTTCACACATAAGATGAGGAATTTTTCTCTTCTAATATTTTATATATTCTTTATTGATTTGTTTCAATAAAAACCACCTCATGTATTTTCCAAGATCATATATAACTTCCTTGACATTTTTGTCAAAGTGGCATGGGAGAGATAGAGTTAGAACATACTACAATAATTGTAAAATGATCTTTTCAATATTTTATAAAATAATACAATAAAACTACATGCAGTATACAAATATATAGTGAATACAAAATAACATGAATTACCTTAATAAACTTATGTCAATCATGTGTTTCCATCCCTAGCCCAAACTGACTTTTCTTTGATATGAGATTATTTATGTTCGCAGCAAATCCTGTGGAAAATTGTATTTTTTGTATGACTTCTTTTATAGCATTGCTCTACTGCTCTGACAATAACCAAGAAAGGGCACTTATATCAATCCATTCTCCATTTTTATTTGATCGAATAACATTTTTCATTGCATGGTTGGATTCTTCAATGTCACTAGAAATTTTGACAATTTTGTCTTTATCACACCTTGTTGGTGCTCAAATCAACAGATTGGATTTCATATGGATTTTTCCTATCCAATGATGGGAAACCCAAGTGATTTTCCATCAAATAAGGTTTCAACCTATTCTAAGTATCAACCTTCTACAATTATGGCTCTGCAAAACCAACCCTGGTGGGCCTATACCCTAAACTCATCTTCCAAGTCTTTAAGGGATTTTTAGAGAAGATAACATGTGATCCAAACTCCTTTCTCTCAAAGTATGGAAAAATTCTATTGAGATCCTAAACCTAAGAGAAATTTATTATCAAGTGTTTAATGTAATATTGCAAGAATTCAAAGAATGATTGCTTGATACAAGATATGAACTAAATAGAGCAGATGGATATAGTATCTCAAAACTATAAACAATGAAACTATGACAATAATCCAATGAACAAGAAAGACCAGTGTCTTAATCAACTATGGGAAATAGAGTCACTATCATTCCAATCCTATGTTCAACCTCAGAGACTGTTTTGTAAGAAAACTTATCACTTCAAAGGTGTTATGAAATGTACATGCAACCTAGAATAGATTTAAAGATATTTCAAAATGGTAATAATTCTCACATGACAGACCACTTGACTGAGGCCTCAATCAACAAAATTTAACCATGCAAACTGAGAAAACCAATTAAAATATAAACTATGAATTGAACCAAGAAGCATGCACATCAAACTGTCACTTTGAAGAAGTTCTATTAGTTTATCTGAGGGACTAATTGTAAAATGATTAATGAAACAATTACATATATGAAGAAAAGGACTTATCTTTATTGATTATGGAAAAATAGTACAATAGAGTTCATATTTTTAGTTATTGATCCATTTATTCCATCTTACCATAGTAACAGTAAGTCTTATTGTGTCCCATTTATGTGTTTATCTTGGTATCCCTATAAGTATAAAACCCAAAGGATGCAGACAAGCTTCAAATCAACATGACGTTTCCTAACAAAAACCTAACCTAGTGATCAATAACCGGATGTTTGATTACAAAAAAGGAATAACCAATTATCCTTATACAATAATAGTTATTGACTGATTAGGTCTTATAATAACTTAAAAACTATTTCTTAATATGTCTGTGAAAATAACTTAATCAATAGGTTTTCATGTATATCCATCCATGGTTTCATTCATGATCTCTGCATAATATGTATGAGCTGATGGCTTTAAATAATGAATCTATATCGTGTTGATAATTTGACTGTATTCCACCCATAGTTTATCTCATGATCATGTCGACCCCATATATATTTGTACATCATAACGAATGTATTCTTTGGTACATATTCCCTGGAATCACGTTTGTTATCTTTCATCGACTGCAACCATGAAGCCTATCATTTATCTGTGACCTCTTTTCATCATGTCTACATGTGACCATTTATCTCAATGTCGAGAAATCTAGATCGTCTGATCAAAACAAGTTCTCCACCTTTATAATCTACATGTAAAGTCAAATTATCAATGATAAGCAAACCCTAAGTATATTAAAAGATTTAATATTTAAAAGGCCACGTAGTAAATCATTTGTAATATTATTTCTAAGGCCTTTTGTCAGTTTCTCATTGATGACATGCGTCACATCCATCGCCATCATGTAGTGGTTAAAATTTGATCATCTCTCCATCACGCCATCAAGCAGAACCATAGATCTCATATCCCACAGTCATAGATCTACCTCAAATGCCTTGATTATCCGTCAATTAATTTTATTTTCCAGATTAAGTCCCAACTATCGATTTAAAGAATTGGCCTAAAGATGGCATTTAAATAATATGTCCTTTACTTTATTATAAGCACCTCCGTTTAAACCAATCACTCTGATTCATGAATCAAGTATTGACATCTGTATCCAAGTCATTCCACCTATATACCTTTGTGGGCCCTGGACACATGTCACTTCTTTTCACCATCATGTGATCTTTAAATAACATGTAGCTTGGGATAGCGCCATCACGCTCAATCACTGGATCAGATCATAATCTAATTAGATGTGACTCGGTCTAAACTTATTCAAGTTGACTCCTTATGACACATGACAATTGCTATATGGTTGCAAATTGATTAAAATAAATCTGCATGTACACCAGTTGTGAACCGTCAACCATCGACAACTCTACTTGTCTATTTTGATTATCATGGGGGTCAAAACCAAAATACTTCGCCACCCGGTGATGGATAGAAAACTTGATTTCTTCTTTGTTGCACCATCATGCTTATAGTTAAGTAGAAGGTAATTGTACAATCATATATTTTCCCTAAGTTGTTTGTTGATTACAACTATTGAATTTTGACCTCGACCTTGCTATCCTTTTATGTGTATCACAGAGGAGATAAGCATAAATCAATGGTAAGCAAGTATATCTATTATAGATTCTGGATTCAAATAATATAGAACTTAATAAAATACACAAAGAACATAAGTAAAAATATAATATATAATTTAAAAGGCTATAGAAGATAAATTGATAAATGTAAAGAGTTTCTTCCGTGACTGATTATGGATACAAATTGATTTGCAAACATAGGTTCCACTAGTGGCTCTTTCTGGACATGTGTGTTTATACATGAACATAGCAAGATCCAAGCTATCTCTGGAAAAGAAGACCATTAGAAAGATACAAGAATATAATGCATAATGCAAAGATAAGAAAGAAAAAACAAACCTGTCGATTGTTATCTTTAATGGAAGAAAGGTTTAAGGTACTGACCATGTAGAGGAAGTTCATGATTGTAACCCTCCAAATCCTATAAGATGTAAGAATTCTCACCTCCTTTACTAGAAATAACAAAAGGTCTTACCCATAGAGCCTCAAAATTTCCATGTTTTCCTTTGTCTTGATCTTTAACATTCCATCTTAAAACCATATCTCCTTCCTAAAATTTCCTTTCGGTAGTCTTTTTATCAAACAAATCTTTCACTTTTTTCTGCAATTCTTGATTCTTTTCATGAGATTGATTCCTTATTTAATCCAATTCAGCAAGTTGTTGGAGTCTATCTTCCATGAAGTCCACTTCTTCCCACTGCTCATTATTTACAAACTTGTATACTGGAAACAAATTATTTAATGGTAAGTGAGCTTTCTTTCCATAAATAAGTTCATATGGGGTATATCTAGTAGACTTTTTAATTGTAATTCTGCCTGCCTAAAATGCAAGTGGTAATTTTGAATCCCATGATCTTTTGTTGTTATCTAACATTCTTTTGATAATCTTCATTATATTTTTGTTGCTAGATTTCGCTTGGCCATTTCCTTGAGGATGATAAGGGGATGAGTAAGAAATATTTATCCCATATCTCTCATGAAATTCAGTGAATTCTGCAGATCCAAAACATAGCATTATCACAAACAATATTCTAAGGAACACCAAATCTTGTCAATATCATTTCAGTCAGGAACTTGATTACCACCTTACTAGTAGCTTGTCTAGTTGGTATGGCTTCTACCCATTTAGTGAAGTAATCAGTGGCTACCAAAATCCATTTATGTCCACCACTAGATTTATCAACAATTTCACCTATGAAATCAATTCCCCACATTTAGAATGGTTCTTCAGTAGACATAGGATTGAGAGTTAATGCACCATTATATTTGAGCTTTCCTGAAAAATCTTTAACATGCTTCACATCTCTAAACATATTCATGGAAATACTTAAATATACAAGACCAATAATATCCTGCATTCAATATCTTATGTGTAGTGGTTTTTGCTAAAAAGTGTCCACCACATGCTCCATCATGGAGATCCTTGAGCACCCTTTTAGCTTGGTATGTATCTAGACACAAGAGAAGTATACCATCCCTATTTTTCCAATATAATTCTCCCTGCATCAAGATATATTTAGATTCTTGCAATTTCACTGTCCTCTTTTGACTATTAGTAAGGTTTTCAGGGCACTTCATATGTTTTAAGAAATGTACTATGTTATTGTACCAAGGGCATCTTTCAATACTTGTATGAGTTTCACTTAGATCAATCTGATTCACTTGTAATGCATCCATATTTGATTCTACCAACAACCTTGCTAATCCTTGTCCTCTAATAATCTTAGTGATCTGGATCTCTAAATCAAATTCCTAAATCTGATTTACCCATCTACATCTTCTCCCAGTGACTTCTGATTGTCTAAATATATCCTTTATTGCTGCATTAGGAACATAGGCTATTAATTTTTCTCCTACCAAATAAGGCATGAAGTATTTCACTACTTTTACAAGTGCATAAGCTTGTTTCTCATTAATATCATAATTTAATTCAGAGGCTTGAAGGGTTTTATTGAAGAATATTATTGGTTGTTCATATCATTCATTATTCTTTTGTAGTAAGACAACACCAATGGTGTGATATGATGCAAAGGAAAATAATTGAAATGACTTAGCATAATCAAGGGACTTAAGGATAGGAGATTCATTTATAGCCTTTTTAATCTTTACAAATGCTTCCAACGCTTCATTTGTCCACTTCATGTTTCCACCTTTCTTTAACATCATAGCAATTGGCTTAATTACTTCTAAAAAGTTTGGGAAAAATCTCCTTACAAATTTTATTTGTCCAAAGAAGGATTGGATCTTTTTAATACTCCTAGGAACCTCAATCTTATCAATTGCTGCAATCCTCTTAGGGTCTATTCTCACCGCATCCTTAGATAATATATTCCCTATTAATTTTCCTTCAGTTACTGCAAAATGGCATTTCTTTGGGTTCAAGGATATCCCATACTCAAGGGCTCTTTGAAAAATCTGCTCCAAGTGTCAACAATGATCTTCTGCCTTCTTGGAGTAAGCAATTAGGTCATCCTGATACACCACCATGATTACATCAATGAAATCCTCAAAGGAAACATCCATTTGTCTTTGGAAGGTAGCTCTTGCATTAGTGAGTCCAAAAGGAATTCTAGCATATACATAAGTACCCCAAGTTTTAGTAAATGTTTTTTTGTATTGTTCCTCTTGTTTTAACTTCACCTGGTTATACCTTAAGAATCCATCCATCATTGATATCAATTCATTACATGTGACCTTTTGTAACAATGCTTCCATGTTAGGCAATGCACAATTGTCTTTTAATGATGATATGTTTAGATTCCTGAAATCTACACAAAGTATGATATCACCATTCTTTTTCCTGACAGGGACCAAATTTGAAACCCATGTTGAGTGTCTAATTGGCTTTATTATAAAAGCATCCCTCATCTTGATCAACTCATCTTTTATCTTAGGAGCTATAGTGGGGTTTATAAGTCTTTGTCTTTTTCTAAATGGTTTGGTATTAGGCTTCAAAGGTATCTCATGTTGAAGAAGGTCTTCTCGGTAAGGTTTAAGGTCATCATAGGATGAAGAAAATATTTTCTCATTAATCTGATGATATCTGCTCTAATCTTGGGGGTTCGGCTTTTACCCACAAATACTTCCTTTGAAGTTGCTTCATTTCCCAAGTTTATCCTTTCTACTTCATCCATTGTAACATTAGTGCTTTTCTTGTCCATTTTTGAATCTATATTGTCAAACAACCTCTTTATTGCTACAAGACCTTTTGGAACCTTATTGGTTTTAAGTTGAATGATTTCGTTTCCAAACAACACTTCTTTCCCATTCTCTATTTTAAAATGAGAATTAAAGTCTATCAATTGATCTTCATACTCTTGTTCACATGCTAAAAATTTGATTATATCTTTGTCATCTTCAAAAACTTGCCAGTTGTTGATGTTATCGGGTATAGCAGGCCTAGTTTTAACTTCAACTTGAACTATGTCTTCACAAGGGATGTCATTATGTTTCAATGCCAAATTAGCCATAAAATTTGCAAGGATATTTTCTGACCTATCTATCCAATCAATAGAAAAACCATCAAAACATTCCATAAATTCCCATACTTCATTCCTATATCTTTTAAGATGAGGTTTCTTAGCAACAAATTTACTTTTAACTTGAGAAATAATCAATTCAGAATCACAAAAAATACTTAAACATTTTATTCCATCCTTACTAGCTATCTTTAAACCAAAAGTAGAGCTTCATACTTTGCAACATTGTTAGTACATTCAAAATCTAGTAAGAAGGAATATTTAAAAAATTTCTTATCAGGGGCAAAGAAAATGATACCAGCTCCATTACCATCCTTGCAGCAAGCACCATCAAAATACATTTTCCAAATTGTTTTTTTATTTACTTCAACATGTAATTTAATAGGTTCAGTATTATGCATTGTATTTTTTGAAATAATTACCTGAAAGTTATCCATATCATAATGACATAAATGTGTAACCAAGCTTGGATCCACATCCTTAATAATGTATGGACTTCTAGTCTCCCTGTCAATCCTTACATCCATTCCATTCACTGGAATAGAAGCATAAGAAAGATCTAATTGAATAATACCTCCTACTAAGCTAGACCATTGTCTAGAAAGAAGTAGTCCATAATAGGCAAGAACTTTAACTACAGTAATATCCATTTTATAAGACATTTTAGGACATGTAGGAAATTAAATTCAACTTTTTTCATTATACCTACAACATGAATAGATCTATTATCCATAGCATAACATCTGCCAAATTTGGTATCAACATTCATTCCTAACTCTTTCATTACATCATTAGGCATAATATTCACTGCTTCACCAGAATCTATCATACAATTCTTTACCAATCTATTTTTTATCAATAGAGAAAGATAAAAAGGATCAATTTAATTTCCATTTTTTCTTAAAGTATTTCCTAGATAAATAGTTGGAGGATCATTTACTTCTTGTTTAAGATCTTCCTTATTACCTACATTAGACAATATTTTCAAAGCTTCACTTTTACATTTAGGTATTTTAACTATTTCAAGAAAAGGAATAGATATTTTAACTTGAGATATTGCATTAGACATGAAAGAACATTCATTGGGAAGATATTTATTAACCGCCTTTTCTCTTACTATTGTTGGAAGGTCATGAGGTTCTACCTGTTTATCTTGAGAAATATTCTTTTGTTTCAACCTCCTTGGATCAATTCCTTGGTTAGGTTTCCCTCGGTCTACATTCACTGTTCTATTCCTTAAATTGTAATTACTCCTTGCTTCTTCTACTACAGCTATTGTGTATGCTTTCTTCTCCTCTTATGTTAATTCTCTTAATCTTGGAGGATTCTCCTGACAATTCCCATATTGATATACTCTATTTAGGTCATCCATGCAGTAGTATTCATCTGAAGAGCTATAATCATCATATCCCCACATAGGATATGTTGATAAGTTGTTCACTATGGATTGTTGATCATCATTCTGATCTTTATTCTCTTTCCATCTTTGGGCAACAACACAATGTTCATAAGAATGTGGTAATCTACAGGCTTCACACCAAGGGTAGCTTTCCAAAAAAAATGGTTGTTCTTCCTCAATGGATCAGGAGTATGTAGTTATTTGTTTACTGGTTTCCCATCCTTCCATTCTATGTTATAAGGCATATCCTGCAACTTATATCTATCATTTTTGTATGGTACCTGATTATTCTGATTGTACTTAAAGTTGTATTTTCCATTATTCACCTGGAGGCCTTTTCCCATATTCATAAGCTTATCTAGTCTATCCTCCTCCTTGTGTTTCTTAGGATTTTTTGGATTGAACAACTGGGTGTCCTCCCTCTTATTGATTATACCAGATGCCTTCCTATCATTTTCAATAGCTATAGAAATCTTGAGAGCATGTGCCAAAGTAGTAGGTTTATGAGATCTGATTTCATAATTTGTCTTGCTATCAAAGGCACCCATATAGAAATTAATTATAAAGGTGTCAACAAGATTAACATCCCTTGGAAAACTATTTAGAACCTTGTTGAATCTTTTTTTAAATTCAACCACAAATTCATTCTAATTTTTCTTCATACTTGTCAACTCATGTGAAGCAAAAGAAGTATCATTGTGATCACCAAATTTTTCTATGAATTGATTGACAAATTCATCCCAACTAGATATGGATTTGTTTGGAAGACTTCTAAATCATTCTGCTACATCTTGTATGAGAGATTGAACAAAAATCTTAATGTATATATCCTCATTTAATTCATCAAATTCTTGGATAACATTATTCAAATTTACACAATGCACTTTAGCTGATTCTGAACCATTCCCTGAAAACTTTGGAATTGCACTCCTTAATTCAATCTTTATGTCATTAGAACATCCCCTTATGCCATAAAACTCTAACTGTCTGTATCTATCAGAAACCATGGGGGCTATATATTTGTTTCCATTTTGATTGATGGCTCCATGTCTTTGATTCCATTGTCTTGCATTTTGGAATCTCTGATCATTTCTTGGTCCAAAATTTGAATTGACATTAAAATATCTTGGGCCATAATTCTGATCCCTATTATTTTGATATCCATTATACATCCTTCCACTATCTTGATGTCTATGTTGTTCATGATGGTCAAATGTGTTATGATTCACTCTATTGTTGTAGTTATGTTTTTCTCCATTGTTCCACAGTCCCCAATGATCTCTCCTTTCCCTATCATTGTTATTTTTCTCGGTTCTCCCCATACTATCTGGTTTGAACAAAGGGTTGGTATGATCATTGTTAAAAATATTGTCACTATTCTTCCTATGAGGAGGATTGTACACTCCATTTCTATCATCCTTAGGAGCTTCTTTGTCTCTTGGTGATCTAATTATACTTCTTGTTATTCTCATTTTCCTCAGTAGCTCTTCTAGTTGTATTTTAAGAGCCATGACCATCTCTTCATCTTCTAATCCTGCATTGGCCATCTCATGAAACACAACATCCCACTTGTTAATTCTTCTCTCTCTTTTAGTCATTTCCTGATTTGGATCATGTTGAAACTCATGTCCTCCTCTATTACCTTGGAAAAAAGGATTACAATTTTCATCACTACTCTCATGGCTATGATGGCTTGAATTAGGGAGATCTTCACAAGCATATTCTTGATCATCCTTATCAGGGTATATCATACGTGGTACATATGGAATCTTTTCACTTGGAGTCCTACCTATCCTTATGCTTAAGTCTAATTCAAGATGATCTGGATGCAAGGATCTTCTACCCCACATGAGATAGTTAATGACTAAATCTATCACCACTTCAAAATTGTAGAGTCGCCACCTTCTTCTTAGAAGGAAATACTTATTGTCTTCTATATTATTTTCTCCCAGTAGAGCCTATCCTCTATTACCAAAAAATCTGAAAACTTTCCTTAATGATAACCTCCCCCAATAGAGTCGCCAATTTGTTCGTGCTCAAATCAACAGATTGGATTTCCTATGGATTTTTCCTATCCAATGATGGGAAACTCAAGTGATTTTCCAACAAACAAGGTTTCAACCTATTCTAAGTATCAACCTTCTACAATTTTGGCTCTGCAGAACCAAGGCTGGTGAGCCTATACCCTAAACTTATCTTCCAAGTCTTTAAGGGATTTTTAGAGTAGATAGCTTGTGATCCAAACTCCTTTCTCTCAAAGTATGGAAAAGTACTATTGAGATCCTAAAACTAAGAGAAATGTATTATCAAGTGTTTAATGTAATATTGCAAGAATTCAAAGAATGATTGATTGATACAAGATATGAACTAAATAGACCAAACAATGAAATGATGACAATGATCCAATGAACAAGGAAGACCAATGCCTTAATCAACTATGGGAAATAGAGTCACTATCATTCTCATCCTATGTTCAACCTCAGAGGATATTTTGCAAGAAAACTTATCACTTCAAAGGTGTTATGAAATGTACATGCAACCTAGAATAGATTCAAAGATATTTCAAAAGGGTAATACTTATCACATGATAGACTAATTGCCCGAGGCCTCAATCAACATAATTTAACCATGCAAAATGAGAAAACCAATTGAAATATAAACTATGAATTGAATCAAGAGGCATGCACATCAAACTGTTACTTTGAAGAAGTTCTATTGGTTTATCCGAGGGACTAATTGTAAAATGATTAATGAAACAATTGCATATATGAAGAAAAGGACTTATCTTTATTGATTATGGAAAAATACTACATTAGAGTTCATATTTGTAGTTATTGATCCATCTATTCCATCGTACTATAGTAACAGTAAGTCTTATTGTGTTCCTTTATGTGTTGATCTTGGTATCCTATAAGTATGCAAGCCAAAGGATGCAGACAAGATTCAGATCAACACAATGTTTCCTAACAAAAACCTAACCTAGTGATCAATAACCAAATGTTTAATTACAACATAGGAATAATCGATTATCCTTATTCAATAATAGTTATCGAACGATTAGGTCTTATAATATCTTAAAAATTATTTCTTAATATGTCTATGAAAATAACTTAATCAATAGGTTTTCATGTATATCCATCCATGGTTTCATTCATGATCTCTGCATAATATGTATGAGTCGATGGATTTGTATCATGCTGATAATTCAACCATATATCTACCCATAGTTTATATCATGATCATGTTGACCCCATATATATTTTTACATGATAATGAATGTATTCTCTGGTACGTAGTCCCTGGAATCACATTTTTTATCTTTCATTGACTACAACCATGGAGTCTATCATTTATCTGTGACCTCTTTTCATCACGTCTGCATGTGACCATTCATCTTGACATCGAGAAATCTAGATTACTCTACCTTTATAGTCTACATGTAAATTCAAATTATCAATGATAATAAAACCCTAAGTATATTAAAAGATTTAATATTTAAAAGGACACGTAGTAAATCATTTTTAATGTTATTTGTAAGGCCTTTTGTCATTTTCCTTTTGATGACATGTGTCACATCTATTATCATCATGTAGTGGTTAAATTCTGATCATCTCTCCATCACGCCATCATGCAAAACCATAGATCTCATATCTCATGGTCGTAGATCTGCCTCAAATGCCTTGATTATTTGTCGATTAATTTTATCCACCAGATTAAGTCCCAACCGTCAATCTTAAGCACGGTTCTAATGATGGTGTCTAAGTAATCTATCCTTTACTTTATTATAAGCACCTCTGTGTAAACTAGTCATTCTGATTCATGAAACAAGTGCCAACATCTGTATCCATGTCATTCCACCTATATACCTTGGAAGGCCCTGGACACCTGTCACTTCTTTTTTCCATCGCGTGATCTTTAAATAACATGCAGCTTGGGATAGCATCATTGCGCTCAACCGTCAGATCAAATCTTAATCTTATTAGATGCGACTCATTCTAAACTTAGTCAAGCTGACTCCTTATTGCACACGGTGACCTCTATATGGCGCCAAATTGATTAAAATAAATCTGCATGTACACCAGTCATGAACTATCAACCGTCAAAAACTCTACTTGTCTATTTCGATTACCATGGGGGTCAAAACCAGAATAATTCACCACCCCACGATGAATAGAAAACTTGCTTGCTGCTTTGTTTCACCATCACGCTTATAGGTAAGTAGAAGGTAATTGTACGATCATATAGTTTCACTAAGTTGTTATTTAATTATAACTATTGAATTTTGACCTCGACCTTGCTATCCTTTTATCTGTATCATGGAGGAGATAAGCATAAATCAATGGTAAGCAAGTATATTTATTTGTTGATGACAATTATTTAATTGTGTATTGGCATTGATATTTACACAAGTGCAGTGATGTTTACAAAAATGTCTAATCCTATTCGAGAATAGACAATTTATGCCAAGCACTCTCGGGCATTGAAGAAGACCAAAATGATTTTCAGTTCTAACCGAGTTCACTTGGTATTACAGTTTTGGTCAGGCATCAAAGAATTTCAGTATTAACCGAGTTATGCTTTTAGTGATAGCCGACTAACAAAATTTTATATTTTATGGTTAAATGGTTATATGAAGCTGACAAAATTAAGTTTTATTGATTATTTGGAAGGTTATTAAGGTCGAATTGACAAGGCTTATCATATATATATATATATAAGGTCAAGTTTGGATTGAATATGGTGTAAGTAAGAAATTAAGATATGTGTTTATGACATGAAGTGTGGAGGCAAAATCAGATTGGATTCTGATTGAGGACAAAACATACAAAGCTGCAACAAAATATCTGATCAGTGAATATCAAGTAATTAAAGCCAGAGTAGAGATTTGAATCAACAAAGATAGTTGCTTCTCAAAACACATCAATCTATTGTTACTCTCTAAAAATTGTAACAGTGATCTAAATCTCTTAACAGAGTGGACTTAATAGTCTTTTGTAAATCCTCTCACAAGGTGACATTTCTACATTAAAGTGTTTGAATACCTCTAACAAGGTCACTCCTTACAGGGTGATTAAATCCTCTAATAGGGTCACACCTAATAGTGTGTTATTGTAACCTTTAACAGTGTTGGCTCCCAACAGGGCTCACTTCAGAAGAGTGAAAAATAGTGACTAGTTGCAATTGTTGGTTTTCCCATATTGGGTTTCCATGTTAAATCTTAGTGTTATCTGTGTACATTTTATTTTCTTTATGGTTTATGTTTCTACAATTAATCACTAAAGGATAATCACAGTTAATATCTTAAGATTTTCTATGTAAACCGAGTGACAGTAGAATATCTGTGTTAACCGAGCAACAGTGATAAATTTATTTAAGACACCTAAGGGACTTGGATTTGATTTTTGTGGTAACTGATTCACCCCTCCCCTCTTAGTTACTCAACTCATTTCCAACAATTGGTATCAGAGCATTTGGTTCTTTCAAGGAAGGTTTCAAGGCCTAAGCTAAAGATCAGAGATGTCTTACAGAAGGGAGATCCCCAAGCTCAACAAGGACAACTTCACTGTATGGAAAGATTTGATGAGGCTACATCTATCTACTATTGGAGATACTGGTTTGCAATTCCTAGATCACAAGTATGTGGAACCTCCGAGACCTATGTCTGTGGAGTAGATGGTGGACATGAAGCATCATAACATAATGATGATTGATATTTCTTCTTCACTCAGCTATTCTGAATTTGATGGAGTTAAGGATTACCCTACTGCCTATGATATGTGGAAGAAACTACATGATATACATGGAGGAGATGACAATGAAAAGAGAGCCAAAGAAGAAAGTCTCAGAGGTCAGTTTGATCTGATGAGAATGAAAGAAGGAGAAGACATTACAAAGTGCAGTGAAAGAATAAAAAAAAGTGTCACTGCAATCAGAGCTTCCGAAGGAACAATTGAAGACAAAACATTGGTCATTAAGGAATTGATAACTTTACTTCCTATCTATGCAATTAGAGTTTTAGCTATTCAAGAGATGAGATGCAGTAATGATATAACTCTAGATGGATTGCTTGGAATACTTATAGCTTTTGAGTTAGGAAGCTTTGACAATTATTCTCCTAATCCTTGCAATCTTGAGTCTGTATTCAAAGCTAAATTAAACCTTGGAAAGATGAAAGGAAAACAAATTGTCAATGACAGTGATGATGATTCTGATGATGAAGATCTGGAAATCATTGAAGCATTACTTGCAAAGAGAGCTGTAAAAGGAAAAGGACAGTACAAAGGAATAATACCATTGATTTTATTTTCATATGATGAGGTTGGTCACATTGTTGCTAAGTGTCCAAACAAGGAAGACAAAGGTGAGAGAAAGTTCAAAAAGTACAAAGGAAAGAAATATTTCAAAATCTACAAAAGTTACAAGGACAAAGGTAAGAAATATTTTTATATTGCTAAATATTGTGATAGTGATGAAGATGAAGATGAAGGGGTTTAAATTGCTATCAAGGATGAGTCAGAAAATGAACATAATGAAAAGAGTGCACTTTACTCTCATATTAGTAAGAATGACACTTGGATAATTGATAGTGGTTGTTCTCACCACATGACTGGTGATAAAACCAAATTTGAACATCTTGAGCACTATGATGGTGGGAGTGTCAGTTTTGGGAATGATGAACCCTAATATGTGAAAGGTAAAGGTTGTATTGCTCTAACTGAAGGAATCAAATGTGATAATGCTTATTGGGTTGAAGGACTAAGGAATAATATACTAAGTGTGGCACAACTGAATAATATTGGTTTCAAGGTATAATTCATGAATGGTAAGGCCAAGCTCCTGGATGGTAAGGGAAACCTAGTTGGAACTGGCAGGCAAACAAAAGGTAATCTATTTTATCTTGATCTTAATGAAAGTTCATGTTTTATTGCACAAGTAGAAGAAAGTTGGTTATGGCATAAAAGGTTATGTCATGTGAATTTTGATAACTTGATCAACATAAGAAAGAACAAAAGAGTGAGAGGTATTCCTATTTTGAAGAAACCTGAATTGGCGATATGCAAACAATGTCAATTTGGGAAAATGGGCAAAACTAGTTTCAAGAGCAAGAATTACAATACAGAAGAAGTCTAGGAGTCAGTGCATACTAATTTGTGTGGACCAATTGGAACAACAAGTCACACAGGTGGCAATTATTTCACTCTATATTTTGATGACCATTCTAGAATGATGAATGTTATGTTTCTCAAAGAAAAATCAGAATTTTTTTAGAAGTTCAAATGGTACCTTCCCAGAGTTGAGAAGGAAATAGGAAAGAAACTTAAATGCCTAAGATCTGACAAAGGAGAACAATTCATTTATATTGAGTTCAATGAATTCTACAATGAAAGAGGAATCAAGAGACAAGTAAGGAACAAATCCATTATGGATTGTGCAAGAACCTTGATGATTGGAAAGAATGTTGCTACCAAATACTGGAAGGAAACCATCAACACTGCAATTCACACCTTGAATTGAGTTCAACTTAAGAAAGGTACTGAGAAGACACCTTTTGAATTATGGTATCGCAATAAACCTAATGTTCATTATTTCAAATTATTTTGAAGTAAATGTTACATCTTGAAGGAAGCAAGAAATGGAAAATTCGATGTAAAAGGTGATGAAGGTATATTCCTAGGCTACTCTTGCAAAAGCAAAGCATATAAATGTTTGAATATTACCACTCATAAAGTCATAGAATGTGTGCATGTAAATATTGACGAGTTTGTAGAGAGAACTAAAGAACAAAGCAGTAAAGAGCCTGAGGACTATAGGAACTTTGTGTATTATGAACCTAACACTATACCTAAAACATAGGAAATAGTGATTGGATAGTAACCATGTCAACCATTGAATTCATCAACACAAATTTTGTTGCAACCTGCACTGCTAACTGAAGAAACTGAGTCACAGACAGAGGGAATCGAGTCGTAGATAGAGGCACCCAAGTCACAGACAGAGGCACCTGAGTCTCAGATAGTGGAACCCGAGTATCAGATAAAAGAAAAAAATAGAATATTTGAGCATGGTAGACATAGTGGAGCAAGCCCATAATCAAAAAAGGAAGGAACCTATACTTGCAAAGTATGTCAGAAGGCATCATGCACCTGAACAAATAATTGGAGATCAGACAGAAGGTATAATGACAAGGAACAAAGTCAAAGGTGCATGTTTTCTTAGTGAAATTGAACCTAGAACTATTAAAGATGCATTGAATGATGAAATCTAGATCAAAGAAATGAATGAAGAGATTGAGCAGATAGAAAATAACAAAATCTGGACTCTTGTACCTATGCCAAAAGATAAGAATGTGATTGGTACTAAGTGGGTTTTCAGAAACAAGATGAATGAAAAAAGAGAAGTTTCTAGAAACAAAGAAAGACTAGTATGTAAAGGATATGCTCAAGAAGAGGGTATTGATTATGGAGAAAAATTTTCTCTTGTTGCAAGACTTGAAGGACTCATAACTCTTTTGGCATATGTTGCACATAAAGGATTCAAGGTATATCAAATGGATGTAAAATCTGCATTCTTGAATGGAATTCTTGAAGAAGAAGTCTATATTGAACAACCTGAAGGTTTTGTAGATCCTAAGAAAAGGACTATGGTTTAAAAACTATACAAAGCATTGTATGGATTGAAACAAGATCCTAGAGCCTGGTATGAAAGATTGCATGGTTACTTGATAAGTATTGGATTTTAGAGAACTAATGACAATAGTAGCTTGTACATCAAAGAAGGATCTCAGAACAAGATACTACTAGTAGAGATATTTGTGGATGACATACTATTTACTAGACATGATGATTTATGTAAAGCATACTTCGAAGCTATGAGTAAGGAATTTGAGATGTCTATGTTTGGTGAAATCAAATTCTTTGTTGGTTTACAAGTTTATCAGATGAAGGATGGTATCTATATTACTCAGTCTAAATACATCTAAGAGATACTTAAGAAATTTGGGATGGAAGATTCTAGACCAGTTGGAACACCTATGCCTCCTAGACATAAGTTGTGTAAGGATGATGATTCAAAGGAGGTAAATCAGACTATCTATAGATCCATGATTGGTAAACTTCAATATGTTGTTCACACTAGACCTAATATTGCATTAGTAGTTAATATTATTGCAAGTTTTTCAACAAATACTAGAGAGAATCATTTGATGGCTATCAAAAGGATTCTAATATATCTTAAGGGTAATAAAGATTATGGATTATGGTATAAGAAAGGAGGAAACTTTGACTTGAAGACTTTTAATAATGTTGATTGGGCAGGAGGTTTTGATGACAGGAAGAGCACAAGTGGTGCAACATTATTTATTGGAAAGAGGTTAGTCTCCTGGACTAGCAAGAAACAAAACTACATTTCTCAGTGTATAGCAGAGGCAAAATATGTTGTTGCAGTAGAAAATTGTTCAAATATCATTTGGTTCAAACAGTTGTTTTTAGGTATGAAGGAAGAAATCATAGAGCTAGTTATTATCTACTATGACAACACCAATTCTATTAACATTTCAAAGAACCCTGTGATGCATACTAAGACTAAACATATTGCAATAAAGTATCATTTCTTGAGAGAATTGGTTCAGGACAAGGAAGTAAGACTGGAATATGTGAATACTAAAGAACAAATTGCAGACATGTTTACCAAACCATTATCTAAGGATGCATTTTTGTATCTTAGAGGAAAGCTAGGGATGATTCCCCTAGCTGAGGCTCACTAATGTACAGATTAGTGATGCATCCACCGAACTACAAAATAGACTTAACATGTTGATGCAAATATTCAGAGCTTATTTTATATGAATCAGTACAAATAGGTACATTAAAACTTCATTAGATGTGTATTCATTAGTGTCTTTGGCATTGGTTGTCAAAGAGGGAGAGATTTATTGATGTCATGCCAAAAGAAAGATTGATGAAAGAGGGAGAAATTTTATTAGAGAATAAAGATTAATGTAAGAGGGAGAAATCAGTATTTTTTAGATTGTGAAGACAGAGGGATTTTTTAGATGAGAATCAGAATGAAGCTAAGGACATTAATAAAATTTGATTCTTGTGTCTATTTCTCTACAATTCTTTGTATTATGACATGTTGTGTTTCCATCAATGCCAAAGAGGGAGATTGTTGATGAAAATTATTTAATTGTGTATTGTCATTGATGTTTACACAAGTGTAGTGATGTTTACACAAATGTCCAATCCTATTTGAGCACAGTCAGTTTATGCAAAGAACTCTCGGGCATTGAAGAAGACCAAAGTTATTTTCAGTTCTAACCGAGTTCACTCGGGCATTACAGTTTTGGTGGGGCATTGAAGAATTTTAGTATTAACCGAGTTATGCTTTTAGTGATATCCAGTTAATAATAGTTTATATTTTATGGTTAATTGGTTATATGAAGCCGAAAAACTTAAGTTTTATTGATTATTTGGAAGGTTATTAAGGATGACTTGACAAGGCTTATTATATATATAAGGTCAAGTTTGGATTGAATATGGTGTAAGTAAGAAAGTGAGATATGTATTTATGATATGAAGTGTGGAGGTGAAATCGGATGGGATTCTGATTAAGGAAAGAACATATAGAGCTGCAAAAAAATATTCGATCAATGAGGATCAAGTAATTAAAGCCAGAGAAGAGATTTGAATCAGCAAAGATAGTTTCTTCTCAAAATAGGCCAATCCATTGTTACTCTCTAACAATTATAGTAGTGATATAAATCTCATAACAGAGTAGACTTAACAGTCTTTTGTAAATCCTCTCACAAGGTGACATTTCTACATTAAAGTGTTTGAATACCTCTAACAAGGCCACTTCTTATAGGGTGATTAAATCCTCTAATAGGGTCACATCTAACAGTGTGTTATTGTAACCTTTAATAGGGTTGGCTCCTAATAGGGCTCACTTTAGAAGAGTGAAAAATGCTGACTAGTTACAATTGGTGGTTTTTCCCATATTGGGTTTCCACGTTAAATCTTGGTGTTATCTATGTAAATTTTATTTTCTTTATGTTTTATGTTTCTACATTTAATCACTAAAGGATAATCACAATAAATATCTTAAGATTTTCTATGTTAACCTAGTGATATTAGAATATTTGTGTTAACCGAGAAACATTGATAAATTTGTTTAAGACATCTAAGGGACTTGGATTTGATTTTTTTGGTAACTGATTCACCCCTCCACTCTCAGTTACTCAACTCATTTCCAGCACTATTATAGATACTAGATTCAAATAATATAGCACTTAATAAAATACACAAAGAACATAAGTAAAAATGTAATATATAATTTAAAAGGCTATAGAAGATAAATAGACAAATGTAAAGAGTTACTTACCTAAATGATTATGGATACAAATTGATTTGTAGACATGGGTTCCACCATGACTTCCATCCAATATTTTCCCTAATGTCTCTATTACATTCTTTCCAATATGCATAGCATCAAACAAAGGCACGATTAGGAGTTGCTCGTAGTACAAAAACCTACTAAATTGTGTAGGATAAATTTTTAGTCCTTTTGGAATTTGGTCATTAATGTCTTGACGACCTTCATAGGCATCAATTACATCATCAATAAACAAAACACAATATCAAAATATAAATTTCAAACAAAAACCATCAGATGGAATGACATTACCTTGACGATTTATTCTATTGTATTCCAACTTCCATAGGTGAGGTGTCATTCTTCATGGCTTTGATGTAGTCTCTTCTTTCCCATTGAAAAGATGTTTCTCGATAATTCGGTACTTATGATTTCTATGGAGAAAGTGTCTATACTCATCGAACACTTGCTTTCCTAAACTTTTTCAATGATGAGATTTCATCTTTGGACCACAAACTGGACATGCAAATTTTCCCTTTGTCTGAAGACCTACAAGATCGTGTATAATTTGATTAAATATGTTAATATTTTTTTAGTACTATAACATACCTAAAAAGAGGTGTTAACAAGAAAACATACCACAAAAATATGTTATCCCAGGGGCATCATGTATTGTCCATACAAGCATTGCATGGAATTGAAATTGTCTTTGTCCTATTGGTCTAGAGATGTCATACATAGTGACCCCACTCCATAACACCATCAACTCATTGATAAGGGTTTCAATATATACATTCATATCTTTAACTTGGTACTTACCTAGTTGAGTGAACAAAAATATTACATAATCATTATGACCATTTTGATGGATTACTTATAATAAATTAATTTAGATAACTATTAAATGAAAAAATACCTGGAACAATCATTGCAAAAATTTTGTGCTCCCTCTTTATGGACATCCAAGGAGGAATGTTACTATTGATAAAAAAAAATAGGCCACACTGAGTAAACATATCTCATCTCTCCAAACGGATTGACATTGTCCGCTGCCAATGAAATCTTGAGATTATGAGGTTCTTCTTTAAAGTGTGGCCAAGTTTACTCTATTTTCTTAAATTCCAAACCATCCATAGGAATTCACATAATGTCATCTTAACTTCTATTGCATGCATGATAATCCATAAATGGTGCCAAGCTAGTGTATGTGAAAAATCATTACAGAAGTGGAATAATGGAAATATACTGAAGAACTTTGCAAGGCACCTTTTTTGTTATTTGATCTGAATGATATCTACTAATATAACAATTAGGGAATTTCGTTACAAATTTATGTTGTTTATGATATATAATATGATCATTCAGACATGCATGTATTGTTTGATACTCCATTCCAATATATTTCATAATGGAAGATAATTCTCAATATGAGCGAGGTAGAATGTTTAATGGTGTATCATCTGAAAATGGAAGAACTTCCATGTTAAGAATATTTATCCCTCCTTAGGGGGTGTTTTTTATCATCAGCATTTTTTCCTCTCATTTATGCACCCTCTCCAGCTTCTATGCCTATTTTGGACCTTGATTGGGCCTCTCTAGACACTGTTTATCCCACGAGGAACATTTTCCAGAGGTTCTGACTCCCTGGGTCAAGATTGACCTCGACCTTGACCTAGGTCAAGGTCAACTTTGACCCTAACCTAGGTTAGATTCAACCTCAACCTTGACCCACGTCCCCCTTTCCAATTGGAAATTTTGTCAGTTGTCAGGGATCATTCAAAAGTTCATTTTCCCGCTTCTGTGTTAGTTTTTTTGGGTTCTGAAGAGACGAATCTTAAATTATATTTAATATAAGTCCTCTTATAGGGGTATAGGTCTAATTGGAATTTAATTCTCCTATGTAGGCCTCTCTATAATACTTTTCCCTAGATTGGTATATAAGGAAGCTTTCTCCTCTTATTTTCTCTAAGTGAAGTATGAAAAACTAACCATCAACTAAGAAAGAGTTCTACATGTTCTCAAGTTTTCAAAGTTCAATCAAGGTTTTCAATTCTTCCTCTCAATCATTCAAGTTCTCCATTGAATATAAAGGATTCAAGAATTCAAGCATTTGAAGGGATTTGGTCCAAGCATTCAAGCTTCATCATTCAAACCCTAGATCTATCCATCATCATGGTGTGATCTTCCTTCAAGATCCTCTGTGCATCCTCAAGATTCATTCATTCTTCCTTCAAGGTGGATTCCAAGCATATAATCATGGATTTTTATGTTTTCTAATATTGAGTCCAAGCTTTCATATTAACATACTTGTTTACATTCGAAAAACAATTACAAATCTATTGAATATCATAGCTTTATTGTTAGATTTACTTCTACTACTTGCTAGCATTCTCTATTTCAATTATTGATTTCAAGGTGAATTCCTAAATCGGGGTTTGACTAAGGAAAACCCCTCCCCCCAACAAACAAAACCATTTTTCTTGTAGGTACAGGTACATGACAGTGAATTTAAGATCAGATTTGGATAACCTTTTCGGCCAACTTTCAGGATCCGCAAACAGAATTTTTTGTCAGAGTAATGCAGGTCAAGGTAAAACATTTTGGGGCAAAATTGTGCCCCACCAAAGAGCTCAAGGTTGACCTGACTCAAAAAAGGAAAATATTTCTGGGTTTTGTCCATCTCTGCGTTTCTATTCCAGATCCAGTTGTAGAATATCCTGAAACCTGACATAGACATCAGAAAATGGGTTTTTCCAGATCTGCTACATTCCAAGGTAAATGTTTCATTTCAATTAAGGTCTCAATCAATTCCATTATATACTTGTAGGTGCACTTTCAGTACACCATTTTTTTTTTAAATTTTAAAGTCGCCTCCCGCGAAGACTTCCCCCTAATGTGTTTCACATGTTTCTCCTAACAATGTTTCTATGAAGGATCAAAGTTCTAATGTAGATGTGAGAGTTCCTATGTCCCAATTCATATTCATTATTTCAAAATCATAATTTCCTAAAGCACACTCAAATTATCATTTTCCGCAAAGGAAAAGCGAATTCAGAGTTTTCTGCCAAAGTAGCCGATATCATATTTCCCGCCACTGAAAATTGACATCTCAAAGCATGAAGCAAATAAGTAAAGATATGACACAAGTCAAGTGTGGTAGAGAATGGAAATTTTGATGTGATTTTTGCACCCAAAAGACAATTTTCCAACAAAAGCTATACAGCAGTCAAAATAAAAAATCCTGATTCATAGTGAAGAGGTACGGATTCTTAGTATTAGGATTATTCCTTCAATGCAATTTATGAATAAATCAATGTCAAATCATGTCCATTACAGTAAAGCGGAAAATTGGAAAATTGCTACGCTTTTTTCCCTTCATTTAGGATTTTCCACCGAGAGCATTCAGTTTGAGATTTTCTGCCAATTGCATGAGAGGCCAATTTCCCCAAAGTCTCGGTAGTTAACTGGAAGTCTTCCACTAGATATGGCTTCTCTGCTTCCTCTATAAGCACATGGCACTTTAAAAATTGACAGAGGCATTATGGAAGCAAATGATGAAAAGTCTGCCAAGTAGTGGCCGAGAATGAACTCCCTTGGTCATTTTCCACCGGGAGAACCTCTTTTTCAGTTTTCCACAAAGAAGAATTGGAATCAGGATGCAAAATTAGAATTGAGATGCAAAAATTTCACTTGGAGAGACAGGGGAAGTAGATTAGTTGAGAACCCGACAAAGGAAATGTGACGGTGAACTATCGACAACAGCACTATCAACAGAATTTTAATGATCAACTGTGCCGAGCTCATGCTTGGAACCAAGGAACGTCACCATCCATAGAGAAAGAGAGCCCGAGTAGAGAAAGCAGACTCGAGAATCATCATCCTCAAGGTAAAAAGCTGGCCCGTCGTGCCTTTACACTGATTAGCTATGGATTCTCACTCGACCCCCAAAAAAAAACAATTAACCAAATAAGGCATCAATTGACTGACATTGCACATAAACAAAGGATACAACCGATTTCTAAACAGGGATATGTTCAAATGTTCATCAATACTCAAATTCTCCATATTGGCATCACGATTGTTGCACAGATATCAATGATTGCATGGGAGATGAATCTGTAGATGTCACTGCATGTGAAGATATTTTCTGTCAGATTGCAATGACCCGAATCCATAGTTACATTTTTTTTTCACACTACTTTTGTGGTCATGTTGGTAATTTTGATGAAAGGTCCAACTCGATGGAGGTAAGAGGCCGACACGAAGGTGCTTGATAAAACAGAGGATCAAGTCAAGAAAAAGAAGAGGCAAAGCTGAGCTGGATGATGATGGATTTGCAAAGACACCTTACATGACAGTGATACAAATAGTTTCAGAAGAATCAAATTACATAATCTTCATCAAAAGGAAAACTGGGGTTTTGGAATGAGATGTGTTGAATGTTTGACAAACATTGTTAACAAAAGAAAGTATGAATATCCCTGCTCTCCTCTAGCCGCCTGGATGAAAGACACCTTTGGAGACAATGGATGCTGAGAAAGAAAGTAGTAATTCGAGCTCACAGTTATAATCGATGGCATCTTCCTATGGTGTCATCACATAAATGCAAACATAAGATAAATGACTTCAAAGGGAATTGTATTAATTATAAAATGAAAGAACCGAGTTGATGTTAATTCTTCTCAACCATGAACAAATGTAAGAGCATGCAATGGGAGAATCAAATCGATGTTCATCAATTGGACATGGTGAATGCCTTAAATTGGTCACCAATGCAACTTTTGTGAGAGAAAGAAGGCTCGAGGTCCACTGCATCTTCAAAAATGATAGCAAATATTAGAAGAAATGAGGAGCTCTTTCCACCGTATACTAGCATGGCCGTAATAATTTGGTGGGTGAAGAAAGATTATCTATATGAGAATCTTTACGAACTGACAAACTCAAAAGCCCAAAGTTGTTGGATAGTTCAGAAAAGTTGTGACAAGTAAAGAGCTTTGAGATGTTTAGAGGATTTGGCGGTATGATTGATAGAGGTTTGATAATTAGAATTGCAAATTACAAAGAGATATCTCTGAGTGATAGTTGGGAGATGATCAACATCTTAACAGAGTTAAAATTTCATTACTACATATTCATGCATAATTAGGAACTGGTATTGTGTGCATAAATGTTGTCACACTTCTATGAATCATTCCATTCATGGTTGCTCAAGAATGAGGCCTCAAATATCGATCCACAGCTCTCTAGTCATGGATGTGTAAAAATGTAAAATGAAGGCCCTCAAATTGACCTAGTTGTGTCTATTGCAAATACACCATGAAACGATTGCAAATACACCATGAAATGAGAGATTCGAATGCATGAAAATGAAATCTAATCTAAATGATAACAATGCATATTAGTCTATGAAAGGAAATATGAATGCAAATCTAATCTATGGAAATAAACATGATTCTAATCTATATGAGGAGCCATGAATGCAAGAATAAAGAAAACAAGAAGAGAGCTTGAGTGCTCAAATTCTCCTCCAAAGTTGCTCTCTAAACCAGTAGCATAACAATACTATGAAAACCTAATATGAAAATGAGAAGAAGAGGTCTCATTTTAAAGAAAAGTGAACGATTGAGATTAAGAGGCAAAAATCAAAGGCTGTGATTAAGAGGAAAAAATCCCACCACTTAAAAGGGGGTGTTGAAAAAGGGATTTTTATTTAATTTTTAATTTAATTCATTTCCTTTTTCAACAAATAAAGTGCTTTAAGTGGGGATTTTTATTTATT